>CM050167.1:337841568-338424068 GCA_027410445.1 Discoglossus pictus
TCTATCCTATTCTATTGTGCCAGTGATTGTGCCCTGTATTGTGTGACTGTGTGATTCTATCCTATTCTTTGTGCGTGATAATGCCCTGTATGTTCTGTGTGATTCTATCCTATTCTAAGTGACTGTGCCCTGTATTGTATCTGTGTGATTCTATCCTATTCTATGTGACTGTTCCCTGTATTGTGACTGTGATTCTATCCTATTCTATGTGACTGTGCCCTGTATTGTATCTGTGTGATTCTATCCTATTCTATTTGACTGTGCCCTGTATTGTATCTGTGTGATTCTATCCTATTCTATTTGACTGTGCCCTGTATTGTATCTGTGTGATTCTATCCTATTCTATGTGCCAGTGATTGTGCCCTGTATTATGACTGTGTGATTCTACCCTATTCTATGTGCCAGTGACTGTGCCCTGTATTGTGACTGTGTGATTCTATCCTATTCTATGTGCCAGTGACTGTGCCCTGTATTGTGACTGTGTGATTCTATCCTATTCTTTGTGCTAGTGATAATGCGCTGTATTGTGACTGTGTGATTCTATCCTATTCTATGTGCCAGTGACTGTGCCCTGTATTGTGACCGTGTGATTCTATCCTATTCTATGTGCCAGTGATTGTGCCCTGTATTGTGACTGTGTGATTCTATCCTATTCTATGTGCCAGTGACTGTGCCCTGTATTGTGACTGTGTGATTCTATCCTATTCTATGTGCCAGTGATTGTGCCCTGTATTGTGTCTGTGTGATTCTATCCTATTGTATGTGCCAGTGATTGTGCCCTGTATTGTGACTGTGTGATTCTATCCTATTCTATGTGCCAGTGATTGTGCCCTGTATTGTGACTGTGTGATTCTATCCTATTCTTTGTGCCAGTGATAATGCCCTGTATTGTGTCTGTGTGATTCTATCCTATTCTAAGTGACTGTGCCCTGTATTGTATCTGTGTGATTCTATCCTATTCTATGTGACTGTTCCCTGTATTGTGACTGTGATTCTATCCTATTCTATGTGACTGTGCCCTGTATTGTATCTGTGTGATTCTATCCTATTCTATTTGACTTAGACTGTGCCCTGTATTGTGACTCTGTGATTCTATCCTATTCTATGTGACTGTGCCCTGTATTGTGACTGTGTGATTCTATCCTATTCTATGTGCCAGGGACTGTGTCCTGTATTGTGACTGTGTGATTCTATCCTATTCTATGTGCCAGTGACTGTGCCCTGTATTGTGACTCTGTGATTCTATCCTATTCTATGTGACAGTGCCCTGTATTGTGACTGTGTGATTCTACCCTATTCTATGTGCCAGTGATTGTGCCCTGTATTGTGACTGTGTGATTCTATCCTATTCTATGTGCCAGTGATTGAGCCCTGTATTGTGACTGTGTGATTCTATCCTATTCTTTGTGACTGTGCCCTGTATTGTGACTGTGTGATTCTATCCTATTCTATGTGACTGTGCCCTGTATTGTGACTCTGTGATTCTACCCTATTCTATGTGCCAGTGACTGTGACCTGTATTGTGACTGTGTGATTCTATCCTATTCTATGTGCCAGTGATTGTGCCCTGTATTGTGACTGTGTGATTCTATCCTATTCTTTGTGTCAGTGATAATGCCCTGTATTGTGTCTGTGTGATTCTATCCTATTCTATGTGACTGTGCCCTGTATTGTGACTGTGATTCTATCCTATTCTATGTGACTGTGCCCTGTATTGCATCTGTGTGATTCTATCCTATTCTATGTGACTGTGCCCTGTATTGTGACTGTGTGATTCTATCATATTCTATGTGACTGTGCCCTGTATTGTGACTGTGTGATTCTATCCCATTTTATGTGACTGTGCCCTGTATTGTATCTGTGTGATTCTATCCTATTCTATGTGACTGTGCCCTGTATTGTGACTGTGATTCTATCCTATTCTATGTGACTGTGCCCTGTATTGTGACTGTGTGATTCTACCCTATTCTATGTGCCAGTGACTGTGCCCTGTATTGTGACTGTGTGATTCTATCCTATTCTATGTGACTGTGTCCTGTATTGTGACTGTGTGAGTCTACCCTATTCTATGTGATTGTACCCTGTATTGTGACTGTGTGATTCTACCCTATTCTATGTGCCAGTGATTGTACCCTGTATTGTGACTGTGTGATTCTACCCTATTCTATGTGCCAGTGATTGTGCCCTGTATTGTGACTGTGTGATTCTATCCTATTCTATGTGACTGTGCCCTGTATTGTGACTCTGTGATTCTATCCTATTCTATGTGCCAGTGATTGTGCCCTGTATTATGACTGTGTGATTCTACCCTATTCTATGTGCCAGTGACTGTGCCCTGTATTGTGACTGTGTGATTCTATCCTATTCTATGTGCCAGTGACTGTGCCCTGTATTGTGACTGTGTGATTCCATCCTATTGTATGTGCCAGTGATTGTGCCCTGTATTGTGACTGTGTGATTCTATCCTATTCTATGTGCCAGTGATTGTGCACTGTATTGTGACTGTGTGATTCTATCCTATTCTTTGTGCCAGTGATAATGCCCTGTATTGTGTCTGTGTGATTCTATCCTATTCTAAGTGACTGTGCCCTGTATTGTATCTGTGTGATTCTACCCTATTCTTTGTGCCAGTGATAATGCCCTGTATTGTGACTGTGTGATTCTATCCTATTCTTTGTGCCAGTGATAATGCCCTGTATTGTGACTGTATGATTCTATCCTATTCTTTGTGCCAGTGATAATGCCCTGTATTGTGACTGTGTGATTATATCCTATTCTATGTGACTGTTCCCTGTATTGTGACTGTGATTCTATCCTATTCTATGTGACTGTGCCCTGTATTGTATCTGTGTGATTCTATCCTATTCTATTTGACTGTGCCCTGTATTGTATCAGTGTGATTCTATCCTATTCTATGTGACGGTGCCCTGTATTGTATCTGTGTGATTCTATCCTATTCTATGTGACAGTGACTGTGTCCTGTATTGTGACTGTGTGATTCTACCCTATTCTATGTGCCAGTGACTGTGCCCTGTATTGTGACTGTGTGATTCTATCCTTTTCTATGTGACTGTGCCCTGTATTGTGACTGTGTGATTCTACCCTATTCTATGTGACTGTGCCCTGTATTGTGACTGTGTGATTCTACCCTATTCTATGTGCCAGTGACTGTGCCCTGTATTGTGACTGTGTAATTCTATCCTATTCTATGTGATTGTGCCCTGTATTGTGACTGTGTGATTCTACCCTATTCTATGTGCCAGTGATTGTGCCCTGTATTGTGACTGTGTGATTCTACCCTATTATATGTGACTGTGCCCTCTATTGTGACTGTGTGATTCTATCCTATTCTATGTGACTGTGCCCTGTATTGTGACTCTGTGATTCTATCCTATTCTATGTGCCAGTGATTGTGCCCTGTATTATGACTGTGTGATTCTACCCTATTCTATGTGCCAGTGATTGTGCCCTGTATTGTGACTGTGTGATTCTATCCTATTCTATGTGACTGTGCCCTGTATTGTATCTGTGTGATTCTATCCTATTCTATGTGACTGTGCCCTGTATTGTGACTGTGTCATTATATCCTATTCTATGTGACTGTGCCCTGTATTGTGACTGTGTGATTCTATCCTATTTTATGTGCCAGTGACTGTGCCCTGTATTGTGACTGTGTGATTCTGTCCTATTCTATGTGCCAGTGACTGTGCCCTGTATTGTGTCTGTGTGATTCTATCCTATTCTATGTGCCAGTGATTGTGCCCTGTATTGTATCTGTGTGATTCTATCCTATTCTATGTGCCAGTGAGTGTGCCCTGTATTGTGACTGTGTGATTCTATCCTATTCTATGTGCCAGTGACTGTGCCCTGTATTGTGACTGTGTGATTCTATCCTATTCTATGTGCCAGTGACTGTGCCCTGTATTGTATGTGTGTGATTCTGTCCTATTCTATGTGCCAGTGACTGTGCCCTGTATTGTATGTGTGTGATTATATCCTATTCTATGTGCCAGTGACTGTGCCCTGTATTGTATCTGTGTGATTCTATCCTATTCTATGTGACTGTGCCCTGTATTGTGACTGTGTGATTCTATCCTATTCTATGTGCCAGCGACTGTGCCTTGTATTGTATCTGTGTGATTCTATCCTATTCTATGTGACTGTGCCCTGTATTGTATCTGTGTGATTCTATCCTATTCTATGTGCCAGTGATTGTGCCCTGTATTGTGACTGTGTGATTCTATCCTATTCTATGTGCCAGTGACTGTGCCTTGTATTGTATCTGTGTGATTCTATCCTGTTCTATGTGACTGTGCCCTGTATTGTGATTGTGTGATTCTATCCTATTCTATGTGACTGTGCCCTTTATTGTATCTGTGTGATTCTATCCTATTCTATGTGACTGTGCCCTGTATTATATCTGTGTGATTCTATCCTATTCTATGTGACTGTGCCCTGTATTGTGACTGTGTGATTCTATCCTATTCTATGTGCCAGTGACTGTGCCCTGTATTGTGACTGTGTGATTCTGTCCTATTCTATGTGCCAGTGAGTGTGCCCTGTCTTGTTTATGTGTGTCATTACCAGTGACCCTGTCGTGACATGTGCCTGTATGCCAGTGCCAGTTACTCTTCTCTGCCTATGTGGTACTGATTCTGACTTGTCTCTGTCTGTATGTTAGTGACAAAGGTTTTGAACTGTTTTGTGTCAGTGATTCTGTGCTATTTTATGTTTGTGTGTCAGTGTGAATTGCTCTGCTGCCTGTCTCTAGGACTTATGTGTGGAAGTTACTGACATTGATTCTGACTTGTGCCTGTTGCACTGATTGTGCCCTGTGTTTTGTCAGTTACTTTATGCTGTCTCTGTTGCACTGTTTCTGCCCTGTCTTGTGCCAGTTACTGCAAGCGATCCTGCCCTATCGTGTGCCAGTTACTGCTAGTAATTGTGCTCTGCCCTTGATTCTGCCCTGCTTTGTGCCAGTTAGTTCTAGTGATTCTGTCTTGTCCTGTGCCAGTTACTGCTAGGGATTCCCCCTTCCCTGTGCCAGTTACTGATCCTGCCCTGCTTTGTACCAGTTACTGCTAGTAATTCTGCCCTGTCTTGTGCCAGTTACTGCCCCTGATCCTGCCCTGTCTTGTGCCACTTAGTGCTAGTGTTTCTGCCCTGTCTTGCCCTTGAGTCTTTGTGTAACTGCTTGCCCGGAGGTTTCGCTCTGCAGCTGCCAGCACGATTTACTGCTGCCTTGTGTATTACTGTATGTCAGTGATGAATACCCTGCCCTGTGTCCTTACTGGAGATGCATCTGGTTTTCCCTGTGCCTGTATATTGCTGTATTGCAGATTAAGTGTGATCACTGCCTCTCTTCTCATGCCCTGTGTGCCCCTGTGCTCTGGGGTACATTGGAGTCCCTGCACCCCTGTCAGTGTAGGAGCCTGTGCCCCTTATCCTGTGTGCCAGTGTAACAGAGCATGCGCCTTATACTCAGGTATATCTACTTGGATCTCTCTGCACTGATTCCCTCTTACACAGCGGACTCATTGTTCTGATTAACTAGGCTAAAACCAACGCTGCAAGCTACAGCTGCGAGCGCATGGCATGCTGGGGAATGTAGTAGCTTGACAACACATTGTAATGTCAAATGTAGTGCAAGCATGCTGGGAAATGTAGTGAGAAATGGACTACATAACTGCTGAATAGAAGCCTAGGACCTATCCTCTTATGGTAGCGCAGCACAAGACAGCAGCAGTGGCGGTGAGCATCTGCTAGATGGCGCTGCCGATATTCCAATGCCATATCATAGAGTCAAGGCTGAGGTACACTATTAGGGTAGGGGGAGGGTTATGGTTAGTTCAAGGGTTAGTTCAAAGATTAGGCTAACATTATAAGCTTAGAACGTCTCTCACAAATCGGCAGCGCTGCAAAATATTGACACCGCCATCTAGCGGTTGGAGGCCACATTGCAGCGGCATACCTGTCACCATAACAGGATAGATCTGAAACCTATCAACTATAATAATTCTGGTAAGTGTGTAACGATCTATGGGAGCGTACACACTTACCAATACTTCCTAAGTCCAAACAGCTGCGCACGTGCGCAGCTCTGTATGAACGCTACGAGCGTACACACATAGTATGCGCGCATGCGCAGCTCACGACTGCAGCAGCAGCCACAAGCGCATGCACTTGGTTTGCGCATTGCCAGCTGCAGAGCAAAACACAGGGGAGGGGGGAGGAAGACACAGGGGTGAGGAAGACCCAGGGGGAGAAAGACACAGAGGAGGGGAGAGGGGGAGGAAGACATAGAGGAGGGGAGAGGGGGAGGAAGACATAGAGGGAGGGGGAGGAAGACATAGAGGAGGGGAGAGGGGGAGGAAGACACAAGGGAGGGGAGAGGGGGAGGAAGACACAAGCGAGGTGAAAGGGGGAGAAAGACACAGGATAGGGGGAGGAAGACACAGAGGAGGAGAGAGGGGGAGGAAGACACAAGGGAGGTCGAGAGGAAACGGGAGAGGGGGAAGAGACGGGAGGGGAGGGGGGAAGAGACACAGGGTTGAGGAGAGAGGGGGAAGAGACACAGGAGAGGGGAGAGACACAGGGAAGGGGGGAAGAGACACGGGAGAGGAGAGGGAAAAAGAGACACAGGGGTAGGGAGAGGGGGCAGAAGACACAGGGAAGGGGGTAGAGGAGACATGGGAGAGGGGGAAGAGACACAGGGCTCTAAACACATTTTTAACAGAGTGACGATACGTTACACAGTTTTGCATTGATTTGGATAGAGTACCTTTTATGTTACAGATATGTTTATTACTATTCTACCTATAACTAATGGCAGCGGTATGTTTACAATCTTAGGCTCTCCTCATCCATCTTTGTTTCTGAGAACTCACAGATAAGGTCTCAGGGACAGACACTGACAAACTTGATATCTCTTATGTGTGGGGAGATTAGATATATATGTGGAAAGTGTATATATTATTTTTCTTACAACACAAATCCAATGGATCATTAATGACAGATGGCTGTGGTATTCTGTATAATAATAAATCCCTCCATCAGCCCACTACAGGAGCACTGAGCTGGTGATGTCAGTGGGTGGATATTGCTGAGGATCAGCCACACATATGAGCTCAGCCCAATCACAGGCTGCTGATGTGTGCTAGTGCTGTGTACATGCAGGTCTGGCCCATCCCTATGAGAAGCCTCCCCTCACTATCTGTCCCTCCTACACAAGGAAGTAGTGACAGCATGGCTGGAGCCCACACTGGTGCAAACACAGGCAGAGAAGGTACACTTATCCTGCTAGCTGGGGCATGATATAGATTGGGATTATGTTTTTGTGTCTCCAAAATGTTCTCTGCAGGTCAAGGCATAATATAAAGTGGCTACCGGGAAGATTTTCACTATAAAATAGCTAACTAGATATATCTGAATGCGGAATAAAGATGCTCCTTTTGCCTTCTTATCCTGCATTTGTTTATTAAGTAAAATGTATGATTTTTCTGAAGATATTCTACTATTTTTTGCTGTGCTCCAACTATATTGCTGTTTTGTTTTCAAAAAGATATTGAAGCAAATGTCACATGCTGTTAGTTTGTTGTTGTTCAGTTGTGTGCGATTACCCGTTACCCTATGGACTGCAGCTTGCCAGACACATTTTGTGTCTGGTTGTGCTTATCCATAAGGTTTTTTTGGCAAAGATACTGGAGTGGGTTGCCGGTTCCTTCACTAGTGGACCATGATTTGTCTGACCTCTCTGCTATGATCTGCTGATCTTGGGTAACCCTACATGGTATAGCTCCTAGCTTCAATGAAGTACACAAGCCCCTTCACCATGACAAGATAGCGATCCAGAAGGGGGCTGTAAGATTATAGCACTTAAAAAATAAATAAATAAACTCAAAAATAGGGAATCTGCATTTCAGTGGGAATGTTTCCCTTATTCTACCTACTCACATTAAGGTTTGCAACCTTTTACACTTGGGCATCCAAATTCCTGATTTTAAGAAAGGTCTACTCTACTCTTTGTTTATGGCCCATAACAGTTACACGCATACGTATAGGGAGAATTTGTTGATTAATTGTATATTTTTACCATACAGCATACAGATTATGAGCATAATACAATCTGTAAATTTCAGTATTTACTCTGTGAATAGTAATAAAGTATTACAGTTTTCTAGGCACTGATCTATGGAAGACTGTACAATGAAAAGAGGGTAGTTAATTGTAGATAGATAATTGTTTCAAAGAATAGCAATGCCCCCAAATGTCTTTAAAATTTAAAGCAATAGGAGCAGCAAGCTGGTAACCTAGATGGACATGGCAAAAGATTCAAACATGCTATAATTTAAAACTATATCTAGTAATAAGTACTAATAATACTACTAAAGTACAAAATAAAAAAAATTCTGATAGTTCAGTCTTATAATACAACTACAATATCTAGTTCCATTACTTATTGTCTTAGTGTTCTCTCTGGTAAGTGGTATTTTATGAGGTTACTCCTTTTGAGTAATTTGTTCTGGAGTGAGGATCTACGTGTTCTCTTTTTTTCTCTTTTGTTTCTCTTTGTTTTTGCTTTGTATATTTATAGTTTGTATATTGGATCTCAAGGATTGGCAGGCCCGGTCTCCAGTGAGACATTTACAGCCTTATTAAATTGCGATTAGGTAAATTTAAGAGGGCTCTATTTAAGCACACATCATATTTTTTAGTTAGTGAACTTCTATCCAAAAGCAAGGTCTTCACTAACTAAAAACTTCTGTAAAAAAAATATGCTGTGTGCTTGTATAGAGCCCTATTAAATTTACCGAATCACAATTTAATAAGGCTGATAGTTTGTATTCTGAGAGATTGGTATGGGGGTCATTTACTAAGGTGCGTAAGATGTAACAACAGGGAGCTGGAATAAGTTTGGGGGTTGTTCTAGTTTCTAGTTGTTATGCATAACTATGTGGATGCTATTTGCATAAGATTTTATTTACTTTTTGTTTCTTTAACCTCACTAAAAATACATTTGTTTAAAGAAGCTTATCACCTTCAGCCTTAATATGCTCTGTGCATCTGTCACCCTATCCTTTAAGAACAGTGGTTCCCAAACCTCTCATCAAGAACCCCCAGACATGTCAGGATTTTGATTTAACAGCCTGCTAACACAGGTAAGGAAATGAGAGGCGCCGTCGCCTGTTGAATATGAATTGCCTCACCTACTAGGAAGTATTCCATTCTCCGATGTGGCGCGACTCGAACGGCGCTGCGTTGACAGCGAGGCCATCGATATATTCTGCGCAGGCACTCTGCCCCCAAGGGCCTCGGGGCGCCTCTCATAGCTCAAGGCCTCTTCTGTCGGCTCGCCTTATGAGCCAGATCGGAGGATGGAATAGTTCAATAATGGACCCAGTTCCTTAAGGGCCAATCAGTAATTTTTCTCATTAACCAAATATTTCCATCTCTGTGTGGGTGGATCAGGAAGGCTGACTGACACCTCAAAACCACAAACTTAAGTGACAGTTTACAGAAACACAATGCACAAATTACAATCAACTACTTGTTATTAAATATAATTATAAATCATACCATATTGGGAATACCTAGTGTGTCAATTTAAGAAATGAATTGGAGGGGTCCCAAAGTACCATAGTGCTCTGTAGTATCCGTCTAACGATCTGTCTGGAGTTTAGATTATATAGCGAGTGGGAGGTTTTCTACTGCAAGGCAAGGAAGTGCATTGTCTGTTTTTATAATTTTCTCCATATTTTCCAGTGAAACTACTCGGTTACATGGTATATACTTAATTTTATTGGAACTAGAACAGGCACAAAGAACACCCAGTTCATATGATTTTTCAACCATTTGACATAGGTAAGGTGTGGTGCTGTGTTAGCAATAGAAAAGCAGAAGGCAGTTTTAGTGGAAAGGACACCTTGCTTGGGTCAATAGGATATAACCTTGAAAGCTGGCAATCTAGTCCTACTCAGCCATTTAAAGGTATCATCTCCACTAAAAAAATGCAAGTCTATGTTATGGCAGCTGCTGGTGCATTATAGAGCTGCGCTGTGAGTTCCTAAATGTTCATCTATGTCTTTTTGCAGCAAACATATAGGCCTCCATGCAATTTTAAGCGTGCAGTTGCCTTCATGCAAACTGTAAGTCTGCGGGTTTGAAAAATGCAACAGTTTTAGAGTGATTCAATTGAACAAGCCCGCAACTACATGGCCGAAAGCCTAAACTATAAGTCATGCACCTGTAAGTAGCATTTCAGGCCATGATCAATTAAGCAAGCCTGTAACTATCGATTTTAGAAACAGCCAATAGTGAATTAGACCGTCATCATGACATCAGTAAAACATGACGTTTAAACGTCAATCAATTAGAATTTAGACGTCCAATATGCGATCAGACTTGCAATCCGACAATGTTCTAGTCCATTTTGGTGGCCTGATATGTATTAACTCCTTGATTACTGAGATTGATATAACACAGAAATAAAACATAAAAAAAAATAAAAATGTTATTGCAGATTTGCAAGCTTGATACTGTTAACTCTAATGTCTTTCGTCGCTTTCCCTGTCTTTTTTAAAGTGAAGTATTGTGTTTTTATTTCCTTTTACAGTGCTACGAACAGGTGTTTAAACACCTTGCGGGTTCTCTCTAGTACTCGTAGGATTTTTGGCTGCATTTGCCATTTACGGGTTTGAAGGCAATTGGGGGCTTGAGGAAATGCAGCAATTGATTAGTGATTTGTGATTGTAACATGTAAGAGCTTGAAAGATCAAAGGCTTTCCTGGGTCGGACCAATGATTTTGACAACCGCAGGGATTTTCAGCTTCTAACCCGCAAACCGATTGCAAGTAGCTAAAAGACGCCAATTGAACAGCAAATTATTTTGCAGGCTTCATTATGGGCTCTACAATTTGCTCCGTTGAATGGAGGTCATAGTATTTTGGGAGCGGAACTACAACCAGAGCACTCAGTGCATTGGATCCCTTCTCTGAGCTGTCAAATGTATTTATTATTATAATTGCATATTTTTTTTTATAATCTCTACCTGGGGCCCCTCCTGATCTCCACTACCTCCACTTTTCCTAATCTTCAACCCTGTCCCCCTATGCCTCAACACCTCCTGCAATTTTGCTTTCCTTGCCGGGGTCTTCTACCCTTGGCAGGGAATCATGAATGATGTCACATGTGACGCCATTCAGGATTCCCTGCCCTAAAAGAAGACGTGTCAGCAGCATTGTAGGTGCTGGTAAGGATGAGCGGGCCTAGGTGGTGGGTGGATCATGAGGTTGCAGACTGGGTCAGGTGTGGAGGGGGTCATTTTTTTTCCCCCTGGGATTCCTCCATTTATTACTTCTGCCACTGATTGGAATCGTGCTGTCCACTTTGGGCTTCCATCAGGCAACACATCTATAAAGTGCACTAACTGCAATTTTATAAAATAACACAAAACTGAAGATTATGCACTCAGTGTGGCAAAGGGTACTAATGGGTCTGAGTCTGCTTGTTGTAGTGGCCATAATGGCCTGAAAAATGAATCCTAATGCAGAGGTACATCACTTGCCTGCCATAACAAAAACCTTTGCCACTATTTGCAGACATGATAGTATTTAAAACATTATTTCTAGTGCAACTTTGTTATATGAAATGAACTATACATCCTAAAATCAATCCTCTTTTCTGCCCTCCCCCGTATGTCTTGTGAGTACAAGCCCGTCTGTCCCACATCTGCTGTCTCATCTACCTTTTTATGAGCTGCTTTTCACACCTCTTTATGCCATTCTCCCTTTTCTACCCTTCTTTCAATTCCCTCTCTCCCACTTCTTCTGCATCTCACCCGTTTTCTTTCCTCTCTCCAATCCAATTTATTTGCACATATATGCTGATACACAAATACTCCCGCTCGCCAACCTAATGTAGCCATTGGGTGAAAGTGTCAGGCACTCATGGTCTAAAACAGCCAAATGATGTTCAGTACAGCTCAATATATGGCTCTTCTGGTTAGGATGCTTGAGGGACAAAAAAATATGCTATTTATTTCCAGCATCCATTGACCACAAAAGGCACCTATTGGTCTTTTGAGGCTAGATTACAGCAGTGAATTCGTTAGTGTCCGTAATTACATCTCTTGCTTTAATGTTATCAAACAGCATGTCAGCCTAGAAAAAAATTTGCTTATTTATGTAGCTCTTCTAAAAGTATATTAAATATTGGATAATAGTTGGTTATTTAAGTGTATATAGCCTTATATCCAAATCGTCTTTAATATGCATTGGCTTTTTTCGCTGCTATAAAACTTGGATTAATTTGTCTTTATGCATATACAAAATGGCACACCCTGCTCTAACATATTATTCTGTATCTGTCTATTAGGACTAAAAAGATCTGTTCTGTTACACACTTACAACAATTATATGAGTGATTGTAACACTCCATAAGGAGTGTACAGACTTATGTTGCCAAGAGCCGTGTGCACGCGCCATGGGTGGCTTTAGCCTCGGCTTTGGAAGGAGAAGAGACACAGGGGAGGGAAGGCAAAGAGACACAGGGGAGGGAAGGCAAAGAGACACAGGGGAGGGAAGGCAAAGAGACACAGGGGAGGGAAGGCAAAGAGACGGGGGCAAGGAGACACAGGGGAGGGGGCAGAGATACAGGGGAGACACACAAGACTGGGGGAGAGATATAGGGAAAGAGACACAGGAGAAGGAAGAGATACAGGGGAGGGAGGAGCGGGGGAAGAGACACGGGAGAGGGGGCGGGAAGTGACATGAGGGAAAGAGATACAGAGAGGGGGGAGGAAAGAGACTGAGGGGGAGGGAAGAGACAGAGGGGGGAGAGGGGGAAAGAGCTACAGGGGGAAGGTGGGTGAAAAAAATAATATATATATATATATATATATATATATATATATATATATATATATATATATATATATAAATCCTGTAATTTATGGCGGGCAAACAACTAGTGTAAAATAATTAGCAATTTTTCTGGTTAGGACTGTCTTCCAAGCTCATGATAACCAGAGATGCCTCTCTTGGCTGATGAAATATGCCATACATTTTAATGTAAATGTCATATTGTTGTTTCTGTACTCTATGCATTTTCAGGCATTTAAGGAAAAAATTAAGAAACTATACTTTTCAGTGAGAGATGTGAACAAATAATTGCTACATATGGTGCTTCTTTTTTAATACCTGTATTTGAATACTTCTTTGCTGCTCTGATTGTTACAAGACTCACATTTCTATATCTCTAGCATTATTGGCATTGCACTCAAACTGTGAATAAAAGTTGTGTCCAAACATAAGGCCCAAATACCATATTGCGCCATGTTAAAAATGCGACACATACTAAACATGTCAAAAATGCCTTATAAAAAAACTTCCTGTAAAATAATATAAACCAACCAATTATTTTTTGAGTTCTTACTGTGGGAACATGAATCTCCTTAAGTCATTCAGCGCAGAAATGTCTGCTAAGCCAATAACCTCACGTTGTTTCCAAATGATTATTGTTTTTTTTAGCAAGCAAATTAAAGTGTTATTGAATAGGTCAAGAAAGGACATAAGTGAGAATTTAGCTCGGAACTTGTGTTGATCCTCTCTTGTAAGAGCTTAATTACTTTTCACACTGGGATACAAGTGGCAGGCTGCTAAATTGGTTGCTAACTTGAAGTGATCCAGTACTTTTCTTTCAGTTCACATAAGACGATATTTCTACACTTCACAATCAATACTCATTTTAAACCGTTCAAGGACTTCTGAAGTGTCATTTATGGTATGTTCTTATGAAAAATATGGCTATTAGTCAGGCAAATGTTTTAAGAACTTAAATAAGTACAAACTTCCTTTAATGGGTTCCCTGGTGGTCCAGTGGTTAGGATTCAGTGCTTTCACTGCTACCACCTGAATCAATTCCACTCAGGGAACCAATGGGAGACCACCTAGGAATACCAGGAGCTGTATGCTTTGGCCCACTGGACAAGGAAGTGGCAACCTATTCCAGTATGTCTGCCATGAAAACCAGGTGGATCAGCATGACCATGGACATAAAGATGTTCCTAGTGTGTTACAGTCCTTGTGGCCACAGAGAGTCGGACACAACTGAGCAACACAACAACTTCTGTTAATATTTAACAATTCATTTTTTTGTTTTAAAAACATCTGCTTTTGTTTGTAAGCGCATTAGACATTTGGGAGGAACCTTGAATACCGACAACATCTTTATGCAGTTCTAATGAAAGACTGTCACTATGAAGTGCCAACTGACAATAGGACTAAATGGAAGTGCAAGTAGAATAATCTTCCCCCTCCGTCTCCAGCAAACTATCAGCCCAATGTGGAATTGCCCATGACGAGAGTAGAGCCTGCTACCATCAAGATTTTCTTTTAAATATGCTTTTATGCTCATATTTTACATGGCACGTTTTGTTGCTTTTGCGATCGCATTATAATTAGGGCACTGACAACAAGGCAGTCTGGGTAGGTGGAAGTGGAGCAACGATGAAAGGAAGAAGAGTCTCTATGAACCGCAAATATTTAAGTCTTAACACATTAAGTTTCTTAAAACCAGAGAGAATCCATACAATACGTCAGGTGCAGGGCTGGAACAGTAGTATAATAGGTGGTGGTGTTGTTCAGTCGTGTTCGACTCTCCGTGACCGAATGGACCGCATCACACCAGGCACATCTAGTGTCAGGTTGTGCTCAACCATAAGATTTTCTTTGGGAAAAATACTGAAGTGGCTTGCCTGTCCCTTCTCCAGTTGACCATGATTTGTCTGGCCTCTCTGCTATGACCTGCCCATTTTGGGTGACCCTACATGGCCTAGCTCACTGCATCATTGAAGTACACAAGCCCCTTCACCACTACAAGGTAGCGATCCAGAAGGGGATAATAGCTGAGATCAATCTAATTAAGTGGCTTTGTAGCAGACATGATGGTTTGTGTGACAGAGCTGTTTTGTAAAAGATTTGCTATTGAATATTTAGGTTTGTTTTTCTGGTGTAAAAGCAGGAATTGATTTAATATGGAAGGGAATCTGTCTAGAAAATAATTCCAATTTTTATTTGTTTTAATTTTGAGTCTGGACAGCTGGAAAGGTTGTCTATCTTGGCAGGGTATGTGGTAAGGAGGTCTAAGGATTTACAAGTGTCAAAAGTAGGGCTAGGCTTGAATTGCAATTGAATCTCCTAATTATTTTTCCATGATGACATTTATATTTTAAGGGTGGGATTTTTGACTGCAATTCCTACTAGTAGCAGAAAATGATAACGGATAATTGAACAAGGATTTAATGAAAAATGCTTCTCGATATCAAGGAGTCTTAACACTACCTGGAAACAAGACTCTGGAGCTCTTCCTATCTTTTTGATATAGTGTGAGGAAGTGGTCAGACTTAACCATTAAAGCTGTGCAGGAAATAGGCAGCAAAAAAATCACTAGGGCAGCCTGTGACAACAACAAAATTATAATCTTGCAACTAAGAAATGAGTAGTTGTCCAGCTCTAGTGAAAAACGTATTCTTCCAATTTAAGTTTATTTCCGTTTCCAGCCTATTTTCTTTTGGCGTTTTCTAATGTAAAAAAAAAAGTGTTCTAGATTTAGCGCTAATAGCACTGGGGATAACGAGAATCCTTTCCTGTTCCATTATAGTTCAGGAATATACCTTTGTGTTCTATTAAAGGGATTCTTAACACCATTGTTTTTCTTTTATATGAATGTTATAACTAAATTAGTTTATTTTATCCTCCTCCGTGTAATTGTGATCTAAAATGTACACTTAACTGCTAAGAAATAGAAAGTGACTGGTAGTGTGGATGTGGCTTTAGGTCACAGCTGTGCAACACATCATCAGCTCTCGTAAGGGAGAAAAGGAAGATGGGGAGATTCCAGAAGTCTCTTTGACATTTAGGGCTTTTTAGAAGTAAATTAAGTCAAAAATCTTACATCATAATTTATACTGAGGAAGTTAACATTAATTTGTTGTTAAAACATTTAAGTAAAACAGAAAAAAAAACTTAATGCGTTCCTTTAAAGGACCACTGCAGTTCAAGAAAATAGACATTTGTTTGTCAAGTATGTACCAAACCTACAATGTCAGTAGCTGTGTAAGCCATGGGCATAAAACATTTTTTGTGAAAATATATATTTTTTTAATCCATTTTGTGTTTGTTACATAATTTCCTCAGAACTGAATCATGAGGGTGTTTGTTCTGTGCAGAGAGGGATGGGGAAAGAGGGATCAGAGAGCCATTGCAAAGAAAATTAGATTGAAATAGACACATCACCCATTTCCCTTAATGGCCCCGAAGCAGACCCCTTGCATCATTCACTGCAATCATAACTCTCACACACACAACATCTACCAAAGTATCATAGATCTCTCTAGGGTCCTGCAGAGGCATCCACATTTTGTTTCCTAATTAAAAACTAGATGTGTGACTTTCCTTCTTAATTATGCCCGAGCCAGAATTAAAGTTTTCAAGCAAATATAGTAGACTCTCAGTTAACCAGAACTCAAGCAACCAGAAAAAATTGAATACTTTACTTTAAATAAAATTTAAATTTTACAGGGCTCAACAAATACCAGGAGCCAGGTTGTCATGCCACAAAATGCCTACAGGCACCTAGATTTCATCCACTGTACATCTTTACAATTCAGTGTCACCTGGAAGAAGAGCCAGTGTGGTGTTGGGGTTACAGCACTGCACCCTCCAGCCAAACGTACCTGTGTGTAAGTGAGGAGTGAAAGCTGCTGCTGCTAGAACAGCCCTCACTGACAAATATACTTAGCAGAGCATCCTATGTGCGGCTAACCTAGGCACCAGAAACTACATTTATCCGGCATCTACCAATCCCTGTGGGTGCCGGATAACTGAGAGTATGCTGTATTTTTTTTTTTTCATTTTGTGGTGGTCCTTCAACTCACATTTACCTTTCTTGCTCTTTTTTTATCTCCATTCCAAGTTCGAGTGTTCAGTATGCAGACGATCACTGAAAGATTAAAATCTAAGACCAAATTAGTTTTTATTTTTGCTGAATTACCCAAACCAGTGGAAACGTCCAGCCCTAAATAAGCACAGACATCTTCTTCATTCTTGCTGGAAACTTTATTATTATATGTCATATTTGTTGTTTTTATTTTTATCATTTAAAAATAGATTTTTCTGTTTTTAGCACATTATAATTGGTATTTTCACTTGCCTCGGCAGTGATGTTGTTTTTTCCCCTTTTGAAATAAATGACAGTGGCATCATTTGTTTAGGAGGACGCATCTTCCCCCACAGTCTCAGTACATGTTTCTGTTCAGAATTTTATTGTACTGTAGTAATTATATATCAAATGTTAAATTATGTGGATGAACTGCAAATAGACTCTTTATGTAAACTGACATTGTACAAACTTGTGCACATAAGTCTATTTTTACATTTTAGAACTTAATTATTTTGTTGAATACATTGTGAGTACTGACTAATTATCACATCTATATCTATTCTTCTTTCCAGTGAAATATGAGGGTATTAAAATAATACAGAGGTCAAGCCTTGGTACTCTGCAACTAAAAATTAAATGGACACTTGGAAGCCTTTTACAGTCTAAAGTTAAAAAGCATGTGGCTAGGTAGGTAAAGAGCAATAGTTAGAGGAGGAGAAGCAGGGGAACCAAGAGACCGTGTAAGACAATGAAATGTTAATTATCAAATCTTTATCTGCCTTTGCAGTGTCCCTTTAAATATTTTAGTACAGATCCAGTTGCTTGTAGTGGGATATTGGAAGTCTCGAGAAGGATGGAGTGATGCTTGCACTAAAGTATATCAAGCAACCTCTTCTGGATTGCTACCTTGTCGTGGTGAAGGGACTTGTGTAGTCAGTGACGACGTGAGCTTTACCATGTAGCGGATAGGTCAGACAATTCACGGTCCACTGGAGAAGGAACTGTCAACCCACTCCAGTATCTTTGCCATGAGAAGCTTATGGATGAGCACATCGAGACACAAGATGTGCCTGGTGTGCACCGGTCCATAGGGTCACAGAGAGTCCGATATGATTGAACAACAAAAAACAAGCAAATTCAGAATAGTTAAAAAGTCACCTTTTGCACTATTTAAATATCTTATATATTTTAAAACTAGCTACTGATCTATATTTTTTGAAAATCTCAATATACTGAATGTAGGATGTTGTACCTTAAAGGGATATCTAAGTTTGCTGGATTATGAATACATCTGATGGCGGAGAATCAGTACTGTGTGAAAAAAATGTTTGCATGAAAAAATACCAAAATATACATTTAAACACTCGCCTTGAAGTCAGCTGAATTTCTGCATTTGCAAACAGTTGGCTTTCAAAGTTGACACTCCCAGCCATTCTCTTCTAAAATTAGCATAACAGTTTGACCAATCACAAGCAGCATGGTATCCATTTTGTTTTGGAATGATTCTGCCCTACTGTGGGAAGTCACATGTTTTCATACAGCTTTTCATAATTTCCTTCCTTTGCATACAGAGCATGTGTTTAGCAATAATAGTAATTTCTGATTTTAGTAATTTCTGACTCAAATTTAAAATGATTTGTTTTTGCCAATTAGGTTAGCTGAAACTAAGCAGCATGGGATATATAGCAAAGCAGCCTAGGAAATGTAGTGTATCACTGATATGTGACAGGAAGCTGCAAGGAGATTGGCTGAGCAATCAAGAGCGGGTAAATAGTGGGTTAATATTGCTCCCCGGATGCTGCATGCTGATTGTGGGCATTAGATGCCTGTTTAGACACCCCCTGGAGGTGTCAACATAATAATTATAGGGATTTTTAGATACAGTTGCAAGCAAAAGTATGTGAACCCTTTGGAATGATATGGATTTCTGCACAAATTGGATACCACAGAGGAAGCCACTGCTGTCCAAAAAAAACATTGCTGCACGTTTACAGTTTGCACAAGAGCACCTGGATGTTCCACAGCAGAACTGGCAAAATATTCTGTGGACAGATGAAACTAAAGTTGAGTTGTTTGGAAGAAACACACAACACTATGTGTGGAGAAAAAGAGGCACAGCACACCAACATCAAAACCTCATCCCAACTGTGAAGTACGGTGGTGGGGGCATCATAGTTTGGGGCTGCATTGCTGATTCAGGGCCTGGACGGATTGCTATCATCGAAGAAAAAATGAATTCCAAAGTTTATCAAGACATTTTAAAGGAGAACTTAAGGCCATCTTTCCACCAGCTGAAGCTCAACAGAAGATGGGTGTTGCAACAGGACAATGACACAAAGCATAGAAGTAAATCAACAACAGAATGGGTTAAACAGAAGAAAATACGCCTTCTGAAGTGGCCCAGTCAGAGTCCTGACCTCAACCCGATTGAGATGCTGTGGCATGACCTCAAGAAAGCGATTCACACCAGACATCCCAAGAATATTGCTGAACTGAAACCGTTCTGTAAAGAGAAATGGTCAAGAATTACTCCTGACAGTTGTGCACATCTGATCTGCAACTACAGGAAAGGTTTGTAGTTATTGCTGCCAAAGGAGGTTCAACCAGTTATTAAATCCAAGGGTTCACATACTTTTTCCACCTGCACTGTGAATGTTTACATGGTGTGTTGAATAAAAACATGGCAACATTTAATACTTTGTGTGTTATTAGTTTAAGCAGACTGTGATTGTCTATTGTTGTGACTTAGATGAAGATCAGATCACATTTTATGACCAATTTGTGCAGAAATCCATATCATTCCAAAGGGTTCACATACTTTTGCTTGCAACTGTATTAATAAAAATAAAATGTTTTATGAGATGTGCTGCATACACATCGGCTGTTTTTTGCAGAAAATGTATTAATCCAGCTCACTTGGATATCCCTTTAACTCGTCATTATACTAAGTTACATTTGCAGTGCTAATCCCTATTATCTTGTCATTTATTGGTCACCTATCATACTCAAATTTTATATGTTTATTTATAATCTCTAGAAATTAGTTAATAACATTATGCCTGTGGATTGTGTATAGTACTTAAAAATAAAACATGTTCTGTATTTCATTACAGTAAATAATTACATTTGTTGGAGCCTAATGAAGTTAACAGTGCATTTGTATTTTGGTGTCCCTTGCAATAAATGTCATTTCAAAGTGACTTCGCATTTTAAAGTAGGTTACTATTTAAAGTCGGCATCCTGTGAATAGGGATCTATGCGCCAATGTGATCTGTCTGATTTGAAATCAAGTCCCATAATTCAGAACAACACTGCACGTGATGCATAGCCAAATCCACACTTCGGGTGCAGTCAGCTAGCTTTCATGTACTGTGCCAAGTGCCAATTCTGTTACTTGAAAAAAAAAAAAATTATAAATGAAAGTGGAATGTACTCCATGTTTTAGATCAGCCAGTTCTGTTTACTTGCGACAATTTAGTGAAACTGTTGCTTGAATATAAAAATCCTATGGTGGCTTATTCACATTTGTCATAACAAGTCCTAAGAAGTGCCAACATGGCCACTGTCAAGGGGGTACCAGAGTTACTTTTGTACTAATGCAAAAATAGAAGAATATACTTACAGGTGTTTGCTGAGCTTGGTTACTGTAATACCAATATGCAGGGGTTAAGTAAGTCAAAAACAATTTTAACACATTGAAACGAGAGCTTTGTTTTTGACCTTAAAATTAAACCTACACAGATCTTTCACTAAAGCACCGAACAAGATTGAAAACTCACAAACTTACAATCTAAAGGGTATGGGTGTGGGACAGGAAAGTGATAGATGCATTGTGCATACTAAGGCTGAAGGTCATAAGCTTTTTCAAAAAGATACGTTTTTAGTGAGGTTTTGAAGGATTTGAGGAAGAACGATAGTCTAGTGGAGCAAGGCAAGGAGTTCAAAAGAATAGGGGCAGCACAAGAAAAGTACTGAAGGGGGGAGTGAGAGGAGGTGATAAAAGAGTTGGACAGAATAAATTCATTAGCAGAGCAAAAAGGACTGTGGGGAGAGTATTTTGAGACAAGAACACATGTATAAGTGGGTGTACTGTTGTTGAGGGCTTTATACTTTAGGGTCGTGATTTTAAATGTTATTCTGGAGGCTACGGAAAGCCAGTGGAGTGACTGACGGAGAGGTGCTGCAGACACAGAGTATTAAGTATGGTATATTTGTTCTAAGCCCCAAGATTTTCAATAATGGCCTTAAACTTGAAGTGCATGATCATATATATAGTTGTGGGGTTGTCCGGAATGCTTATGATGTTGGTCACGCTTTACGAGCCTTGTGAGTAGAGCCGTCACACCGGACTTAGGCTGCAATGAGCGCCTTTGGCAAGTCTCGTGAAGCGAATCGAGCAGTTGAGGCAAGCAGGCCTTACGAGCTCAGAGGGCCCATAACCTTGCATTGTGTGGCAACTATTTTACTCCCGTCATTTTTGACAGGCAATAAGCTTAGTTAGAAAACTTAATGTTGAAATAGCTTGCTTTTCCATCTTTTATAACAGGGTCGAGAGAATGTAGAAGACCTTTACCCACACTCTTCCACAAAAACTGTGCAGCAATTAGACAGCCTGTATAACACAGGAAGAACAACATTCTAGAGATTTTGGGAAAACCAGTTATGTTCAATGTAAGTTTTCTCACAAAAGATAACCTTTTGAATTGCGATAAACTAGTAAGTTGTTTTATACTGATATGTACTACTTATAGGTTATGATACCTGGACCATTACAGTGGTCCTTTTTAATTCTGAAATGTTTTTTCACTCTCCTGATATGTCAGTGGTGGGCTGAAAAAAAACCCTCGGGCATTTCCAGTGTGGCCCCCAGCCTGTTCTCTGGAATGGGAGAGAATGCCCCTCTTCAACAATACACAGATCATTATATCTTTTATATACCTAGCAAACAACCGGTTGTACTCCTAAATACTTCTCCTTATTATCTATACCTGTATTACCAATACATTATTTTCCTGCAGGAATTTTATCATTTTGCTTTGGGTTAAATAAAAAGGTTTGAAGTACCGTGAGGCATTTTTAAAGATTTAGGTGCTACATATGACGCCCTCCAAGTATAATAGGATTAATTATTTGAAGGAAATTAAAAGCAAACCGTTTAAGTACACATTGTTGAAGAAGTAAAATTGATAATGAGCATTGTTTTAGTGAATTACAAAGTAAAACAGCTTGCAATGTATTACGGTCATGCAGTGCTAGGTAGCTCCATACTGTAGAATATGCTCAGGATTGGAGGAATTCGCTATAATAAGTTTGACATTGTCTGCTGGCTCAGCAAAGCTAACAGCTAGCTGCTCAGTCTGCCCTTGAGGCTTAGAATGAGCTTAAAGGGACGCTTTCATCCCAACAGGAGGTTTGTTTCATTTTAAAAAGCATTAAAAACTGTCTATACATTGTATTAGCCATTTTTTCCACAGTAAATAATTTCAGACATATTCAGTATATAAAGTGGTGTTCTCAGTGGCGGAGTTCTATTGAATGGAGCGCCCCAGTGCAAAAACAAACATTTTAGTAAGAAACATTTCCGACCCCCCCCCCATGCACAAAAATGTGTGCAATCCATTTACTAATAGATGAAAGGGGGGATTTCTGTTGAGGGGCCCCAGGGGCAGTTGCAGGGGGCCATTGGGTGGCAGTTGCAGGGTGGTTCGTGGTGGACAGACCCAAGGGGGCCTCCAAGACTTAAGAAAAAGAAAATAAAATCCCAATACTAGAAAAAAAAAGTGTCGGTCACTGCCAGTAGCAAAGGGCCCTAACCACATTATGGGCCACAATACTTTGCACCTGCTGTACCAGCCCCTACTCAGCACATATCCCTCTCTCCCCTCAGTACCCATCCCTCTCTCCCCTCAGTACCCATCCCTCTCTCCCCTCAGTACCCATCCCTCTCTCCCCTCAGTACCCATCCCTCTCTCCCCTCAGTACCCATCCCTCTCTCCCCTCAGTACCCATCCCTCTCTCGCCTCAGTACCCATCCCTCTCTCGCCTCAGTACCCATCCCTCTCTCGCCTCAGTACCCATCCCTCTCTCGCCTCAGTACCCATCCCTCTCTCGCCTCAGTACCCATCTCTCTCCCCTCAGTACCCATCTCTCTCCCCTCAGTATCCATCTCTCTCCCCTCAGTACCCATCTCTCTCTCCTCAGTACCCATCTCTCTCCCCTCAGTACCCATCTCTCTCCCCTCAGTACCCATCTCTCTCCCCTCAGTACCCATCTCTCTCCCCTCAGTACCCATCTCTCTCCCCTCCGTACCCATCTCTCTCCCCTCCGTACCCATCTCTCTCCCCTCCGTACCCATCTCTCTCCCCTTCGTACCCATCTCTCTCCCCTCCGTACCCATCTCTCTCCCCTCCGTACCCATCTCTCTCCCCCTCTTTCCCCTCTGCTCCCACCTCTTTCCCCTCTGCTCCCACCTCTTTCCCCTCTGCTCCCACCTCTTTCCCCTCTGCTCCCACCTCTTTCCCCTCTGCTCCCACCTCTTTCCCCTCTGCTCCCACCTCTTTCCCCTCTGCTCCCACCTCTTTCCCCTCTGCTCCCACCTCTTTCCCCTCTGCTCCCACCTCTCTCTACTCTAAATCACCTCTTATCCTCCCTCTCTTTTTTTCTATCATATTTCTCTGCTTCTTTTGCTCTCTCCACTAATGCCCTCCTTAGCACCCATCCCCTCCTTCCTTTGCATGCTCTACTCTGCCTTTACTTTTTTTTCTATTTCAGCACCATACACTTGCCTCAGCACCCATACACCTCTCCTAGCATCTCATCACCTCTCTTCCCTGGCAGCTCCCTCACTCCTCCTTCTTTCTGTCATCACTATTTTAAGTCATCCCCTGCGGGTTGCAGCGCCTCAACATTAGCACCTACGTGGTGCAGCATCACATTTCTTTAATTGTGCGTGATCGCAATCTATTTACTAATAGATGAAAGGTGGGATTTCTGTTGAGGGGGCCCTAGGGGCAGTTGCAGGGGGCATTGGGTGGCAGTTGCAGGGTGGTTCATGGTGGACAGACCCAAGGGGGCCCCCAAGACTTAAGAAAGAGAAAATAAAATCCCAATGCTATAAAAAAAAAAAGACAGCATTAGGGCCCCCCCCATGCCAGGGCCTTGGTGCATTGCACAGGCTGCACCCGCAGTAGCTGCGCCCCTGGGTGCTCTGGTATACCAGTGTGCAGGGCAATGTGCTTATTTGCACCTCACAGTACTTGAGAAGAGTGTGGGAGGGGATCTAACAGCCTGATAATCTTAGAGGGGCATTGTTTTGCCACCAGAATGTACTCCTAATTAGCACATGAAAGCAGTCAATATATATTAGTGAGACACTCATAAGCATAAGAATACAGCAAACAAAAAAAAAATGATGGCTAGTTTGTTATGTTCTGTAACAAAAAAGCCTACTTTATTTTGGTGTCAGTCCATTTAAAATCTCAGTAGTAATGGGGACAATGAATCAAAAATATGTTTCATACCTATGCAAGGAGTGAATAGAGTTCCTATTAAAGGGTCTTTGTAATAATTTTTGTTCACTTTTTTTTATATATATTTTTATTGCGAAAACAGAGAATACAAATAAACAACATCAGTGTTGTAAATATACTTCAGTATAAATGATAAAAAAAAACATAATTACATTTTTAGAACATAAAATTTTCCTAATATATCTTTTTACTGTAATTCTTTTCTCCTTGTTTCTTTTTAATTGTGTTCACTTTTTAACTTGTTAGAGCTTATAACATTAATCACTAATGTTTTCACCGACCAAGACATCTGTGTAGCTTACCTTAAGGGCATATTCAAGTGAGCTGGGTTATTAGTTTATGAAAAAAAAAATTGCATGAAAAAAACTAAAAAAACATTTAAATCATTACACTAAAGTTTGCTGAATTTCTTGCATTGGCAAACTGTTTTCTACCAATGTTGACACCCACTGAAATTCCCTGGGCAAATTAGCATACATAATACATTGTATCTTTTTGGCCTGGGTATTGCGCTGGCAGCTTTCCTTTAGAT
Organism: Discoglossus pictus; assembly: GCA_027410445.1. Classification (NCBI taxonomy): domain Eukaryota; kingdom Metazoa; phylum Chordata; class Amphibia; order Anura; family Alytidae; genus Discoglossus; species Discoglossus pictus. The sequence continues at coordinate 337,866,568 of CM050167.1, forward strand.
TTCTGTAATACCCAGAACACTGATTGTTTTACCTACATCCCAGGTGATACTTGCCCCTGTGATCTCTGCCGGCCCCAGTGAATTGCCCCATTAGCTCCCCCAGTCCCAGTAAATTGCATGCACTAGCTCTCAGAGAGACACATGCACAGAGACCACGGCTGGCTCTTGCAGGTGATTGCAGGACCATAAATCAAGCATAAATGCTCATTCGCCCAAAAGACAAATTAGAATAGGAAGAATAAGCTGACATGTATGGTTTCAGTACAATTATAATTTGTCAGAATTTATCAAGGAGAGTGTGTATGTCTATAGAACAACCGTGTAACCGCTCAAGCATTTTTACTTGAATATCGATTTTATGGTCCTTTAAGGACCCAGTGTAATAGTCATCTATGCTGGCTGCATTCAGCATTGCTGATTGGCTGCATATCTGAGCAGGCTCACATGGACTGGGTACACTTTTACAAAATCATACCCTGAAAAGCCTAGCTCAATCCTGAGGGTGAAAACATCACCTGCAACCGTTTTTTTATTTATTTTTTTTATGCAAAAATGGTTTGCATTTTTTCATGCAAACATTTTTGCTAGCTTGGTTATGATGCTCCTCTACAAGATTCATTCATAACCCACCTCACTTTAATATGCCTTTAAACTACCAATAGGTTAAGACATGACTCCTCTTTCCTCCTAGCTTTCCTAAGCCCACTGATGCTGTCATTGCTAATTGCTCCAATCAGGAACATATTCTGTGAATGTTATTTATTGCAAGGCTTATTATAATATATAGGGCTCAGGAATGCTAGGAGGGTATATAGGGTTACGTAGGTATTTTTATGCTTTGCTGTTATTTGCAGTGTTTCACTTGTAGAATTCTGCTAAATTCTCTTGGTGCTCTATAAATAGTGAATCCTAATAATAAAATCGCTCTTCACAAAACGTGAAGCATAAATGTTAGTCTTTTTCTATGTATTTAAATTGAATAGAACCCCTTCCACACCGGTCACCAGTCAGTACCAACCACATTTCCTCACAGCATAACTTTTGCATGTTGCATCTAACTCCTCCATTCGTATCTTCTTGTATGTAATCTATCCTCCAACACTTGCATGAAAATGTATTGTAAACATTTAAAATCTTGGAAATCTGTTACCATCACTGTTCATGAGAGTCATTGCCAAGTGCCGTGATGCTCCTTGAATTAGTGTCTTTCAGTTTGAATACAAAGCTACTTATGATAAAGCCAAATATGATATTAGTAGGACAGTAAAAACCTGCTTATAACTAAGGTTTTTTACCTTCTCTGAAATAACATAATCCTTATAACCTATTATGAATATGCATATAGCTATCACAGGTAGGCTGTCTTGCCCACAGCTAGCGTGTTAACACTTTATCATGTAGTTAACTACTTCTGTGCCTGTTAGCTTTCTACACATGTATTATTATTCATTGTATTTTTATTTTGTTTAATTGCAATAGTTTTAGATGTTCATATGCCACCATCAAGTGATTTTCTGCTTTATGTTTGGTATTTCCTGTTATCCGTTTAGACAAAATGGAGGTGTTTTATTTTTTTGTTTTAATTTCTTTTCTATTGAATTTGTAATCCCAGCGTATTTATTTGGGAAGGCAATATAGAAAAAGATTGCAATATTGCTATATATTTTTTGGATTTATCATTTTTTCTTTATTATTTCTCAATGTTTCTATCTTTTTTTTTTTTTTTTTTGTGGTTTTATATAGTATTAGTAGTAATATTATTATTTTTTATATTTTGCATTTGTTTATTTTTGATGTAATACATTATTTACAAAATGATATGTATATAGGCACAGATTTGTTCTTTGAGTTTTTACAGTCTGTATTGTGCTTTAGATTGTCTGATTCATTAATGTACTCAAATTACATGAAAAAAGTTTGTTAAATTTCTCCTTGAAATGAGAAAGCAGTGTTCTTTATGAAATAATTCTCATTCTGAAAAATGCATATCTCATTATTTTTAATGGAACTAAATCTGTGATGCCTCTTGCTGACAAGGTAAAGATGTTGTTTGTTTAATTGGAAATGGAATATGGCATTTATTCTAATTGCGATTGTGAATATGCTTAAGTATGTTTAATCAGTTTATCTACAGTACAAATGCTAATTTTAACAATGTAGATATTAAATTGAATACATTAGTAACATTGAAGTTCATCCTAATGTTATAGTTTTCTAAAACCGTGGTGAACATTCCTTTTTCGCTGTAATGGTGGTGGTTTCCAAAAAGTGGACCAATGGTACAAACGTAGAGATCATAGACCGGCTCCAGATCTGGTTAGCTGAACGTTGACCATGTTCATTGCAAGTTCAGAAGCATGAGGTCACAAAACAAGGGGATAATGCAGGTGGTATAAACGAAAAGGCAACCAACATTTTGAGGTCAAATGGTTAATAGTCTGGGTAATGTACATTCAATAATAGAAAAACTATCCAAATAGCATAATTACACTATCAGTGCAAATGTCCGTGCACAGGCAACTTGGAATCAGACTAAATGCGTTTATTAGCTAATTAGGTTTGCACCGTAGTTGATGCAGCCAGTGTCTTCTCCTCTGTCACACTGGGGTGACCACTCTGACGCTATCACATGGTTCATCACTCTGTATTGATGCATAGTAAGTACAGAACAACCAGGAAGTGATGTAGCATGGGTAAGGAGGCAGAACATGGGTATGCCAGGACACATAGGACCTTGCAGTCCGTTGTCTTAGCCAGGTTATTGTAATTGAAATCCAACCCTCCTTATCTTCACAGTCTTGTAGTTCACCTTGCCCAGACATTTTCTCACCAAACTCTTGGTGACATGTTTGTCCACATTCTTCTCCTGCCTGTTAATAGTCACCCAGAATAAAGACCTGGGTTGGTCCCCTACTCTCCTACTTATTGCTTTCTTGGCCTACTTGACCACACTTCTTATCTGCCTATTTATTAACTGAGAATATTGAATAAGAGCGTGATTCAATTGCAAGCCTGCATCACGCGGGATATAGGCCGTATGTCTGCAGGCGTGCTGCCGGCTCCACATTTGTCTTCGATTCCGGTGCTATTCAATTGAACAAGTCTGCAAGTTACGGGCTGAACACCAAAGCCGAATACCATGCACTTGTGCGTAGCAGTTCAGGGAGGGAACATGATCAATTAAGCAAGGCGGTAACCACCCATTTCGAAACAGCCAATAGAAAATGAGACTGCCATAATTATAGCAGTAAACATGGAGGTTACAGGTCAATCAATTAGGTTCGGGGGTCTGATATGTGATGGGACTCGCAAACCCTCAAAATAAAAAATAATACAAATGAATGCCAATACTGTTCTAGTCCATTTGGGTGGCCTGCTATTTATTAACTGATTGATTGATTCCCGAGATCGATATAACCCCCAAATGACACATAAAAGTTTTTTTTTTTGCCGATTTGCGACCTTAAGACTGTTGTGCAATTAATTCTCATGTCTTTTATCACTTTCCCGGTCATTTACAGTGCAGTATTGATTTTTTATTTGCATTTACAGTGCTGCGGACAGGGGTTAATCCCCCTTGCGAGTATTCTCTAGCACCCATAGGATTTTTTCCTACATTTTGCCATTTATGGGTGTGAAAACATTAGCCAGCTTATGGAATTGTATCAATTGAATAGCGATTTCCGATTTTTAACAATCGTAACTCTTACGGACGGGAAAAATCAAAGGCTTCGGAAGGCTGTAAGTTCCTAGTTTAACCACCATAAAGTTTTCAAGCCCATAACCTGTTTAGAGCCCGTTAAAAGACGCCAATTGAAAGCAGATTAACTTACGATTGCTCAATTGAATCGGGCTCTAAGTTTCTAAATCCTTGCCATGGGTTTGTCTAGTCTGACCAGGTCTCAAGAATAGTTATACAACACCCTTTTGAAAAACAACTGTGGGCATTTTTTTTTTCTATATAGTCTTTTTTTTTTTTTTTTTTTAATTAAAGTTTAAAAAAGTGTTTTTGTTTTTTTTTAGAGAGGAAAAACACACACAGCTTTTGCATTATCTTTTATACAAAATAATTCTGTACTGCGGGCATCAATTTTCTTTTGTCAGCTGAATCTTCTTGTTAGATTCTCAGAAGGGTGTGACCAATGCATCCTCCCACCTCAGGAAGTGATTCACTAGAAAATAAAATGGTGGATCATAGCAACATAATTGCTTATAAAAGTTAATATATTAAAGGCTGTAATTATTTTATTTTCCATTCTAAAAACGTATAGCTTTTCAAATGTCGTTCTTCAAAGCAGTCCTATTTAAATATATAACTTTAATATTCTTTAATAGTTTAGTTTATTCTTTAATAGTTTTAGGCTATCAGTATGCCTTGTATATCATTTGCAAGCTTATTCCTGGGATGGATGAGAAATCGCTGTGTGACAAAGACCACAACAGTCTCATTTGATATATTTTTGAATAGCTAAACCTTGATAATGGGTAAATGTTTTTAGAAAGCAAAAAAAAATACACAACCTTTTTTAAATATTTTTTTTGTATATGCATTTATTCTTTACTTCTGGGTTCCATTTACTTAACTGATCTGTGGTTTCATGAGGTTGAGCCATTTGCAAGCTAACAAGCTTTCCATTAGTCATATCGAAAGAACTTGCATTTTACCTGCTAAGCTCTGCATTTAGAGTCTACCTCCTTATTTGGAAGTAATTACACAAAAATCAAAAATGTTGGATTTTACTGTAGAATAATTGCATGTAAAACTGAGTAAAGTTTGTTTGAGTTTTTTAACTGTTTATAAAACATTTGGGCCCTTATTCAATTGCAATTCGGCCAATTGAATAGGGCTCTAAAAAAATATATTATGTGCTTATTTAAAGAAGTTTTTAGTTAGTAACTATCTATCCAAAAGCAAGGTTTTCACGAACTAAAAACGTCTTTAAAAAAAATATGCTATGTGCTTATTTAGAGTCCTATTCAATTGGCCAAATTGCAATTGAATGAGGCCCTTGGCCAGGATCTTGGGAAATTCTTTGAAATAATATATAAACCGAGCACATGGTACAACCAATGAAGATGGCAACGTTTTAATTCAGTTTCAGGTTTGTATGCATTCAGAAGCATTATGTATGTGGGGCGTGCAATAACTTTTTATGAAACCTAAAGATTGTATTTAATCTTATTGTCAGATATTAATCAATATTGTACCCCTCCCATAAAAATTGTTGTGATCAGGTTCCCCTCATGTGCTAGCTGACGGGTAGACCTGTAGAATGCCACATGGTAATGAAAAGGCTGGCCTTGGACATGGGTAAGGAAGCTAGTTACGAGCCGTGGGCCACAATCTTTAATGGAGGGCTTGTTGCTTTAGTAGCTATGGGCCAAATATGCATAAAAGGCTTAAGGAAAGCCGCATGGTGATGGAAAAGGTGTGTCCTTGGATATGGGCCAAAAATGCAATGTAAGGCTTGGTGAAAGCTGAAAAAGACAAGGTTGGATCCTTCTCTGAATCAGTAGCTGTCATTTGGCATGTGCTGCTTGACTCTTTTTGAGCATGTTTAGAGGTCTAGGGAGATTCAGAGAATGGTACTGCTCAGATATGGTCTAAAAATCCCAGGCTACAGCTAGACATTTGTCCCTCATCCCACAATATCCTCTAACATATCATTTGAAACCCTAATTACCAGTGACCCCCTAAGAGGTGAGTTGTGACACACTAGTCGACTATGTCCCATTACCATGGATGCCAATCATTGTTACTACTTCAATTTCTTTCCAATAACATAAGACAATCTTCTGATCTGAGCAGGAGTAAAATAACCGACATGGGCTATGGAATATACACGCTAATGGTGTGAGAGTAATTGGTTCTTTATGCTAAAGTATTTTCTTTTTACAGGTATGAGAGAGATAGAATATTTGTTCTTCAGTTTTAGAAAAATAGGTTCCAATCAATTTCAAGTTTGACTTTAACTTGTAGATAAGGTTGTTCAAAGATTGTTCAGTGTCCTAAAGTATGATCATTAATTGTGTTAGGAATAATAATTATTCTTGTCTTCCCACAAACCAAAGCGTTGTAGAGTCATTGTATTGTTTTAAAGCTAGCTTTCTGATTTCAAATAAGTTGCTTTTATCTGAAGGGTAATTGGCAAGAGTTTCAGAAATCTGTGTAAAAATAAAATGAAAGCGTTTTTTTAATTTTTTTTATTTAATTGTTCTGTATGTTAAAAAATCCAGGTGATATGAGGTGCAAAGAACTCATAGAAGAAATTCATTTGTAGACATGTGAATCATATGCACTCATCTAATGTGTCAGTGGGCAGGAAAACTACAGGCAAAAAAATATTAAATTGCAGCTCTAGTAAAATCTAAAAAAAAAAAATGTTCCCTAGTTACATCTAAACCATCTGAATTGTATTCTTTCTCTAAACTTAGATTTGGGTGTATATTAATGTATATTTGTGCTCTTATAATGTTACTCATATGTGGACGTTCAAGACCTGCTATCCTCCGTGGCTACAGAATAGAGACCACGCTGTGTGACCAATCACTTGTTACTAATGATGATCAAACCATTTAAAATATTGTGGAGAAATAAAAGCAGTGCAATTATAATAACTATAAATTACTAAAACAAATAAATACACAAGACAATAATTAGTGGTACTGTTCCTTTTATTCTATATTTATAGTTAAAGGACAGGGCCCTCTATTGTTTTGCCATGTGTTAATATTGTATTTTTTTTTAAAAAAATTTAATAAAAAAAAAAGGATAATAATAAATTATTTCATCTTCCTTATTGTGTAAACCGACATTGATGCTCTGATTTGTAGCATTTAAGGCTAAAGGTCATGAGGTAAAATATTCTATTTCATGAAGACATGGCATCCTTTGATCCTAGCAGGCTTGTTATTTCAGCCAGATAATTGCATCTGAAAACCTACATATGGGTTAACGAACAGAAGAGTAGCAGACCTTTGCAGATATATCCATTCCCAAGTAAGGTGTTTGCTGAAATTTATGGAAGGAATGTATTTTCTTTAATGATCACTTTGGGAAATTATTATCAGCAGTCAGTGCTATCGTAGACTCAACAAAATAAACCACTAAACCATCTTCACTGAGCGTGCTTGTATGTCTCATTATGCATTAAAAATATATCAATATTAGAACCTCTGGTGACTTAACAGTTGATTTTTACTTACAATAGATATGTACTTAGTAATACAGAAATAAATTGAGGTGAAGATATAGCAGAAATAAAGTTTCATTGCATTGGAAAAACACATTACCAACAATATTACCAGCATACGTTTAGCCAATTGGACGCTATCTATTTTTGTTGGACACTGTTGCTAAGGCTTGAAGGTACAGTGGTACCTTCATTCTCATCCTTCTTGGTACTCAACATTTTTGATACTCAACCTGTCAAAATGAGCAAAGCTACTCATCGCGCTACCTTGATAACACATTGCATTTGCTAAAACCAATTTACATTGAGTACCAAACTCTCATAAGGAGCAATCTGCCGTCCGGAACAGATTAGGGATGAGAACCAAGGTACCTTTGCCCTGATATGCAAATGATTCTTGCAAGGCTTGTTTGCATGCCTGTACCCAGACTCCTTTGCACTCTTTACAAAGTAATTTTGTAGGAAAACTGATCTGCGAACCCATCTTGTTTATGTAGGTTTGCTCAAAATGATTTTCCTTCCTTATACTATTTTAACTTAAAATTTTTTAGATAAGTTTCGGTTGCATATGTTACAGATTTAACTATTCTGGACATAAATAATCCATAAATACTGAACCTATAACAATATAATTTGTACTTGTAGTTTTCAGATTATTATTATTATTATTATTATTATTATTATTATTATGGTTTTCTTTCTTCAAAATTGTATGACTATATTCTACCTCCCAACTGTCACTCTGTGTAGTTCAAGAAAAATTACACTTGTTTTGTGAAGTAATGTAAGAAAATAATTGCACTAGCTGCTGTGTAAGCCATGAACATAAAAACATTTTTAGAGAAAATCAGATTTTTGAAGACCCTGTTTATAGATAGATAATTACATTTTATCTTTGTGAGCATTTTGATAATGAAGGTTTTTTTTTTATCAGTAGTAGAAGTCAGGAGTATTTGTTAGGTAATTGGTACTTTGATACCAGCCCATTCCTCCTTGCAGGTCTAGAAGTACGCAACTTGATTCAGTAGATGCAAGCTATGTTCTCCAGAAATATAAATGCCCATTTTACATATAGAATTTCCCCCAAAACATCATAGATGCCTCCTTGGTCCATCAGAGGCACCACTATTTTATTTATTTAGTCTTATTAAAAACTAGTTTATAAATGTTTCCCTATTTTAATTGTTCTCTTAGTCAGACTTAAAGTTTTCAAAGATATATTTTTTTTATTGTGCAATGGTCCTTATAGGGGAAAATTGCTCTATTTCAAGAAGAGACTGAAAACACTTGTCCTCACCCAACTAATATGTAACTTTTCTTCATTCATGCAAGCACTTTTATTTGGGGTAAAAGTGCTATATAGATGATGTGTTACAACTGTATGAGACATCACCTTCCACCATTAATATAAAATACAGCAGTATTAATGGGGACGTTTTACTAATATTGTATTTTTTATGTGGAATAAAATAAAGTTTTAAGTCTTTTAAAATCAATGTTTGTTTTCTACACAAACCCCATTTCTTACAGAGTATAAGAACTAAAAATTACACTTCTGAGTATATTTATCTGCTTGCAAGTACATACAGCTGCAATATATTAGGTAGGAGTAAAATATGTGTAAATTCAGAGAAAGGATGTGGTTGAATAATATATCTGTTCACCACAAATGAAGGTCATTGTTTTTTGTAATTACTTTACATGTATTATTAATATATTCTGTGTTCTTAAGGTTAAATAAACCACTGTACTAGGAATATTCCAGAGTAAAGATTGGTACTTTTTTTAGTTCCAAATTGCTTTCAATTTTTGCTACCAAATCTTTAAGGAACTCTTACTAAATTGATACAATTTTAAACGCTCAATTTTACACAATCTTGTTACTCTGACTTCTATCATAAAGATACCTCCATTTAGAGTGTTATGCAAAAGTTACTTAGTGTCCAATGATCCTTTTAAATCTAAAGAACCCCTATTTATTTCTAAAAGTACCCAGTGCCTTAAAGGAATATGTATACGTTTCCTTGCTTATATCAGAAACACACATTACATTGAGTCATTCTATAAAAAAACAGATTTATTTTATTTAAAAACAAAACTTGTTTTCCACGCCCCAGAGCTGCTTACATAGGCAGAGTGTACATACCAATAGAAACACTGCATTTGGGTACGGATTTTAACTCTTTGCTATCCTTCAAGCCAATAGCAGCACAATGCCAATGATTCACACAGCAGCTACTGGCTCCTCCTGCTTCCTTTTGCCAGGGACTACACATCCCATAAGTCCTTGCTACACAAACTGCCATCATAGATGGATACATTGTATTATCTGCCTGTGATTGGCCAAAACAAATTATGAATTTTATGCTAATTTTACCAGGGATATGCAGGGGTGTTAAATCGGTAAGCAAGCAGTTTGCAAACTCAGGAGATTTAGCAAACTTTGTAAGTATATTAATGTTTATTTTGGTATTTTTGAGATCTTTAGATTGTAAGTTTGCGAGATTTAAATCTTGCATGGTGCTTTGGAAAAGCTCTGGGACACTGGATTCTAAGCTCAAAGACAGTGCCCTCCATTTGTTTTAAAGTGTTTAATATTGTGTTGCCTTGATCACAATGTTTGTATAGCGCTATGGAATATTTTGGCGCGTTAAAAATACACAATAATAATAATAATGTTTCATACACTGCTAATTCTCCTCTATCAGATGCATTCCTAATCCAGAAAACTTAAATATTCCTTTTTAAATCTTCAGATTCAAGTGAATTAAATGTAAAATAATGTACAACAAATGATTCACCACCAACTATATTCATGCCAAAAATTATTGAGGAGTAAAGTCACTCAGTGGCAGTACATATTTCAAGGACTAATTTTAAAATAGATATAATGCTAGGTTACTTTAATTCAAGTCACTTTGCATTGAAAATATTGAATAAATGCATGTGGGGATGTTTTTTTTTACAATTATAAAAATGAATCTATTGCACTATTTTGTCATCCCAGAAGATAATGTGCTCTCAAAAGGAGTCTGTAAATGGATAGTAAGTTTAGAAAACCTAAGCTATTGAAGAACCATTCAGCAGGGGAATTGTGTTTTATATATAGGTGTAGCAAAAATTAATAAAACCACTAGAGGCATCAATAATATTTTAGGAGTCAGTGACACAATGGGTTTAAGAGTCCTGGGATCTATCTGGTTGTGTATGCGCAAGAAATCGCCAGCACTGATAGCTGCAGTGCCCGCAAGTAGCCGCTAGATGGTGCCGTCAGGTTTCAGGGAAGGCCTATAATTAATCCCCCCTCCAATGTGGCGCAACTCAATGGCACCGACTCGTCAGCAAGGCCATTGATATGTTCGACTCAGGCACTTGGCCCTCAAGGGCCTCGGGCACGCCTCTCATAGCTCAAAGCCTTTTCTGTCGGTGCACCTTATATGCAGCAGTATTCCAAAAATCGGCAGCACCATCTAGCTGTTGGCGGTGGCACTGCTGCTACCAATCTTTTGCTTAGGGGAAGAGGGAAAGGACCGCGTCCTGTATTACTGGTCATAATAAAAAGCACATAGATAAAGTAAAAAAGAAAATACACTGTGACAAACAAAACAACTTTCCATGTCTATTTAAATTTTTAAATCCCTAGTGTGAAATGGCAGAACAGCAGCAAGGTGGTATGCGAAATCAGAATGACCATGTAAACAGAGCTTTTCATTTCTTATGATTTATTGCTGGTACTTTGAACTGTAATTTATTTTCTATCATTTGTACTTTGTGTTGAACAACAAAAAGTCACCGGCTGTTCCTGTAACTGGTGCAAGGCTTTGCTAATGTTAATAAATACCTCCCACTTATATTGCAGCATAACAAGACAATGAGTCCTTTAAGGACCGTTCACCACATTTCTTGCTTACTCAAGGTAAAGACTAACAGCTGAGCTACACAGTAATTATAACTGATATTAGCTTTACCTAGGAAGACTGATGGGTGTGTATCACCTGGGTAACATAACATTTAACACAGAATCATTCACTTTGTACCCATAATTCTCCTCCATTTGGAAGTTTTTATATAAAACATATAAATAAGGATACTGGTTATAATATTGGTACATTGCATTGGCTTGTTATAAATCTACTATTATTAAATTGCAGAAGGTAGTTTCATGGATGTATCCTTTTTTTGTGATTAAAGGTGTTCGGGGTTCAAATCCAGGTGTCTTCTCTATCTTGTGTTTTTTTTTTTTTTTTTGTAAAGTATTTGAGTTGGCAGAATAACACACAACTGGTATAAACTGGCATGAGTGGTCAAAGACCGTTATGGGTGGTGCAGCTTGTTGAGCCAGAATTACTTTGGTAAACACTTAAGAGTATCACTCTTTTCACCACTGGCAAAGAATAAATCATGCCATTGCTAAAATGAGAGGGAAGGCGCTCATTTCAAGTCACACGATGAGTGCCAAAGGCGCTTAGCGCAGGGCTCGCGATGAGCACCAAAGTTGCTCAGAGGGGCCATATCCTAGCATTTGATGGCAAACAACATTGCTGGAATTCACATTTTATTGCCGTCATTTTTGACGGGCAAGTCGCTAGTTATTTATATCTGTTTTATTAAGAAATGAAAGGAAGTACTTGCCTTGACTACTGCAACTCTCTACTTGCTGGCCTCCCCCACACCTGTATGTCTCCACTCCAATCCATACCCCATGCTCAGTGTCTGCAGCAACTCAGTCACTCCACTGGCTTCCCATAGCCTCCAGAATAAAATTGTAATAATGACCCTAACGCATAAAGCTCTCAACAACCATGCACTCCCTTATATCTCTGCTCTTGTCTCAAAATACTCCCCAACCACCTTCTTCGCTCTGCTAATGATCTTCTTTTGTCCTCCCATCGTCCTTTCATTCCAGCCTTCAGGACTTTTCTTGTGCTGCTCCTATTCTTTGGGACTCCTACCTCACTCCACTAGACCATCCTCCTGCCTGAAAAACCTCCCTAAAATGCATCTGTTTAAAGAAGCTTAGCGCCTTCAGCCTTAATATGCAGAGTGTCACAATGCACGATATCACCCTTTTGTATGACACCCATACCCTTTAGATTGTAAGCTTGCAAGTATTTAGGTGTTTTGGGGAAAGCGCTGTGTATGATTCATTTTAAGCTCAAAGACATGGCCCGCCAAAGACAATTCTTCATCACATTGAGTCAGTATTTACTGAATATAACGTAAGAAAAATATTTTGAAAAACAGGCAATAACTCGCCCAAATAGAAGCGAGACGGATCAAACACTTCTTACAGCATTATATATTAAATCCATTTAAACTGACATTGTACTAAAAGTAGGAAGCAATTGGCATTTTAATGTGTTTATTTGTGTGTTTTTACCTCCTCATTAGTAGCATGAGATTTGTATGTATTAAAGTGTTTTGTGGGCTAATATTGACTTTACATTTTGTTGTTTATTTTCCCTTGGGTATAACATTCTTTAAAATTAAAAAAAAGAATCAGCAGTGTTCTGGGTTAGGTAGATTTTTTTTTCTGTCTAGCTTATTCAAAGCCCTTAACTTTGAGTTTTAAATGGTAAACATGGAACTGATATTTCTAGAAATTAGATCATAATCATGTGCCTCTGTTTACAAAATGTGATCTGTTTTTAAATATGTTGTTTAGCACCCACTTTGCAAAAATGTTCTACATGTTCCCAAATGCATTATATTATGAGCTGTCCTTTATACAAACAGGACTTGTGGATAATATCCTTCTATAGATTCAACGCGTACCTAAACTGTATAGTATGTCTGTAGGCACCAAAGGAATATGCTGCCATTTGTGTCTGCAGCAAGGATAGTCATTGGGCTTTTGCAGGGAGTTTAGATTTTTGGTCCTTTCATAATATGTAGAGAAAGCTGCACACCACCGTGATGGATTAATTCGATTATTAAAAAGTTTTTATAAAGCAGTGAAATATGCACTGATACAAAAAATCGAATAAATGTTGTCATGGCTTTCTTTGGTGAACTGTACCTTTTTAAATCTATGTAACTGTGGGATCATTTTGTGCCAAAATATAGGCGAGGAACAGAGTGCTGTTAAGTCTCCACTGAAAAAAAGAGTATATCAGTCTACCTGCATAGGGCCTTGTTCAATTGCTACTTACTTGAGATCTGGAGCCGCAAGTAGATATAGCAAGTTACTTTGCTATTCAAATGTCTCCTATTTGCGTGCCCCGTTCGGGTTACTTACTACGCGCTCCTTTCCCTTAATTTTTTCATAATCTTAAGTTGCTTGCCTGAAGGCCTTTGATCTTTCACAGCCGCAAGAGTTGCGGCCACAAAAATCACTAATCGCTATTCAATTGTTCCGATTACCCTTCCGTAAATAGCTAAACATACTGGTACCAAGGAGTTCTCGCAAAGGTCTGACTTACAAATCATAGCACATATTAAGCAAATAAGAAAGCAATCCTGTACTTTTATTAGAAGTAAAAATAATGTTTAGTCTTAGAATTGATAGCACAACATTATGAAGCTTGCAAATCGGCAAAGAAAACAACTTTATTTCATGGTCAATTTTCGTCATAAAGTCCTACAGGCTTGAATAACGAGTTACGGGCTTGGAGGTCATTCAATCCCATAGGACTTTGGACAGAAATTTAACATAAAATAGAGTATTGTATTTTGGCCTTGTGCAAGCTTGAGAATGTGTTTGTTTGTTTGTTTGTTTTGCTGTTAATCTTTATGTCCGCCATTGTGTTCCCCATCATTTACAGTACTTTACAGTTCTGGATCGAATTTATACTTGCATTTACAGTACTCCGCGTTTGCAGGCTTGAAACACGTGTTACGGGCTTGCGGCCGCGATCATGTTCAAGCCCGCACATGCTTACTGCTCATAGCATGGTTTGCGATTATTGGGAAAGGGAACAACTTGGAGTTCGGGCCAATTGAATAGGTAAGTAAAAGTAGAACTACAGGAGCAAGTAGCCCAAAAGTAGCAAATCGGGAAGTTACTTGCAGGTGTTTTATACATGACAAATATATTCTATTTGTCATGCAAAAATATTTTGTAAACAGGAGGGATCAGCTGGACCAGGCCAGTGAATGGATCACACTTGTTACATTCTCTCCTCTGCAAGTTTCTTTATAGTGGTGCTAGGGATCCCATTCCTCAGAGCATAATCAGCATTTGGTCTCAGAAAGTTAAAGTTCCCTTTGTAACTGTCACTGTTGCCATGACATCCTGAAACTCCACCCCTCTTTACTTCAGGATTCTCAAGGCTGTCATCAGAATATTAATTCAAGAAATGCACCAGTAATTTATGACATAAATGGACAAACCACAATGTATTTATTCTTCCTTTAGCTTACAAGTAAGTTGAGAGTAAGTGTAAACAAAGCCTCAGAGAGTATTTTAATTGTTTTCTTATCATATCTACAGTAAATTTGATTAAATGGCAATACGGGCACAATATGTTGCACTCCAAACAGCTATAAGGCTAACCTGCCCCTCTGTTTCTTGTAACATAAAAGGGGTTCGAGGATGAGAAAACAATAATATTGTGTAACACTTCAATGTAATTTTTCATACAAACAAGACTTTTTGTAATATTTAATATATGACATGGTAAACAATCTTGGACTATAGTGTTCCTTTTTTAAATATATTGTACCATATTAATTGTATGGTCATTTGGGACAAATATTTCCCTTTTTAAAGGACTAAATGTTTGTTAAATATGCTAACCTCTACTTCCAGATTGTAAGCCTCTACTCTCTTGTGCCAAATTTTCTATTAACTTATTGTATTCTATTTGCATTTCAACATACACTTCTAATCTTTGGTTATTTGCTTATTGTAACCATTCTGCTTTATGGTGCCATTTTAAATAGCTCTGTGAAAAATGCTAGATTTTTGTAGAATAATAATGCACAGTAAAAAAAAAAAAAAAAATCACTGTATGTACAGTACTTTACATGCATATATGTGGGGGTTTTCTACCACCAGCTCGTCTCTTCTAATTAGGGAGTTATGTTAAAGTTTTAAATATTTTTAATACTATTCCCGTATACTCTTAACATTTTTGTTTACTTTAAGGGACAATAAACAATATCAGCATTAAAATAGATTAAACAGAAATCACAACCTACCAGTGGAATTGGTGGGCACAGAGCTTAAAAGGGGGGACGGGAAGGGCAAGGTGAGAGGATCAGCAAGCTGATATATCAGTATTATTCACAGATATGTTTTTGATACCCATCAGAGATGTGAGATGTGTCGGTTTTGGTTGGGTGCACAATGGTAGGATAGTGAATGGACTGGCTTCCCATCTATGTACTGTATATATAGTGAGTATCTCCAGCATTTTCTAAATTCTCTCTAATAATGTCTTGTCCCGTAGTCAGGGAAATGCTTTTTTCAGCAGTTGGGATGTGATGGAATTGGGGTGGCAGAAAAAGTAATTAGGGGGTAATACCATGCAAGTTTAAAAATGTATTGATAACTGACATATGTACACCTACTGAAAAATTGAATATGACTGGCTATTCTGCATATTCTGACCTTTATAATATTAAACCATGAATTGTGAAAGAAACCAAATTGCGATACAAAATATTACATGAAGAATGTAAAATATTCATCTTATTAAGGAAATACAAACTGAGAAAAAAATGTACAATAAAAATTCCTGTTTTTTTTTAGTTTTTTTTTAACTAAATTTCCACTTTTTCTGTGTGGCCCTTTGAAACGCTTCTTGTCCCTATTCTGTTGTTTATTGACCTTTACTTTCTTTTATGCGGGGTACCTTATAGATTTATTTTGTAGATAGTTTTCCATTCCAACGGTTTGGGAATTTTACATTCTATTTTAGTATTTCAGTATTGGTATTTTAGTGTCGTGCTCTTGTGTTTTTTATTTCTTTAATTTTTTTGTAAATACTGTGGATAATATATACCAGGTTTGTTCTGTGTGATTTGTTTTGCAAGCTATTCGCATTAAATTTGACAAACGATCTTGTATTAAATTATGTGTCATTTCTGATCTTCCCACTTATCTTCATGTGTCTTGGTGATCACACCTCTTCTGCTCCCCATAGCAACACTTGTTAAGTCCAACAAACCCCCGCCAAGCAGTGCTCCCACGCAGCAAGAGCCCGTTAAATATAGCTAATGATCACCGTTCATACTACCTGTTACTATGCTTTGGAGGAAAACATTTCTTCTTCGACAGATACTATTAGTTACACTGTGGTATACATGTATGTGATGTTGGTACATTTCTAAGCACGTTCATATTTTGAAATAATAGTCTCAAATTAAATGTAAGTTCTAAGAGGCCTTTTTTATCATAAGGTTAGTAATATCTGTTTTACAAACCAAAAATATATAACTTGCTTCATTGGCTCAAAAACTTAAAATATCCAGTTGCCTAGAACCTATAAAATATGTTTTAAAATCATATTTTTATTTATTATTGATGGGTAAAGGTAGTATGCATGTGGCTTAGTTATAGTTACAGCAAAGTTGCATCATAAAGACTTAAACAAAAAAATAAAGTTAGAGGTGCTCATTCAGAGAACGAACTAACCCTAATAGGTTAGTTCTATGGACATGATAACCCACTCTGAGAGCAACCTCTTTTAGCTTACTTGTGCCCTTCACAGGGAGAAATGTCATGTAGTATATCAGTCTGGTCTCACTCACTAGAGTGATCCAGCCCCAAAATACCAGGCAATTCTACCCTGAACAGTAGAAACAGCAAACCCCAGACGTACGTTTCGGCATTCATTGGGCCTCGTCAGTGAGGTGTAGCTGAACTCCCTAAGGCACAGTGAGCAAGGGGTCCACGTCTGGAGTCCCCCTCACTCTTAGGGAGACTAATCCCTAAGGGTCATTTGCATAAACAAAAAACAAAGTTAGAGGTGCTCAATCAGAGAACGAAATAACCATAATAGGTTAGCTCTATGGACAAGATAACCCACTCTGAGAGCAGCCTCTTTTAGCTCACTTGTGCCCTTCACAGGGAGAAATATCATGTAGTATATCAGTCTGGTCCCACTCACTAGAGTGAACCAGCCCTGAAATACCTGGCATTTCTACCTTGTATATACAGACTTACTAATATGTTACCCAGCCTGGTTTCAACCACACAGGGCAGTGTCAGGGATGATTTAGCTATCGTGTCCTGGAACCACTCTCGGGAGATAAGGATCTAGTAGATGTGCTGTGACCTGTAGTTGACACATGACGGTTGTCCTAGTGTAGCAAGACTGGACAGGACTGGAAGCAAAATATGGGTACCGAGGTCAGGTCACAGGACTGACTGATGGCACAATTGAAAGGTTCAGGCAAGGCAGAATCAGATTGTAGTAGGATATAAAAGTGGGTATTAATCACAGAGGGACATGAAATGTCTGGCATCAGGAACCCGTAAGAAGTGGAAACATGAGAAATACTAGGATAGGTCAGGCTGTGCTGGAGAAGAGGATAACCTGGGTGCTAATCCAGAACCCATGTTGCACACAATAACAACTCTTATTCAAATGCTGCAGTGAATCTCATCCCCTACTTATTTCACAGCAGAGGATGATGTTTCTTGATGAAGTACAGTTTTTTATATGAAATGTGTAAGGGCTATATATATTTTTTAAATAATGCTTTACAGGAGCTTGTCAAATTTCTGTATCCTATTTGCATCACACCCTCATATCACTTTGTGGACTTTAGCTAGAGGAGAATGGGGATTATCCAGTTGGCTTTAGCTCTGGAGGAAAGATGTGAAGGCGCTGAAACCCAACCTCCACACACAGCAGGCTTACTATTGAGGAGGAACCTAAAAGCTTAATCAAATGGCCATTCTATACCATTTTAAAATGAGATTAATGCATAGAGCCAAAATATGTATATTATTTTGTAATTTTAATTGTTTAATTATAGACTGTGATTCTCGCCATGGTTATGCATTTATATTCCTGTTGTAATTTAAAGAATATTGGTTAAATTAAAAATATTTATTTTAAGCCTATTGTATACAAGTAAAGTAGTAAGAGACTAGTCTCAAGTGGCCCAAATGTGGCAAGTTACCTGGACAATACTCCTCTCCATAATATTGTTCTGTTTATTCAGCAATGCAAACTCGCAAATCTGTTTTCTGTTTCATAACTGAATTTCCCCTTTATGTAAACCTATTTATGTAGAAGAGGGGAGTAACTATTTCCCATATTCCATGAGGGAAAACTGATTTTGGTGTCCATTTTAAAAAGTATTATATAGTGTGCATGTTGTTTTTGCGTCGTTCAGACGTGTTTGACTCTCCGTGACCTCATGGACCATGCAGATCCACTTGGCAGAGATACTGGAGTGGGTTGCTAGTTCCCTCTCCAGTGGGCCATAGCATACAGCTCCTGGTATTCCTAGGTGGTCTCCCATTCAAGTACTGACCAGTCCCAACCCTGCAGGGTGATGTGACCTCTTGGTTCCCAAACTGAAATCAAACTCAGGTCGCAGTGAAAGCACTGAATCCTAACCACTGGATCACTAGCGAACCCATAGTATACATAGGTTACTACAAAAATACTCATCCTTTTTAGCCGTATTTTGATGCTAGACTGAGCTTTTTTTTTTCTGTACATAGTAAAAACTGAAAGTGGATGAGCCGGAAGGAAGTGAAGAGGTGGAAAATGGCTCCATATCACTGCATGATAGCTTTACCTTCACTCTTGTTAGTAAAGTAGCATTTTGTTTTTGTTCAGTCATTCAGTCGTGTCCGACTCTCTGCGACCATATGGATTCAGCTCGCCAGGCACATCTCCCCTTATTTCTGGTTGTGCTTATACATATGTTTTTCTTGGCAAATCTATTAGAGTGGGTTGCCAATTCCTGCTCCAGTGGACCGCAATTTGTCTGACCTCTCTGCCATGACCTGTCCATCTTTGGTGGCCCTATATGGTATAGCTCACAGCTTCATAGAAGTACACAAGCCCCTTCACCACGACAAGGTAGCAATCAAGAAGGGGAAAGTAGCATACGCCCAATGTATTATTAATAACCATTAACTAAGATTATAAATGTAGTCACATTGTTTGATATGGTAAGCAATATTGTCTGATAACCAGATGAGAATTATTTATGACATAGATTCATTACTGAAAGCTTGTGCCAGTGGTAAACATGTGGATCGAATTACTGGTTTTAATTATGGTGTTTTTGTACATTGATAATGGAATATCACAAAGTTTAGCTGCATTTCTGACTACATGAAATCTGCAGGCAGGAAATCTTTATCCTGGTCCCTACCGTAAACAGTTGTTCAGTGGCAGAAATTGACATGTTTCATTTAATCATCCATATTCATATTTCACTTTAAAAGAACACCATTGAATAGCAACAATAATGGGCATAATGTTACAAGTAAAAACAATACAGCCTTTCATTTTCATTACTGTGTCTGCTTCTTGTAGTGTGTCCTTGTAAACTAATGAGCTTCAGTTAGATTTAATGTATGCACTGAAAAACGTTTTCCTGTGTATTCCATCTCTCCACATATGGAAGTAGACCCCTGGAAACTGAAATACAGGTGGTCCCAGGTTTACAGATAAACCCTACTCAAGAATGGGCTCCCAAGGCTTTTTGTATGAGAATGTTTTTTTTTTTTTATATATTAAATAAGAGTGCACAGTAGTCTCTGTAAATTATTATTACAGTAAAGCGGTATTATAATTATTACTACAGTACTACACTTTAATTATTATTATTATTACCACCACATATAAGCCATTATAGTATTGTTCTTGTTATTACTCATCAGAGATCCGAGTTACATACAAATCTGGTTCTCGTTCTCAGAAACGTATCTGGTCTTTAACCCGAGGACCACCTGTAGTAGACTTTACAGCAGTATAATTGCATATAAAAGTAAGAAATTAGCGACTGTAATATTTTAATATTATAAAAACTTGTTGCTTATTTTCAAATGTAGTTATTCAAAGGGTCCTGTTTTTTTTTTTTTTTTTTTTTGACCACAGTGATCAATTATATGATCTGTAAGTTGTTTTTTTTTTTTTTTCTTCTTTTTTCGTTTCTCACTCTACATAGGACATATGGTTGGATTTAACATAATCTCTCTTTATGGTAAACTGCCTACCAGTAATGAGATTCCTACTTGCAAAATGTGGATTACATTACATTGTTTCCTGAATTAAAAATGCATCTGATAGAGGAGAATCGCAAGTATATTCAAACATTTTTTTGCATGAAAAAATCCCAAAGTAAACATTTACAAACTCACCCTGATGTTTGCTAAATATTTTCAGTTAGCAAACTGCAGCTTTTGTTAGTTGACATCCCTGAAAATCTCTGCTGAGATTAACATAACATTCATCATTCATTTTGGCCAATCAGGAGAAAGCCGAGGTTAGCTGATACATTTGTATCATACATGGGGTTCATGTGTTGCAAAGCAGCCTGGGATATGTAGTCTCTCTATATATCCTTGTGCTCTGATTCAGATATGAGCTCAGACCCCACCCAACTATGTGATTCCATCCTGCAGCAAGTCCTTCCTTTGAAAGGTCAAACTTTGTATCTGGCTGTGTGTACTTGATTATATAAGCTCCCTGTGGGTGTGGACAGTTGGATTTTACTCTCCTGCCCATGACTTTGTAAGTTCCCTGAACCTTTCTATATAACAGAAATTTTTCTGATAAAAAAAATGTTTCTTACCAAACATTTGAAACCCAGGAAATTTGTATATACCTTATACTGAAAACCTGGCTTGAGATACTGGGCATTCATACAGCGATTCCTGGATGAAAGAAATTGCTTTTTAACAACGCTTCAATTTTTTGATAATATATATATATATATATATATAGCTTTAGGACTCATAGTTTTGTGAAAATATATACTTTGTTCTTTTTAAACTGATAGGATCACTTCTAAACAAAGTAGGTCACACTTAATGCTTATGTGAGTGTTATCTGCAATATTTAAAAAATTATCGTTTACTCTTCCATGTTAATATAGCACTGCAGCTTTATGTCTCTACAATTTTTCATGGGGGAATCCGTATCATTACCTGTTCTAAACATCTTTACAAAATTAAGATATGTTATCTGTATTGAGACAAATAGAAATATGTTTATTGACTGCACAATAATGTAAATAAATTAGATCAGAACATTTTTGTATGACTGCACAATGTACAATTTCTATTGTTGGGGTGCCAAATTTCTTTATTAGTATTGTTGAAGATGACGATTAATAGTTTATAGCTGCAATTTTTCGGTGTCTCTTGTTTAAATCAATTGGGCTGTATGCATTAAAGGTATATCTAAGTTTCCCAGTTTTTACCTTTTTTCTAATCTTTCATATGCTTCTTATATCAGAAGCACACATTACATTGAGTAATTCTAAACATACACAGATTCATTTTATTTAAAAATAAATCTTTTTTTCCACACCCCCAGAGCTACTTACATAGGCACAGTGTTACCTACCAATAGAAACACTGCATTTGGGTACATATTTTAACCCTTTACTAACCTTCAAGCCAGCAAGAAACTCAATGCAGAGATCTATAGATCAGTGCCTGGCTCCTCCTGTTTCCTTCTGCAAGAGGACTACACATCCCACAATTCCTTCATGCACAAACTGCCACCACAGAGTGTTACATTGTAATAGAATGTATTAGCTGCCTGTGATTGGCCTAAATGAATTATGAATTTGATGCTAATTTTAGCAGAGATATCCAGAGGTGTTAACTAACAAAAGTAACTTATGTTTGTTAATTCTCTTGATTTTACAAGTAGAGTGAGTTTGTTAATATTTATATTGGTATTTTTTCATGCAAAAAATATTTCATACACGACTGATTCTCCTCTGTCAGATGCATTCATAATCCAGGAAACTTAGATATGCCACTAAAGAAAGAACTATATCAGCAGTATATGATAAAACTATTTTCAGATAACACAGGGGTCTGCAACCTTTTATAATTAAAAATAACTCAGAGCAAGGGAACAGAAACAGCCAGTAAAACAGTATATGCCTAACTTAGATAATTTTAAATAAATAAACACATGGTCACAATTTTATATGAATAGGGTATATCTTGCATTGATGAAGCAACCTTACACTTACTTGAATTCACGGGTAACGTTTTGAGCTTGTGCTCTAAAATTTTGGGCTTCACTGGTTTAGCCACATGTTGATCTGTAGTGAGCCATAGGTTACTGATTCCCCGAGATAACATTTCTCATTTGGTATTTCTGGTGTTATTGTGGGATATTTATTTTAACGACTGAGCAGTTTGCTGTGGTATTTCATATTACACCCACTGTAATGTCCTTTCTGTTTTGGACGTCTAGGCAATTTAATTTAAAATCACTCGTTTTCTTTTTTATTTGGCGATTTAACTAACACCTATGGCTTTTACCTTCTCTTTCAGACAGCAGAGACTGCATCTTGGAGCCTCTGTCACTGCCAGAAAGTCCAGGAGCCACTTCCCTTTCACAAGGCTGTCCATACATGCCATGTATTTTCTGTGAACAGTCTTATCTGGAACAGTTGAAGGATGAACTACTGAAACATATGATTATTGAGCACAAGCTGGTCATAGCTGATGTGAAGTTGATAGCCAGTTTCAGAAGGTAATGTTCTATGTAACTTTGTTTCCTAGTATGTTTTTTAATAATTATCTAATGCTCTCATTCTCCAGTGAAACAAAACTAATTAAACAACTTTTCTTTCTAGCATGCACGCACATTTAAGTTGACTTGCAATTGTCTTACATATAAACTGCAAAAATATAAGTTTCATTGACGCCAGAGCAGAGTTTTACAAAACATGAAATGAATGTGCACTATAAAAGAGAATAATGACATATGAGGATGTGAAATTCTTGGAAAATATGTCATTGGACACGTAAAGCATACCTTACTTCTTGTCCTTTTCTGCTTGCTTGATAAACTTGTGGCAGTTCCTGTGAGTTATCCCTAACTTTCTAGTGGGGTATAACCACTATTTGCTTTTAAGAATAGCTAAAAATAGATAACAGAGTAATTATACAGGTTTATTTACACATAGCCAGATCTTAAAATGACACTGACATCACCATATATGCTTTTCTTTTTAAAATTGCTACTAAATTAATTGAGTTATGAATTTTTGAAATAGTTTGGTGCAGCTAATTTTTTTATTCTTCGAATTCAAGGGCAGATTAGAGAGCCTAAAACAGTTGTTGATACAAATTAGAATCAGGTTGTGTAAAGAATGGTTACATTTTGAATATTAGCTCTATATGTATTGTTCTTTTCACCAATTAGTTAAGTGAAATAAAAAAACAAACATTAATGGTAGAAAAGGGATCCAAACTCATACCCTACATTTCTAAAACATATTCTTTCACCCACTGAACTACATGTATGTATGATAAGCAGTGACTATAGATCAGTGTGGCAGACCCCGTGTGACCCTCATCTATGGAGTTTCCAGTGGGAAGGGTTCAGGAGCTATACCAGCAAAAACTAAAAATGGCAATATCAAAGTCAATTGTTGATCTTTTTTTTTATTTATTTTTATGTTGCCACATACTTCCCTACCCTGTTTCAGATGGTGTTATATAGTTTATCCTTGATTGATCTGGTATCAGGCGTAAGCACTTTTGTTGAAAAACCCTACTTTTGTTATAGGCTCATTTATAGAATATAATGGAAGCATATGAGAAAGTTCTAGAATAATGTGAATGGCTTATGAAATTTTACGGATGTGAATTCTCCCTAAGCTGTTAGTTTTTTCATTTTAACATTATCTTTCAGCCAAGGGTCTCCTAGCTGCCAAAGTAATTTGGGAGATTAAAACATTATCATTCTTGTCGAAGGTTTCAAGTGGTTTAGAAAGTAAGAAAACTCATGGGTCAAGGGCTATTTATTTTTGAGCAAGACCATAAATTATGGTAGTAGGTGCCTATAGCTTCACAGCCTTTCCAACACAGCTTATTTAGGGAACTGTCTCTCTTGTACATCCTATGCGGAGTTACCGTGGAAAACAGGTTTTATATCCTTGTTTCCTATCGCAAACTTATATGGAGCGTTTATTTTGACATCTACATTTTGACATCTATGCCAGTCTTCATCTTCCAGTGCATTCTCCCATTGAAGCATATATAGGACATTTTTGGCTGTTCTGACCTAAAGCTCCTAATTCTAAAGAAATCATGATAGGTCTGTTGACTTTCTTTAAGAGAGATACATTTTTGAATAATTGTAAATGTCTTTACACCTTTCCAAACTGGCCTTTTTCTAAAAATTTTGAATTGCCTAGAAGAAAAGATTAATTTTGAAAAATTGGAGTTAATGGAGGTGGGGTTGATCTTTTCTTTCTTGCTTTTTCCTGAATGTAAGGGAATTCAAAATGACTGGACACTGGCAACTAAATTTAACCCCTATACCATGGGAGTCCATATATCCTTTTTTTTTTTTTTTTTTTTTTTTGTATTTACAGGTGATGATGAGGCAATTTCAGAGCACATGTGACAATTTTGTCAAAGGACAGTTTTGACAAAGTTAGCACATGTGCTCTAATCTGCAGCAATGTCAGCTGGATGCATCTTCCAATCAGAATCAAATGGAGGAGCTGCAGATGGGAGATTAAGCTGGAGTTGATAAGAGTTGATATAAAAAAATGTTTTTATATATATCAGTGCATCCCTCCCCACCATTTCTCCCTGTCTTCCTACACTTTTGGGGTAACAGATTTGTAGTAGCGTGAACACTCTAAATGCTGCATGTTGCCTTTGAATAGATTGCTTAATTTTGATCCATAAGGACTGGTATGACTATGAGTACCATACAGGTCCATATTGGACCTACGCAGCCAATAACAAAGTACAAAAAATAATAATAAAATATAATTAAACTTAGAGGGGTAGTATACGTTACCTATCCCTTTGATGCCCTCAAGCACGATCACCTAGTGCCTTAAATAAGTGGGCACTACCAAGGTGCTAGAAGAATCCTACCTCCTTTCTTAATTGAAGCCATGGTTCTTATCTATGGCCTGTGTAAATGGGCCTACACCTAAAAAATTCAAGGGAAAGGTGATGGAGGGGTCAACAAGGAGTGTGTTGTTTAATTTAATAGACGTGTATATATATATATATATTGTTATTTTATCACATCAAAGTTTTATTCCTTACCTTGGGGTTAAATGAGCATAATTATAATTTTCCTTCCATCGGAATTAGTGCTTAGATTTGTTGCATGGGGCATATAACCTATTTCTAAATGAAGAAAATGGTTAGCACAAAAAATATTACACATGTTAATTTATTTGGAATAAAAGACTAGCTCAAATAATTAAGGAGATATTGTAAGATTTATTCTTCCCAAATCATTATTAGGTCATTTCCAGGTTTCTTCTCCTCAAATAATTAAAGAATAATTTTGGAATTGTTCTATTCAATTTATTGAGAGGTCATTCTGGGTTTATTTTCAATTCATTTATTGTGGATATTCCTAAGATCCTTCCATTCAAGTCATTATTCACCACAGTTGTCCTATATTTACCTAGCTGCTATTGTCCTATATTTGTAATGTGTGTGTGTGTGTGTGTGTATGTGTGTGTGTGTGTATATATATATATATATATATATATATATATATATATATATAAATATATATATATATATATATATATATATATATATATATATATATATATATAAATATTAATATATTACCACCGTTTTGCTACAGGGGAATCTACCATTTTTGTTTCCAGTAAGTTATTTCTTCAGATGAGAGTAAACTTTAAATGTAAAGTGTCACGATCCCCAGATCACCTTGTCCCCTTTGAACTTTTACTTATGTGGTTGTGGGACTGGGCTCAGTATTTTTTAGTATGTTTCATAGTTATGTAATACCGTATATACTTGAGTATAAGCCGACCCGAGTATAAGCCGAGGCACCTATTTTACCACAAAATACTGGGAAAAATGAGTGACTCGAGTATAAGCCGAGGATGGGAAATGTGCTGCCCGCTGTGTCCCTCTTGTGCCCTCTATCCTCAACCCCCTCCTTAACCCCCCTCCTCATCCTCAACCCCCCATCCTCAACCTCCATCCTCATCCTCAACCTCCATCCTCATCCTCAACCTAAATCCTAGTCCTCAACCCCCATCCTCAACCCCCATCCTCAACCTTCATCCTCATCCTCGACCCCCATCTTTGACCCCCCCATCTTCAACCCCCCATCCTCATCCTAAAACACCCTCCTCATCCTAAACCACCCTCCTCAGCCCCCCTCCTCCTCATCCTCAGCCCCCCTCCTCCTCATCCTCAGCCCCCCTCCTCCTCATCCTCAGCCCCCCTCCTCATCCTCAACCTCCCATATATATATATGGAAAGATATCTGTAAGATATATATGTTTCAGAAACCATAGTGAAGAAATTAGCTGCCATAGTCTGTACAATTAATGGAGTGGATGATATGATAGCTTGTATATGAAACATTGTCAAAGACTGTATTAGCAATTTATACAAAACCCAGAAAACTCACAGACTGTTACAGAATATTATCAGTTCAAGTTTAAATTAACAACTAATCTGCATATTGAGATCTTAAAAGGTTGAACTTGATGGGCTGAAAGTCTTTTTTTTCAACCTCAATTAATATGTAACTGTACAAATATACACCATTTGAACCTACTATGAAGTTTCCACAGCAATAAATGCAGTTCCTGATTTTTATAATGCTGAGCCTGCGTTCATATTTTTTTAAATGCTGCGTCAGAGTAAGGGTCCAAAGAGACATCTGCTGCCTTGGTGAAGGGAAATAAAAGAACCTGGTGGATCTGCTGGCTAGGTTTGGCCCATAACAGCCTTATCAAGCCCGACTGAAGAAAGCGGATTGCAACAGAAAGTATGCCTGTATCTGCTACTGTTGAAATGTGGCAGGGAAAAATACCAGTGCTTTCAATAGAACTAATGCAAAGCTCTTCAGTTTACAAGAATATTGTCTCCTGAGAGAAAAGTTAAAAGTAGCAGCAGTGTAAAGGAAATTGAACCACATAGTAAAGAATAATTACATATATGTAAAATATTTAAAGGCTCTGTTTGCTATTCTCATTTTTAATTATTCAAAAAAATCATGAGAATATCATATTGCAGTTGTCCTTTGACTGTTCACTGAAGTATTGTATCTGGACTGGATAGATCTAATACCCCGACAATCCCATGTTTTTCTCCTTTAATGGCAAGCAGGCTTCCAACATTTTTAAATTTTTACCTACCCATAGGGGAGGGACTTCCCACTGCCAATGTGGACATAGCTTTTGGTCACAGCTGTGAAAAATGTTACCCTGCCTAAGCAAAAACCCACAAGAAAGTTTGAGGTTCCAGAGTGAGAATCTGTTAGGAGGCTTCTTAGAAGTAAGCCTAACTTTATATGACAACTAGCGACTTGCCCGTCAAAAAATGGTGAGCAATAAGATAGTAAGGCAGTTAATGTTGTTTGGGTGCAAAATTAATTTTGTTGGTGTTTTGAGTCCCTTTGGCGCTCATTGCAAAGCTCTTGGCTGTTGGTGTGCTATGAGCAGCGTTGGTGTTTTTTGTTGTTAAGGCAATGAATAATTAATAAAATAAGAAATTAATATACTTTACCTATTGTGAAGTAATATATGCAGGAAGCATTGTGTTGAAGAGCTGGCAATCTGTTTTCATGTTGCTGCAGCATCAGTGCTGTGGAGCTGCTGTGTAAGCGTCATGAATGTGTGCAATATAATAGTGTGCGTGCGCGAGGCAAATCTGTTAGGGTAGCTGTGTACTTCCGGATTGTATAAGTTATTGTTCTAAAATGGCGCCTAATGTGTGGTATGCGGCTGTGGCTGATTTAGCGTCCTTCGTTCCGGATGTCGTCTGACTTTTTCGTAATATCCGTAGCTGTTTGGTGGTGTTTTGCGTGTTTAGGGCCTTTTAGCCTTGTTTTCGTTGTGTTCGGCGGCCATTTTTTCTCTCGCTTAGGTGATTTTCGGGTGTCTAAACTCCGAAATTTTGAGTTAAATCGAGGTGTAACTTCACTTGCAGAGGTCCTGCACCCCCTTGCTGTGGGTAACCTTTGTATGTGTTTGTTGTGTGTATTTATTGTGTTTGTAATGTTTTTAGGGTCGCGCGGGTTGCGTCCCTGTTTTGGGATCTCGTACGTCTGTTTTCGGGAAATCAGTAGGTGTTTGGTGGTCTTTAGACTGCTGTAGCCTCGTTTTGGGTTTTTTCGGCGGCCATTTTTTCTCTCGATTTTAGGGGATTTTTGAGTGTCTAAACTCTCTTTTATTTGCAGTTAAATTGAGATCTAATTTAATTTTTCGAGGTCCTGGGTGCCCCCCCTTGCTGTAGGTAAGTTTTTTTATGTATTTGTTGTGTGTATTTATAGTGGTTTTCATGTGCGCGGGTTTCGGACGATTTTTGCGAGGTCGTAATGTGTCTCGTATTTTGCTTTCGTAACTACTAAATGTTGCGAGCCCGCAAGCGTTAGCAATGGCTCGCATGCTTACAACTATATATGTGATCACATTGAGGTGGATAAAACTAATGAAGTCATCTAGTGAAAATATTTATATTAAAACTTGCTTTAAGAGTCCATTGAAGGATGACAAAATTGTGTATGTCACTTTGAAGAACTTGATTTAAGTAAAATTAGTCTTTTAGAAAATTAAAAATACATAATTAATTTTTTAAATTATTTTATTCAATTTGCTTTTGTTCCCAACAGGTCCAATATGGAAGAGCCCATGACATGGGTCTGCTAAATGTAAAAGACCCTTGTGTGAAGGTTTCTTTTTTTTAAGGCAGTATGCCAAAGAATGATAGTTGAATACATTATTAAAATATATTATGAAAGTGCTTCTGGGCTCATCCAGGAAGCTTGTAGGAACGCTGTGCACTAATGCACTCCCCCACAATTTTCATAGAAGCCTCCTTGCGTGAAGCGGTGGCATGACTTCTCCCCTGGGTACAATTTCTATAGCAGTGATGGATTGCACCTTGATGATGAGGAAGCTCGTGTGCTAGGGGAGATGTTGGTAGAATGGCTGGTGGAGTTTTTAAACTAGTAGGTAGGGGTAGTTAGATGGAAGTAATGGGGTAGAAAGTATGGGAGGGGGTAAGGTATGAATTTAACTACTTTTGGGGTGGAAAGGGGGAGAGGGTTAGTATAGTCAATAGGGAGGTATTGCTAAGTAACTCAAATACAGTGACAAGTATTTCAAATCTGCTAATGCAATAAGCTTGTCAGGGAAAGTGGTCCAGCTACAATTATTAGCAGTAATGGGATATGAAAGGCATTACTGAAACATGGGATTACAGGTAATGGTAGAAAAGGAGGAAGGATTTGTCTGTATTATAAGCCTGATTTAAAGTCTGTAGTCAGAGAAGATATTTATGGTGAAGCTAGTGATAATGTTGAATCCATGTGGGTTGAGTTAAATAAAGGGGCAACAAATCCTAAAAAAAAAATATTGTTCGTAATACGCTATAAACCCCCAAATATAACTGAAAGTGGGGAATTGGAAATACAGCTAAGCATCTTAATTGCCCTGAATGAATAAATATTTTCTTCGGTATACACAAGGGAGGTACCAGCGGTTGGGACACTGCAACATAAAGGGGCTACACTACCTTCACCAAATTGGTTAACGCAGGAAGAAATCCAAAAGATGCTGGAAAAAATAAATGTTAATTAAGCCCCACGTCTGGATGGAATACTTCAAAGGGTACTGAGGGAACTTGGTTCTGTAATAGCCAAACCATTATATCTAATTTTTCAGGTCTCACTCACCACAGGGTCGCTACCAGATGACTGGAGCAGATGAGATACCTATATTTAAGAAAGGAACAGGCGCAAATCCAAGGAACTATAGAACTGTAAGCTTCACTTCTGTAGTGAGGACGCTTTTAGAAGAACATTTTAGAGCTGGAAAAAATTACAGAGAAGGGCAAGAGAACTAATAAGGGAAATTTATGAACTAAGCTATAAAGAAAGACTAACCAAATTAAACTTATTTTCTATAGAAAAAGGGGATATGATTACTTGACATAAATACATCCAGGGTTAATATAAGGCTTTGTCAAGTGAACTTTTTGTGCCAATAGGTTTCCAAGGCTAGAGGAAAAAATATTCCACCTAAAAAGAAAGAAAAAGGTTTGTCACAAATTTGTTGTATAATCATTCAGTTGTGTCCAATTCTCTGTGATCCTATGGACTACACCAGGCACTTTTGTTATCAACTGCACAGCATAACTCACCAAACTCAGGTTCATTACTTAATTGACCTCATCTATCCATCCATCTCCACCTCTGCCATCCCCTTCTTTGTTTGTCTTGATTTTTTTCCCAGCATAAGAGTCTTCTCGTGATATGGCCAAAATATTTGCTCTTTAGCCTCATGATCATACGTTCCAGTGAACAGCTTGGCTTCATTTTCAAAAGTGTCAATTCTATGATACTCAGCCTTCTTTATTGTCCAGCTCTCACATCTGTATGTTACTACTGGGAGAACTTTCTTCACAATAAACGTAGGTAATTCATGGAATTGTCTACCAAAGAAGGTTGTGAAAACGGTATTGATAGACCACTTTAAAAAGGGGAAATAAGAGGGGGAAGCAGGGGAGCGCAAGATCCAATAGTGCAAATAAATACATTTATTGTTGTACAGTAAAAATATGTGGATAAATAATAAAAAAAGAACAAAATATAAAGTGTAACGAATAAAAACCATATGTCACACTAATATTTCTTTGCCTCAAACAATATGAGGAATATCTCCAACCTCACTGGTGTACCACTTGTGGGCTATGGCATAATTTCCTCCCCACCTAAGGGCCTTTTATAAACTCTAAATGCTGGAATAGTGTTTGGCATCTCTAATGGAGTCTCCCTTCACTTCCTGTTTAAAACAAAGCCAGGCCTTCTGCGATGCTAGGAGACCAGCAGCCGGAAAAAAGGGGTTGAATATATTTTTGAATAAAAAAGACATTCACGGTTATCCTGGATAACTAGAGAAGGAGTATTGATCCAGGGAGAAGTATGATTGCCAGTATCTGGGATCAAAAAAATATTATTTTTTTCCCCCTTATGAGGCAATTGGCAAATGTTTCAATGTTTTTTTCTGTTTGTCTTCCTCTGGAACAATTAACAATTAATCCACATATTATATCTAAAAACGTTGAACTTAATGGACTTATTTTTTTTCCAACCTCAATTACTATGTGACTATTAACAACCTGTAGTCTTTGATCAGCGCTGCACATGGAATCACTTGCAATAAAAATAAAATGTATCAGAAATATGTAAGCTTAGGTTTTTTTAACAAACTAATCAATTCTCATTGGGCTGTATGCCTTTAAAAAAAAACTTTTTAATTTTTCCTTTTAAAAATATTTTATTCTCCTAGTTCACATACATTGTTATGCACTTCACTAAAAACCATATAATATAGAACGTTATGTTTGTTTTAATCCTGTAACGTAAAAAAATCAACTCTAAAAACAAATTAAAACCACTTTAAACCCTTCTTATTATATGTGGTTTGCGTTCACAGCATTTGTCACAGACATCGAAGAGCAGATTCAGTACTGAGATTTTCTAATGGAGACTTGTTACCATGGTGAAATTGCAATTTTCTTCTGTTACAACAACTATAAATGACTCACTAATGCAGACTAACTTTTAATCTTGGAAGTTCTTCACGGTAAATTTTAGTATAGCTCTAGAAGTAGGTTTGGAAAGTGTAAAATTGTCTCTGCTTGGTTGCTAGATAAGATATGAAATTGACATTGACGTTACCCATGTTTAGTGGCAGAACTAGCGGTGGGGGCCCTTTTTGCAACTTCTCTATATATACCCTGTAGTCAGGGGTGGATCTACCAGTTGTAGGGGCCCCCTGGGGCCACCTGCCCTGACCCAACCCACCATGCCCATCCTGGGCCTCCCCTTAGGCCCCCCTCTGTGCATCCTTGGCCACACCCCCCCCAAATATGAAATTGGTGTGTGCCGGTTTAAAAAAGAGGATTTCTACTGAAGCTCCAAGAAGTGTTAGTACGGAGCAGTTTAGCACACTAGGGATATGTATGAAGAGGTGAGAGAGCAAGGGCTGCAAATGTGGCAGGAAAGTAGAGGGGATGAGTTCTGTGAGGGGGGAGCAAAGACGATAGGGATGGATGCTATGTATGGTGGGCGCCGAGAGGAGTAGGGTGCTGAGAAGGGATGGCTGCTGAGAGGGAATGTCTGCTGAAAAGATCTGGTGCTATGTAGGGATGAATGCCAAGAGTGATGGGGGCTGTGTGGGGTGGATGTTGAAAAGGACTGGATGCTATGTAGAGATAATAGTTTTGTCTGTGTATATATGTATATCCATAGAGGATGTTTCTGGAAAGTTGAGCAAGTGTGTCCTGGAGCTGTACTGCAAGCAAGGAGCTTCGTACAAGCAGGCAGGCGGCAGCTATGGAAAGGGGTCTTTGGAAGGTTTACTGTTGTGGGAAGGGGTCTTTGGGAGGGGAGCAGCTATGGAAAGGGGTCTTAGGAAGGTTTACTGTTGTGGGAAGGGGTCTTTGGGAGGGGAGCAGCTATGGAAAGGGGTCTTTGGAAGGTTTACTGTTGTGGGAAGGGGGCTTTGGGAGGGGAGCAGCTATGGAAAGGGGTCTTTGGAAGGTTTACTGTTATGGGAAGGGGGCTTTGGGAGGGGAGCAGCTATGGAAAGTGGTCTGGGGAAGAAAAACTGAGTGGTTTGGTTCTGGGGGGACCCAGTGCAAACATTTTTTACAACTTCCAGAGAAGAACCAGGGCCCTCCATTCTCTTGCCCTGCCACTGCCAGTAGTGTCCAATAAAAAGCCAAAAATATATATGTATATTAATGATGATTATGTCCGCCACTCCCCTAATAAATGTAATGGGTGTTTTAAGGTTTCTGGATTTCACTAGAAATGTAATATATCTTTGTATCTCTTTTACATTTGTTTACTTTTATTTTCTTAAAATCCTAAATCTTACAAATGGTTCTGAATTGGTTTCTCCCGTTTGCAGCCCATGAAGGCACTGTACTTTAAAGTATGGGGTTGCATGGTCTCCCAATAATCAATCCGTGGCAATTTGCGACATGCTGATTGAGACAGGCCATTGACATGCTAATTTTAAACGCTACACCTCACAGTCTTTGTATTGATGTAGATGGCAGACAAAAACTGATACAAATTGTATGATTGTAGTCAGAAAAAACAGAGCTTTTAAGTACTTACTAATAAAGTACATTGATAAATAGGTATATTACTAGTAAAAGTCTGTATCCTTCCATGTCTCTTTTTAGAGTCCATCTTCAATCCAGGCCTCAGCTAGCAGCACATGCCTCCTACCCAGTTGTGGCCCTCAGTGCTTTGCACCTGCTGTACCACAAATAGCCCTGCCACTGCACAATTTTTAAATATTGGAAAATATTACTGAATGTTATTTTGAAGCATCTTTATGCCTTCAGCTACAACAATGAGTTCAGAGACATTAAAGGGGAACTTCCACCTAAACAGAAGTAGCTCTTGAATTAAAAAAATATTTGGAAGCTCAAATCATTATTTTTTTATGTTTTTAGGGACATCTAATGTCAGATATTTATATTCATACGCAATGATTTTCCTTTGGTCAGCCTACGAGCCATAGCATCTCCCCTTCCCTTTGTTTTATAGTAAATACCTAGATCATTTACCAGTATATCGTGCTCCTGATGTTGGAGGAGCCTATTAAGTGGGTTAATATTATGATTTGTTATTAATTTAGCAAGTTCTGGGAGGAATTTACTTTCATAGAGTTCTACTAGAACAATTATTAATTTATTTTTTTGAAGTTCTAATGCTCAGAAAGCGATGTACATATGTAGAACACCCCACTATCAGAATGGGTATGTAAGAATTAGAGTCTATAACCAGAGATAAGCATAATGTTACCCAAGGCCACATTTTTTAGGTAGATATGATGGAAAATCTAGATTCCAGTACTTGTTCTTGTCTCCAGTCAAAATGTATGTAATTGTGAGTTGATAGAACAGGCAGTAGACAGACTCTAGAGTTGTTTTTTCATAAAGTATATTGTTTTTGTAAATTATTTAGTTTTTCTGTGTTTTATTTCATTAGTACAGAATACTAAGAACACTTATGTATGCATCTCCGCATGTGTATATATTTTTGTTTTTCTGGCTCCTATAATTAGAAATGTGTCTTCCTGATATCTGCAGTTTGAACTAGATTAATAAACCTTGGGTCTTCTGAATTTTAAAACAACCACATATTCATTATTCTCACTTCCATTTGGTTTCCATGGTGAGAAAATATACCATTGTGTAAGTTTCTCTCACATTATCAACCTAGTGGCATGAGGAACTTTTGAGTTATATAAACCTAAAGAAAGGATACTGTAACAATTAGGAATGCATGTTTTAAAACTGCTTTATTTGAAGGTCATCCTGTATATGTAGTATATTTAATAAATAATATTATTGTGTTTTTTTTAGAACGGAATCAGATATATTTAATATTTAATAAAAATACTTCCTGCAACTCAAGAAATCATTACGAACAATTCAGGGCCAATCTGTTTGCATTCCAAACAGTTATTGAAGTGGTTAACATTTATTTAACTTAGTGTTACAGGAGCCAATGATGTAACAAAATGGCAATCTACATAACAGGCCGATGTTTTAAAAAAGGACTAAATCAAAGTCGTGGCACGATAAGTATTCCCTTCCCTAAGGAGTGGTTTGAAGGTACCAACCATGATTACAGATCAGAAACTACTCAAGTGATGGTAACTTGCCTAGGTTCAGGGATCTCTCTGTAGATACACAACTGGATTAATATTGGATATAACTTTATGTGGTCAGTTTTCCAGTGCTATCAATTATTTTGCCAATTAACACAACATATAACATATATAATATACATATATTATATTTAGCAACCAATGAGTTTGGTAATTGAGGAATAATTGGATGAGTCTACTGCTAAATATTATTATCCTTAATTTTCTTAACTTCCAGTATGTTCAGTACAGGGGTAGAACACACCGAAGAGACTTTGATTTAAAAACACCAGAATACCAAATGTTAAGAACTTCAGTCAGCATTCAAGAGTATCTCTTATCCAAAGCAATTTTCAAGACCTAAGGCTCTGCAGCAGTGGTGGACAACTTGGTGCTGCGAGCTGTCTCTGCTTCTGTATTCAGATTCTTTTTTTTTTCTTTA
The DNA here is from genome assembly GCA_027410445.1 of Discoglossus pictus. Lineage (NCBI taxonomy): Eukaryota > Metazoa > Chordata > Amphibia > Anura > Alytidae > Discoglossus > Discoglossus pictus. Next base: position 337,902,025 of record CM050167.1, read on the forward strand.
ACGCACATGAGTTATGTATTTCATTAAATGGCCGCTTAACTCACTGTAAGTGCTCTTCATGGTGTGAGAGAACACAAGATTGTATGTTAAAATTATCTATTTTTTTAATTACACTAATAGCAGCTACCAAATCTTAAGTTTTAGATATTTGTTTACATAAAGGCTATTCTGCCCACTGGCTGTTGCATGAGTCATTTGCAGAATGGAGCATCCAGCATGCACTGTGTGAGGCTCTATGGGGTAAGGCTGTGATTGATACAACATACATATGGTTACACTGCACTGACCAGTAAACCCATAGCTTTCCTGTTTTAGGTGAGTACCAGTATTCCATGTCTGCACAGGTAGATTATTTTTTTTTTCTGTTGAATTCACTACATTAACGCTTCTCACCCAAACCTGGACTGAAGGCATAAGACAAAATAAACCCATTATAAGTTCTGTCTTTGATTATATTTCCAGTTTGAAAAGAACATTTATCAGTCTTAGCTTTGACTTGAATGGGGGTGACATAAGTAATAGAGCAGGCTGTGGGCAGTCTTTCACACAGATAAACTCAGATTTTATTTGATTCGATTTCTCAGTGAAAAATGCATGTATTTCAAAAATTCCAAAAGTATTTTAGCTTGCTTTTAGGAGATCTTTAAAGAGATCTTGAAATCCTGAACTGTTGGAGGCTTTCACGGAACCACTATTGCTCTACAGACTAAAGCACATCATTAAAACAAAAGCTGGGGATGACATTATATTTATTTTATTTATTGCACGTTTTTATAGAGCTTTATCCAAAGTACTTCAAATTATAAGAAGGTTTATGACAGCATTGGTTGAGGAGAACAAAGAGAAGGTGAGAGTTCTGACCTGATGATCTATATGGGGTATATGGTGCTTTAAACTAAAGCACTAAATACTATATATAATCAAGATCAAACTTGTGCCTAACACCTTACTTAAGTGACTGCAAAATTTAATAAATGCACTTTGAAAACTCTAATATATCATCTTTATTACTCAAATCATGCCGCATTCATTAAAAACTCCTTACTTCATGATATATACATATGTACATACCTCTCTAATATCCCATTGAATAGTAGTGATTAGGCCTGTGACCTTGGTGGGTCCCTCACCTGGAAGCTCTCTAACAGGGGCCAGGCTTTTGCCAGATTTAAGGCTGCTGTTAGAGAGCCTTCCAGGTAGGAGGATCCACCGAGATCACAGGCCTGATCTACTACTGTCTCTTTGCCTAAGATGTGATATTTGATAAGTGTATACATATATATCATGAATCGTGGAGATTTTAATGAATGCGGCGTGATTTGAGTAATAAAGATGACAAATTAGAGTTTTCAAAGCACAATTGTTAAATATTAAAGCACTGAATAGCCTACAAGCTCTGTGCACAAAGGAAACCAAGGACATATTTGTGACAGTAGTTGAGGATAAAATGTGAAGGGCCAGAGGCTGAATCATGACGGTGTCCAGTCATATTACCATTGGAAGACCTGTGACTACTCAGGTTTGGCACGTGCCAAGTCAAATGAGGAGTCCAACTTTAGGGAACTGAGGAGTCATGATGAAATAAATAATTGTATATATGGACATTCTATTATCCTAAATATTCCATAATTGCACCTTCATGCTGTCTTGTTATCCAACATAAATTATAAAGTACAGAACTGTTTGTCAGATTAGTTAGAAAAAATTTCTTAAGTTTTATACTGGGTCTAAATCATTACATTCTCCCTTATTATATAGATCATATGGTTAGACTGACTAAGTTATACTTAGCCGTAAGGCACCTTCTAGCACATTTATTTGAACTGGATATAAATTGTCAAACATTTATCACACATTTTTTTTTTTTAGGTACGTTTGTTACTGGAAGAAAAGATTTGCAGAACAGCCCATCACCGATTTTTGTACAGTGATCAAAACAAACTCTGAAGCTCCAGTAGGTAAGCATCAAATCCATCCTTATTGGTGCTTACTATCTATGTGCCCTGTAGCGTTTTTCTGATAAGGGGAGCACTCTCCACTAATGTAGAGCAATAGCAGGTGCAAGCCATGAGGAACCTGCAGTAAAATATGGCAATTTATAGAGGCATCAAAAATGGGCCAGGGTAGCAATGGTGCTTTTAATGGCATTTAGTGCCTGGATAACGATCATCAGTTGTGCACTTTATTAAAAAAGCATCAAAGATGGATTTGAAACATATAAAAAGGTTACATTAAAATAATACTTACAATTCCAGTTTGCTTATATGTTATGTAAAGGAACAATGTAGTCTCCTGTTTACAACTGTTGAAGAACTAGAAATGCTAATAGGCAAAGTGTTTGTTTTAGAAAGGAAACAAACAGTATTATTATTATTATTATTATTATCATTTATTTTAATGCGCCAACATATTCCGTAGCGCCATACATAAGTTAAGTTACAGGCAATGACAAGTTAAAGATTCATACATTGCAAAGAATGGATGGCCCTGTCTTTGAGCTTGGAATCCAGTGTCCATAGCGCTATCCCTAAAGCACTGCGCAGGATTGAAACTCGCAGACTTACAATCTAAAGGTTAAAGTTTGTATGTGGTACAGTAGGGAGAGAGTAGTGCTGAGCATGTTAGGGAGGAAGGTTATAGGCTTCTTTAAAGAGGTGCGTTTTTATTGATGTTTTGAAGGATTTAAGGCAGGTGGATAGTCTGGTGAAGCGAGTCTGGCGGAGGCATTTATTATGGATTGAAGTGGGGAGAGGCGAGTGATGGGTAGGCCAACAAGGAGCGAGTTGCAATAGTGAAGACGAGAAATGATGAGAGAGTGTATTAGAATCTTAGTAGTGTCTTGTGTAAGGTAATGGCGTATTTTGGATATGTTTTTTAGATGGAAAAGACAGGATTTAGTTAGAGACTGTATGTGTGGGATGAAAGAGAGGGCAGGGTCCAGTAGAACCCCAAGACAACAGACTTGGGAGGAGGGAGTGATGATGGCGTTGTTGAGAGAGAGAGATGTGAGGAATTGAAGCTGTAGTAGAGGGTGGGAAGATTAAGAGTTCAGTCCTAGACATGTTGAGTTTCAGATGGTGGGCGGACATCCAAGAGGATATACTAGAGAGGCAGTCGGAGACGTGTGCTAGAAGAGCGGGAGATAGATCTGGTGCTGAGAGATACATTTGGGTGTCATCTGCATAGAGATGGTACTGGAACCCAAAAGAGTTTATTAGGGTGCCGAGTGAGGATGTGTAGATGGAGAAGAGGAGAGGGCCTAGGACTGATCCTTGGGGTACGCCAATAGACAGGGGGTGAGGAAAAGAAGATGTGCCGGAGAAGGAGACGCTAAATGATCGTTCTTGGAGGTATGATGAGTACCACAAGAGAGCAGTGTCTCGAATGTGGAGTAGAATTGAATGGTCAACTGTGTCAAAGTCGGCATAGAGATCCAGGAGAAGCAAAATAGAAAAGTGGCCTTTAGACTTGGTGGTGAGCAGGTCATTGGTGACTTTTATGAGGGCTGTCTCAGTGGAGTGTTGGGGCCGAAAGCCGGATTGGAAAGTGTCCAGAAGAGAGTTAGAGGAGATGAAACTGGTAAGGCGGTTATAGACGAGCCGCTCCAGCAGTTTGGAAGCCAGGGGAAGTAGAGAGATTGGGCGGTAGTTAGATGCAACGTCAGAATCGGATGAGGGTTTCTTGAGTGGGTGTAATTATGGCATGTTTTAGTTACTTATTAACTAAAAACATGCCATAATTAAGTTACTTATTATATCATTAAGTTACTTATTATATCATTATTATAATACATTATTCCATTACTGTACTGAAACTCTGTTAAAGTTAACTTTAATGTACCACTACTTTTTCATCTTCCTAAAAATTGTTTTCTCATTATCAAGTTTTGCTCTTCCATAGGAGCAATTATGTAAGTGAGACTTATGTATTGTAATTCACGGTGACACTTTTATTTAGCTCTGTGGAAGTACTGGCACTTTATAGATAATGCATAATAATAAAAAGAACACATATATGGACTACAAGATTTATCATATTCATTTTGGTTTAATTCACTAAAATGTCTTTAATATACAGTGGATATAAAAAAGTCTACACACACCTGTTAAAATGTCAGGTTTCTGTGCTGTAAAAAAATGAGACAAAGATAAATCATTTCAGAACTTTTTCCACCTTTAATGTGACCTATAAACTGTACAACTCAATTGAAAAACAAACTGAAATCTTTTAGGTAGAGGGAAGAAAAAATATAAAAATAAAATAATATGGTTGCATAAGTATGCACACCCTTAAACTAATACTTTGTTTTTGATTTTATTACAGCACTCAGTCTTTTTGGGTATGAGTCTATCAGTTTGGCACATTTTGACTTGGCAAGATTTGCCCACTCTTCTTTGCAAAAATACTCCAAATCTGTCAGATTGCGAGGGCATCTCCTGTCCACAGCCCTCTTCAGATCACCCCACAGATTTTCAATCGGATTCAGGTCTGGGCTCTGGCTGGGCCATTCCAAAACTTTAATCTTCTTCTGGTGAAGCCATTGCTTTGTTGATTTGGATGTATGCTTTGTGTCGTTGTCATGCTGAAAGATGAAGTTCCTCTTCATGTTCAGCTTTCTAGCAGAAACCTGAAGGTTTTGTGCCAATATTGACTGGCATTTGGAACTGTTCATAATTCCCTCTATCTTAACTAAGGCCCCAGTTCCAGCTGAAGAAAAACAGCCCCAAAGCATGATGCTGCCACCACCATGCTTCACTGTGGGTATGGTGTTCTTTTGGTGATGTGCAGTGTTGTTTTTGCGCCAAACATATCTTTTGGAATTATGGCCAAAAAGTTCAACCTTGGTTTCATCAGACCATAACACCTTTTCCCTCATGCTTTTGGGAGACCTCAAAGGTGTGTTTGCAAAATGTAGCCTGGCTTGGATGTTTTCTTCATAAGAAAAGGCTTTTGTCTTGCCACTCTACCCCATAGCCCAGACATATGAAGAATACGGGAGATTGTTGTCACATGTACCACACAGCCAGTACTTGCTAGATATTCCTGCAGCTCCTTTAATGTTGCTGTAGGCCTCTTGGTAGCCTCCCAGGCCAGTGTTCTTCTCTTCTTTTCAGCAATTTAGGAGGGAGCTCCAGTTCTTGGTAATGTCACTGTTGTGCCATATTTTCTCCACTTGATGATGACTGTCTTCACTATGTTCCATGGTATATCGAATGCCTTGGAAATTCTTTTGTACCCTTCTCCTGACTGATACCTTTTAACAAGCATCCCTCTGATGCTTTGGAAGCTCTCTGTGGACCATGGCTTTTGCTGTGGGATGTTAATAAAGAAAATTTCAGGAAAGACCAACTAGAGCAGCTGAATTTTATTTGGGGTTAATCAGAGGCACTTTAAATGATGGCAGGTGTATGCTGACTCCTATTTAACACGATTTGGAATGTAATTGCTTAATTCTGAACACAGCTACATTATAGCAACCACATTATTATTATTTTTTTTCTTCCCTCCACCTAAAAGATTTCAGTTTGTTTTTCAATTGAGTTGTACATTTTATAGGTCACATTAAAGGTGGAAAAAGTTCTGAAATGATTTATCTTTGTCTCATTTTTTTACAGCATAGAAACCTGACATTTTAACAGGGGTGTGTAGAGTTTTTATATCCACTGTATATGTTATGTATTCGCTGCGATTGGCCTAAATTTGAGGTTTTAGAGATGGATGGTTCTTCACCTCTCACTTTCTCAGTCACTAAACAGTGGTATCCATATTTTCAGTTTAGCATAAATGTTACATGCTGCTAAAATACAGATAACTGTAGAATCTAAATTAACCAATATCTTCAAAACTGTATGTCTCTAAAGTTGTTGTTTTTTTGTACTTTACCCATAAGCGCTACTGTACAAAGCCAGAGCCATCACATGTGATTTTTGTTTTCTGTGAAAATAATTCCATATTGGAAAAGCCTACATACGTGAGAGGTTTAGTAAGCTGCAATGTAATAATGAGTTTAAATGCATATCTAAGTTTCCTGGATTATGAATACATCTGATAGAGGAGAATCAATAGTGTATGCAAACATTTTTATTTTCATAAAAAAACACACCAAAATAAACATTTACAAGCTCAGTTTGTCAGCTGAGGCTTTTGTTAGTGGACACCCCTGAAAATCCCTGCTAAGATTAGCATAAAATTCATAATTAATTTTGGCCAGTCAGGAGAAAGCAGAGGTTAATGAAAGAAATTGTATTAAACTCTCGGGTTCCCGTGTGGCAAAGCAGCCTGGGATATGTACACTCTCTCCCTCGCTCTCCCCTCCCCCTCTCCCCAACCATGTGATTCCATCCTTCAGCAATTACTTCCTTTGATCTTTCTAATAGAGACCAAACTCTGTACTCGTTGCCTTTCCTCACTGTACTTCGTTATGTATGCTCCGTGTGGGTGGGCAAAGCTGGATTTTACTTTCCTGCTTATAACTTTGTAAGTACATTGAACTTTTCTATAGAACCCATATTTCTGATAATCACTGCCTATTTCTTACCAAACATTTGAAACCCAGGAAACGTATATATACCTTTAAGTGCACATGTAAAAATAATATTGCAGATATGAATTGTATCAAGTGATTGCAAAACCAATGGTTCTCAGTACCTATAATGAGATTTATGGAAGTATTTTTGGAATTACTCACTCTGTATTAGATAGATATTTTTTGAACCAGAATTTGCATTCAAGTGTAGAGAAAGGAGTCAAAATGTCTCACATAATTACCCTATAATGGTTAACTGTAGCGGACTAATAAGGTTTACTTTGTTTATTTACATTATTAGTTGGCAAAAAAAATCAGTATTAAGAGAAAATAAATTCAGTATAACTTACATTTGATCTTTAGCATTGTAGTTTCTACCAGATATGTTTCTCTCCGTCCCCTGATAGGTGTCTAGGGGTTTAAAGAGGATCTACCCAGAAAGCAGAAAAGTATTAAGAAAGATGCAGATAAAGACCGTTGCCAGGACTATCCCCCTGGACAGGTCTAATCCCATTCCCTTGACACCTGATAGGGGTGGAGAGAAGCAAATTTGTTGGAGTCCAAAACATCAAAACTTCAAACTTTTAGTTTTAAAAGTTATAGTAATTTTATTTTTTTCTGCACTACTGATTTTAGCCTGGTAACTGGTTATCACATATATAGTTCTAGAGCAACGTAACGTTAAAACTGTAGGCTCGCGCAGAGAAGGGAGGGCTCACAGTTGCAGGCCACAACCGTGGACTTCACAAAGCAAGGGCTGCAGTTGCGTCCAGGCAAGGAGCGCCAAAGGCGCTCATTAGTGCTGGTGGAGATGAGCGCTGTAGGCGTCTCATCCCTACGACCCTGTATGACTTAGGCAGGGAGCTCCGAAAGCGATCACTGCGCTGGCGGAGATGAGCGCCATAGGTACTCATCCCTACGACCCTGCACGACTTAAGCATACCTACGACCCGTGGGACTGCAGATAAACAGAAAGCTCAATTATATAATTCACAGTGCGAGACCCATAGCACTTTTTGATAAAATTGCCTGCAAAAATTACAGCCCGTAGCAATCACCGCCATTTTACAACATGAACTTGAAACTAATAACATTACCAATCTAAAATGCCGCTTTACACAACTAAACACTTGCGCACGCACCCTATTTACACTGCACACTTGTCACATTGCTGACACTTTCTCCTCAGGTCAGCAACAGTCCAAATGTACATTGTATGCTGCAGGAAAATCAAAAGATGTTAGCTCTTCAGGATATTGATTGCTGGATATATTAATTACAAATATGTAAAGTATATTAATGTATTATTTAATTAATTAATTAATTATTATTTTAAAAAAAACTATGTACAAAAAATAAAAATTCCACAGGAGAGGCTCGCAATGAGCGCCGGGCTCACAATGCACGCACAGGGTGCTCACAGAACCAAAAGTACACCAGGGGAGAGCCTCGCAATGAACGCCAAAGGCGCTCAGTGCTGGGTTTGCAATGAGCACCGAAGGAGCTCCCAAGACCAAAACTACACCAGGGGAGAGCCTCACAATGAATGCCGACGGCACTCAGAGGACCAAAACTCTTACATTGTGTGGCAAACAGCATTGCCTGTCTTACAAGTTTGTTTAAGTCGCTAGTATATAAAAAAATGAAAAACTATTGTATGCGCACTACATGGATCGTTTAGTTGTTCTTTACACTGCCATCCCAATATAGCATGAAAAGCTGAAATTATATGGTACATTATTCCTGAGAAATACAACGTTTTAGCAACGAATCTGTGGCTCAGAAATGCTAATTCTCTGTCATTGTTTTGGACACCATAGGGAAAGACAAGCAGATTGTGATTCCAATTATGCACAAATAATTGTGAATTTTCTGAGAAATTATCCACTAATACCATGTATAGCCAGTTTATTCATGCTCTTTAAAAATAACTTTAAAATTGATTTTGTGATGACAGAGTCTTTCTGAATCCGTTGACACTCTTGACTCTTATTACTATTTTCTCTCCTATCATTATCTTTTCTTTCCCTTGAACATATCCGGAAACCTTCCTAGTTAATGCAACCTAAGATGTTTTAAAATGGCAAGTTTTTATAAATGGCTCCTATTGAAGTGCTAATAGGCCATTGACCCATATTTTGAGTTTGTTTTTTTATTCCTTATGCGTTATAAGAGCCGGCGATGTCTGCACCCTACGACCAGTGCTGTAGGTTCCCTCCGTCATAGCTAAATGTTGGGGCTATGGCTAGGAAGCTACTCCTAGACAGCCTGTTTCATCCTTAAGTGGCACTATGTGTGAGGTTTCAGTTGTGAAATGTATGTCTGTATATTAAATTATGTGTGTTTTTCAGCTTGGGTAGCTCTGGGTGTTTAAATGTTACCTATAGTGAACATTCTAGTAAACATATTAAAAATTAAAGTGAGAAAATACCTTTCAGCTCCAAAAGTTAGCTCTTTAGAGTAACATAGGAACTGGAATGCTTTTTATTTTTTACTAAAATCTTTGCGTTACATTACATTTAGAAAGTGTGCAGCACATATCTAATATCACCAAGGCAGTTATTTCTCACATCCAAGAAAAATACATTTTATAACTTACTTAAAATAAAATTGACTTCAGTGTGGGTTGACTGTATAACCACAGTGTTTTTCACACATATTAGATATACCATAGATTCTTCGTAAACCTTTTCTAGCTTTTGAATTTCTAGTTTTGCTTTAAAAGTTTTGTAAATTCCATATTTTCTTTACCATTGTGTAATATGTAGATATACAGTGAGAGAAAAAAAGTATTTGATCCCCTGCTGATTTTGAATGTTCGTCCTCTGACAAAGAAAAGAAAAACACATGTAAAAAAAGTTATAAATTGATTTCCAGGTCAATGAGGTAAATAAGTATTTGACCTGTTCGACTTAGTACTTGGTAACAAAACCCTTATTGGCAATCACAAAGGTCAGACGTTTCTTGTAGTTGACCACCAGGTTTGCACACATCTCATGGGGGATTTTGTCCCACTCCTCTTTGCAGATTCTCTCCATGTCATTAAGGTTTCTGAGGCTGATGTTTGGCAACTTGAACCTTCAGCTCCCTCCACAGATTTTCTATGGAATTAAGGTCTGGAGACTAGCTAGGCCACTCCAGGACCTTAATGTGCTTCTTCTTGAGCCACTCCTTTGTTGTCTTGGCTGTGTGTTTTAGGTAATTGTCATGCTGGAATACCCATCCATGACCAATTTTCAATGCCCTGGATGAGGGAAGATTTGATGGTACATGGCCCCATCCATCGTCCCTTTGATGCGGTGCAGAAAAAAAAGCACAAAGCATAATGTTTCCATCTCCATGTTTGATGGCGGGGATGGTGTTCTTGGTGTTATTGGCAGCATTCCTCCTCCTCCAAACACGACGAGTTGAGTTAATGTCAAAGAGCTCAATTTCGGTTAGGAATTAGGAAGCTTCTGCACTACATTAAAGAATCTCTGCAACATGATATTCAATCAAAATCATGTGAGAGGCACTTCATCATGACTTTTGCCCCCTTCATTGCCGTCTTACAGTTTCCCATAATGCATGAAGCAACATTCAAACGGCCTATGTTTTGCAACACTACTTTCACTTCTTTGTAAGGTTCATTTACAGTATGCAGTTATAAGACTAACAAGAAAGCAACATAGAGTAGTCAAGTGAGTAAACCACAGAATGAAATTGCTAAGCTGTGGTGTATATATATATATATATATATATAGCATACAGTGATGGAAAAAAAGTATTTGATCCCCTGCTGATTTTGAACATTTGCCCACTGACAAAGAAATGAACAGTCTATAATTTTAATGGAAGGTGTATTTTAGCATGGAGAGACAGAATAATAAAAAAAAACTAAAAAAACAAAAGCGCATGTCAAAAAAGTTATAAATTGATTTGCAGGTTTAATGAGTGAAATAAGTATTTGACCCCTTCAACTTAGTACTTGGTGGGAAAAACCCTTGTTGGCAGTCACAGAGGTCAGATGTTTCTTGTAGTTGGCCACCATGTTTGCACACATCTCAGGAGGGATTTTGTCCCACTCCTCTTTATAGATCCTCTCCAACTCATTAAGGTTTTGAGGCTGATGTTTGGCAACTCGAACCTTCAGCTCTTTCCACAGATTTTCTATGGGATTAAGGTCTGGAGACTGTCTAGACCACTCCAGGACCTTAATGTGCTTCTTCTTGAGCCACTCCTTTGTTGCTTTGGCTGTGTGTTTTGGGTCATTATCATGCTGGAATACACACCCACAACCCATTTTCAATGCCCTGGCTGAGGGAAGGAGGTTCTCACCCAAGATTTGAAGGTACACGGCCCCCCCCCCCGTCCATCCTCCCTTTGATTGCGTGCAATTGTTCTGTCCCCTTAGCAGAAAAACACCCCCAAAGCATAATGTTTCCACTTCCATGTTTTACGGTGGGGATGGTGTTCTTGGGGTCATAGGAAGCATTCCTCGTCCTCCAAACATGACAAGATGAGTTGATGCCAAAGAGCTTGATTTTGGTCTCATTTGACCACAACACTTTCACCCAGTTCCACTCTGAAGTTTGCCAATGAACATCTGAATGATTCAGTCGGGCCTCTACATGTGCTTTCTTGATCAGAGGGACCTTGTGGGCGCTGCAGGATTTCAGTCCTTCACGGCGTAGTTTGTTACCAATTGTTTTCTTGGTGACTATGGTCCTAGATGCCTTGAGATCATTAACAAGATCTTCATGTGTAGTTCTGGGCTGATTCTTCATTAATCTCATGATCATTGAAACTCCACAAGGTGAGATTGTGCATGGAGCCCCAGACCGAGGGAGACGGTCAGTTATTTTGTGTTTCTTCCATTTGCAAATAATCGCACCAGCTGTTGTCACCTTCTCACCAAGCTGCTTGGCAATGGTCTTGTAGCCCATTCCAGCCTTGTGTAGGCCTGCAATCTTGTCCCTGACATCCATGGGCAGCTCTTTGGTCTTGGCCATGGTGGAGAGTTTGGAATCTGATTGATTGATTGCTCCTAATCTCCGCTTGTTAACTGTATACCTGGGAGCCAGAAATCTTGCTGATTTATAGGGGATCAAATACTTTTTTCACTCATTGACCTGCAAATCAGTATATAACTTCATGTTATGCACCTATCTCACAGTTGTTTCAGATATGTGGTTGCAAGTGACATAATGTAAGCTTTTCTAAACCCTCATGTTTATATTGGAAGTGAAAGTATGCAAGCTTAAATCGTAATTGTGATTTTTATTACTAGAGAACCAAGATTACTACTTCCTTCTGTGTGATGTTTTACCTGAAGACCGAATTCTAAGGGAGCAGCTTCAGCAGGAAAAATTGGTGAGTAATTCTGTAAAAAACAAAAACAAATCCCTGTATCTACCTATGTTTTGGAAATCTACATATGTAGTTCTGCCTCATTGGAGTCTTGTGGTTTCTTTCATATTGTCTATTCTAGATGTCAGAAACTAACCGTAATTAATTTACAATGGAGAATGGAGATGTAATTTCAGTCTGTCCTGTTCACTTATGATGGGTTAACACAGCTTACTGTTCAGACCACTCTAAATACATACTGCTGTTCAATCAAGTTAGCTTGCTTTTCCTGCAGCACACAGGACACAGGTAGGAAGATATACATGAGTGTAAGTCTGTATATCTGTAAGCAGGACAGCATGCTGTAAGGCTTCTGGCTCCTCCAATCAGTCTCTAAGGAAGGAACGGCTAGGACAACCTCCAGCAGTGTTATCACCACTGTTTTCAACATTCTGCAAGTATCTGACAGAGCTGTTATTCACAGCCAGCTCCATAGACTCCCAATTTGAGTACAGCCTATTCGTTACAGCTGCTACACACCTCTATATAAATGCCACAATATATGGGTGAAAAAGGCATCATCAAAAAAAAAATAATTTGTAAGTGCATTCTCGCTTTATTTTCATTGCTCTATTTGTATCTGATGAGTAGTCTTGATGAGCTCAGTGACCCTTTAAATGTAGGCTAACATTACTATGCATTTGTATGTATGTATCAGTATACTAGTAGCTATCAATGTTTCTTAAATGGGATCAAATAGTCCTGTTAGGCCCAGGATGGTTTGCTATAGCTTTGATAGTATACCTGTAAGCCTGATACAGGGTTGTGGGAAATGCTGCAGTTTCTCACTGCATAAATGTAGAAAGTATCATCTAAATGTCAACTTTTCCTAAAGTGACACATTGAAGTCTGCCATTTTGAGATGCCAGTCTGTCTGTCTTTCTGATCTACCCATGAACAGAGATTAATATATTTTGAGGCACCGGGTCCATTGTCTTGAGTGCAGTTATCTGCAGAACAAAAGACTGGGTCTTAGCTTGCCTAGCCTTTTTTGTGCAGACGACTGCACTCAGGTGTTAATAAGTAATCCGTGGCATTTTTAAATAACATTAGAATTTAGAAAAATTACCATAATTTGAAACCTCTGCTGTCACTTTAAGCCTAGTTTTACTTGTCTTCATTAAATCTTGTTTCATATATACACCTTGCCATAATCCTATTTACTAGGTTTTCCTCTTTCCATAATAATTTTATTTTCAGTGTCCTATCACCCCTCAAAGGCTACAATGGCTGATTATTTTCTTTTGTCAAACAAGCTTTGTTTTTTTTTAATTACACTCTGTACCCAGAAACACATGATATTTTAAAGTCGTTCCATACAAGAAAGCTGTAAACCTTGTTTTAACATGAATTGCAAGGTTGTATTCTGCCAAACCTTTAATGTGTCTTTTATGGTTGGAAAGGAGGTGTAGCCATTGGGCACAGACAGAAATTAGAGGATGTAAATATTTTTTTGGGGGCCATATCATGGATTGCTTGTGTACATTACTGTACACATTAGATGGAGGGGGATATTCTTAATCATTTTCCCCATTCTTTTTTATTTTTATCATTGTTTGTCTCCTTGTAGTGTTACATGTTACAGATGGGAACATCTAACAGTTTAGCAGTAATGCTCTAATTATACTGATCAAGAGGGAAAAACATATTTTTAATATTTCTAGTATTTATGTTTGTGAACAAGACCATTTACACCAAATAAGGCCATGGATCTGTTCATTTAAAGGTAAAATATTTAGTGGTAGATCAGTGGAATAGCATCTGCAAAAGTTGTGTGGACAAACACATATCTGGGATATGCATGTGTTTGTGTCGTTCAGTCATGTTCGACTCTCCGTGAACTCATGGACCGCAACACACCATGCTGATCCACTTGGTATTCATGGTAAATATACTGTAGTGGGTTTCCAGTTCCTTCTCCAGTGGGCCACAGCATACAACTCCTGATATTCCTAGGAGGTTTCCCATCCAAGTACTGACCAGGCCCAACCCTGCATGGCTTCAGGGTGGTGTGACCTCTTGGTTCCCTGACTGCAATTGAATGCAGGTCACAGCAGTGAAAGGACTGAATACTAACCACCAGTGAACCCATACATCCATCTAAATAATTTATCAAAGGGAAATGGAACTTAAGAAATTATATTATACACTGTTGCTTCTTATTGGCTAAAAGGGATATAACTCCAATTATTTGTTTAAATCAGATTATTCAGCAGCAATATCTTCAGTTAAAAGGATAACATTCAGAAAGGCATTTATTTACTATAAAAAATATAAAACCTCCATTATCTTCCTCCAGCAAAGTCACTTTTCCCATGATAAAATTCCGTCATACCTCCATAAAGATCACCCTACTTTTTACGCTACATCCAACATTTCTAAAAAAAAAAAAGCATACTCCGCTATCCTCCTACATAAGAACTACCCTTTCAAATTGGAATCCAAGACAGTAGACAGTAGACTTTGACTCAAGCCTCAATTTACTCTCCTTCTACCACTCACCATCAAAACCCTTAAAATCTTTGAGATAAATTAATAATAGGAGGAGACTTTAATCTTACCTTTGACTCATCCATAGATAGATCTAAGAATTCCCCGAACAACAGATTCGCAAATAAAATTAAACAAATCAATAAATTAATAAACAAACTGGGCCTAGTTGAAGTTGTATATACATGCTACTCCCCAACCCATGGATCGTCTTTCCGAATAGATACCATGTTAATCAGCTCATCACTCTTTGATAACACACACAAAACATAAATCATTCCCTGCCCATGGTCGGATCACACAGCTGTCTCCATGGAAATAGATCTCGGACCAAATACACAACCGTCCTACACATGGAAAATCAACAAACCTTTGCTATCAAATCCCACGTTTGTGGAACAGATTGCCAAAGATTTAAAATTATTCTTGGAAAGTAATTCAATACCAGACACAGGGATAGGCTGGTTTATTGGTTATTCACAAGGCTTATATATGGGCACATGTATCAAACTAGCAGACACTTATAGAAAAACACTCGGGCAGAAAGAAGCGGATTTAACTATATCCCTCGTAACACTATCAGCTGAACTAACAAAATCCCTCTGCTGATACCCACAGGCGAATTGATTAGATTAGAGTTCAATGACATTCTCTTCAACTGGACTGAAAAAGCATGAAGATGGACTAGACATTTATTCTTTACGAAAGCCAACAAACCAGACACTTAACTAGCAAAGTGACTTAACTCTAACTACATTCAATCAAGAGTAACCCAGATCAGAACAACCAAAGACTCGATTAGATTTAACCCAAATGAAATACAGAAAACATTCCTAAACTTCTATCAGCATATCTATTCATCCCAAACCCAAAGCAGCAAGACAGCACTTCAAAAGGGAAGACGGAAGCCATATATCACAGGCTTGCAAGTGGGACTACACCACTTTAAATGCTCTCTCTTAGCTGATGATTTATTATGCACCTTGACTATCGTCCAGAAATCCATACCGGCATTAATGAACACAATTAACAATTTTCGCAAGATATCTGGCCTCAAACTGAACCTGGAGAAAACTGAAGCCTTGGGAGTGGGAGTACCACAGGCCGACCTAGACAACTTAAAAAACACCTATAGATTTATATGGCCCAAAAACCATATTAAATATCTACGGGTTAATATTACTGAACATTTTTTTAGACTTATATAAAGCTAACTGCTTATATAAAGCTTAAATGGGCTAAATACCAAATAACATGGACAGGTTGCACAACAGCCGTAAAAATGAATATCTTACCAAAGATTCTATATCTATTTAGATACCTAACTATCCCAATTAAACTTAAAGATATAGATAGCTTCCAAAACCAAAAGAAAGGAGCACGTTCTTGCCCAAATCTAAAACTCTATTTTAAAGCAGCCCAATTGGCATCCCTGCCTTTAATCCACTCTACCAAACACCAACCAGCTTGGGTTTCCATGGAAAACTTCCAAATGACACCACATACTTGGGACAGGCTCATCTGGATCCCTAAACCCATTTCTCCCATTATCACCCACCCTAACCCAATTATAAACTTAATATTAACCTCTTGAAACTGGGCCAACTCCTGATGTCAATTTAATCCCAACCTATCCGCCCTATACTTGGATTTCTCTTCCCCCCACATCCGAGCAGACACCAGGGAGGAATCGAAACACTGGTGGACCTCTAGGGGCCTAGATAGGATAGACGCCAAGTTCTCCAACAAATAAATTTTGACTTTCGAATAATTGCATACTAAACATAATGTACCACAAACAGAGTTTTACAACTACTTAAAGCTCAGACATTGGGCCATAACAACAGCCAGAGCCATAGGGCCTCCCAAAGCTAACTGGTTCTCTGTACTATGTAAAAATCGTCCTTTAACTAAATGTATTCTCGGATCACTCTACGACACTTTCAGTAGCCTCAATTTCAACTGGAAACTCAAATTTATGACAAAATGGGAAGAGGCCCTGTGCCTAGAGTGGGAGACTGTCAGATTTGAGAAGCACTCTGTCCATGTGTAAAAGAGGATCTCTCCGTTATAACCTACTGAAACATTGATCAAGCTTCTTCACAGAATTTACTACACACAGATAAGCTCCATATAATTAAACCCCAGGAAAGCAACAAATGCTTTTGAGGGTGTCAAACTGTAGGAAACCATATCTACACTTGGTGGTCCTGCCCAATAGTCCAAAACTTTGGGGGAAAACTAACACAACTAGCCTCTACACTCTTCAACACCAAAATTCCAACAACAATGGAATCATGCCTGCTAGGGATCCACATCAATAGTTTAACAACCCCCCAAAACAAACCTTACCAGCTACTAACACTAGCGGCCAAAAACCACATCGCAAAAAATTGGAAGTCCCCGGCATTAAAACTACAGGTAGTCATACAGAAACTCAATTTTATATTGATAAATGAAAGGCTAACCCACATTAAATCAGACACATATCCACAATTTATGGAAATATGGGAACCCTGGTTACAATCTCCACCAAGCATACCCCTAAACTAGATAACTCACATTACGTTATCCACTCCTTGTTATGGGGAAAGAAATGGAGGGGACCCGGTCCAGAGCGCCTCCACCGGGACCGGAGAGCAAAGGTATGGTAGCTAATGAAGCTCATCGTCCGCAGCTGTATTTAGCATATTTACTTAGACGTAAGGGATCACTTTACTTCTTTTAATAATTTTTTTTTCTATTTCATAGTTATAACTGTTCTTTTTCACTCTGTTATTTAACCACCTAAAATTACTGAAAAATAAAAAGGCAAAGACTATAAACCTGTAAGAAATGTTTTATTGAAGAACACAATTTAACAGGTATAATTCAAAGGATACATTGCAATACTAAAACCATACTTGAAAACTGTATGTTGTAAAAAGCAATGTTGTAATCAAAATGCCTTTAATAAAAACCATTTATTTACCCAAAAATTAAAGGATAACACCCTGTGACACATTATCAAATAGCTTTTTATGTAGTTATGGACTTGTTGTTTCTTATCTGCCATCAAAATCCATATTTCTATATTTATGTACATTTCTCAACTGTTTTACCATTAAAGTTTATGGAGATTTAACAAGGGTTAAGCTGTTGACCCTCTTCTGGATCAATACCATGAAGGTGAAGGGGCTTTTGTACTTTAATGAAGCTTTGAGCTAAACCGTGTTGGGTCACCCATGATGGGTAGGTCCTAGGAGAGATATCAGAAAGGAACTGGCAACCCACTCCAGTATCTATGCCAAGAGAAACTTCTTGATAAGCACAACCCAACGCAGGCTGTGCCTGGTGTGTCCAAAGGGTCGCGGATAGTCGGACTCAACTATGCGACACAGCAAACTGTTGATAAATGTATCCGTGCTAATGTCATAAAGGGCTAAATTATTAGAAAACGTCTTTGTTAAGGTTTATGGACATTTATATATTTTTATTTTTATTTAATCACCTTTGAATAATAACTAACTTAAATACTGGTTCATTAGTGAGAAATTACCTGACTGGAAACTAAATGAAAAGCTCTCCGGTATCCTCCATGTTGCTTATATTCTTTCCTTGCTACACCTCCATATATTGTAAGTTCCTATTTACTCTGCTTTGGAATCTGAATTTATCAACTTCATTTCAAGTCAAAAATATTCCACTTATTCATTAAATTGCATCAAGCTGCTTCCAGAGACAATATAGTGGAAGCTGTCTAGCCAAATTTGGTTGCCCATAGCAACAGACCGCTCATTTTTGAGCAGTCAGCAGGAAGATCTATTCCTTAAAAAATAAATAAGATATGCAAAAGTTTTGCTTTGCATCTGTTTGGAATAGGAGACTATTTAAATATTGATTGAATAAACTTCCATTGTGTTGTATTTAATAAAATACTGATGCATTATTTAATACTTTAACGGGTCATGTTTATTTAGTTTTGTAATTATACTATGCATACAAACCTATGTAATTAACTATGGTCATGTAGAAATAAAAATATTAAAGGGATTGGGAGCGTTTCTGGACTTTACTAGGTATATAATTTACCTATATGTCTACTTTTATGTATATTGTATTATGAAGTGCGTTTAAGCTATTTTTACTTCCTAAATCAAATTGTGCCTGCTTGGATCAGCCCTCTGCAGCTCAAGAAGACATAGGGCCTCATTCTGTTATCGGCCGTAAATCAGCCGCAAAGCTGCGATTCCTTGCGGGGCTCCCGTTACCTTGCAATTCAATTATACGGCTCCGCAAGGATATCCCCTGACGGCCGGCCGTAGATCTTGCAATCGGCCGTAAGCTCAGAAATCTTTAAATGCAAAAATAAATTCAAGACGGCACTGTAAAGCTCTGTAAATGCTAGGGATCATTATGGGGGACATGAGGATTAATAGCAACCCCCTCTCAAGCTTGCACATCAGCCCAAATCTGAGATTACATTAACTGTTTATTTTCCTGCCGCAGCGTGTGCGGGTCTGAGGTGCTCCAAGCCCTCTGGACTTTTTACATGGATATGTGACATACATTTTTAAAAAAATTATTTACGGATTTGAGTGTAGGGGAATGTTGTGCTATTAATGCTAACACCTACAATCACTTTATAGTCTCATAAGAGTGCAGGATGGCTTTATTATGGCTTTAAAATGTGCTTAATTGTGTGCCTGCGGGACCTTTTTTCTGCAAGTAAGCTGCGGCTCGGTTTTAGCCTTGCAGAGAGGGTTCCCGGAGCAATTGAATAGCAACCAGGATTTTCTTACAGCCGCAAGGGATAGCAAGGCGCCGGCCGCAAGCCTGCCGGAATCCCCGGCCGGAAGGGAATAGAATAGGCGAATAGCTTGCGGCCGGTCCTTGCGGCCCCGCATCACCTACGGCCGATAATAGAATGAGGCCCCTAGTCTCTGTAGTACTGGTTGTGCAGTGTCTCATACTGCTGCTGAGGCATGGTCACTGATTGGGTAGTATGAGACACTGCACAGCCAGTAGAACAGCATCGTCTGCGTCTTTATGCTCTGCAGGGGGATGACCCATGCAGATACGATTTGTTTAGGCAGTAAATACAGAGCTTATAAGCCCTTCTTAATAAAATAAAGTACATAAAAGTAGATCGGTACATGGATTATTGATATACCTAATAAAATCCATAAACCCTTTATGTCTCCTTAACTCCCATTACTATATTTTTGGCGCTAACATAAATAATGTACTTTTAAAATGTATTTCAATGTTCATTGCTTTTAATTAAATCACAAAATTAAAGGCCACATTTACTTATGAAATAAAGCGTACAGATAAAAATAAACATAATCGCAGTTGGTTGTAAAGTGTAAAATTTGATTTTGAATTTATTTAGTTTCTGTAAAATAATTCAAGTATCTTAGGTAAAGGCTTTATCAGCAGCAAATAAATAAGATTAGCAATGGGGCGTTAATAAAAAGATAAGCATTTTCATCAACAAATACAGTAACCTTACAGAGATGTTTAACAATTGAAGGTGCTCACTTCACCAATGAAGACATTTAGGCAAATTACACTTCAATTTTTAGCGAATATACTTCAATCTTAAGCATGTGGTTTATTGGTTATTGTTTAAACATTAGCAATTTCAGACGTTCATGTGGAATGTGATGGTTTCCCACAAATCTCACTCGATCTCTGCATTCATTACATAGTCATCAATCTTTATTTTCAACTCTACAGTCTGCCCTGTTTCTCCTTATTCTGTTTAGTTTTCAAACATATGGATAATCTCTTTCACATATATGGGACTTGACCGATTATTAAGCAAGAGTTAAAAGAGACCACCTTTGGGGTATATAAAGGAAGCCAGAAAAAATAATTTCACAGGGCTTTTAATGTAACCCTTTCATTGCCAGGTTGGTAGAGTTTAATTTCTTGATTACATAATATTTCCCATTCATGATTAATTCCGTTCTACCAACAAAGGAACAAGTAAATGTATTACTGTTAATATAACATTTATTATTCAGCCTGTTTTTTGGACTTTGAATCCAAGGTATCTAAGTTCTGACTTAAATCAAATTTGACCTTTTAGGTATACCCATAAGCAACCTACTAAAGATTAAAATGTAACTTTATTGTATTGATTTTAAAATCTCAAATTGTTAAAATGTGAACAATTAATAACAATATATCTCTGATGACCTGTGATAACCACAACAATCTTTTTTATTTCAACTTCTATTAGTTACTAATTTTTTAGTGTCTATTTTAATTCTACAGAATACATTTGTGCATACTTTTATAATCTTTAAACTATGACTTCTTTTCAGAATTGTGTCTTTTCATTACTGTGTAATTATATATTTTGTTGCATATTATTTTTCAATAGCAACAATATATCTTTCGTCCAAAGACAGGCTTTCTTTTTAATGTATCCTAACCGTGAAATAATGTTTCTTTCTTTATATTCAAATTGCTTTTGAATTCACCATTTAGTTATATTGGATTAGGACACAATTCTTATAACTATTAGCCTATATAGATGACTTCAATTTGAATAAATATGTTTTCTGTGATATTTTCTAGGATTTTTCATAAAGTCTCTGAACTTTTCTGACAATGATAATACAAATGACCTTAGATAATTTTACCTCATGTCCCTCTGTTTTTCGGGCACTACTAATACCGTTGGAATTCAATTGGTAAATTATATTATGACTGTACTTGGTGTTCCCCTATTCATTGCTTCATTGCCTTTTCATATTTGGTAATGTAGAAGCCCATATCTTTTCTAATAAGATATTTACCAACCTTTTAAGTAATTTACTGCTGTTTGAAATATTACACTATTCAATTCGCGTCTGCGTCATCAGAACGCACAGACGCGCGTTTCATCCGACTTAGTGGGTCTACCCCTTATGATTCTGACCCACTAAGATGAAACGCGCGTCGAGTGCGTTCTGATGACAGTCCACAAATTGTATAGTGTCAAACAAGATCCACTGCAGTGGCAGCAATGCGAAAAAAGCTGGCTGCATTACAAACTTAGCAAAAGGCAAAATACAAATAAAGGCAGTCTAATAGAGATACAACTATTGAACCCACGAGTACAAGAGCTAGGGCTTCGAAGAATAACTTACAGCAAGCTTGAAGTAGCTAGCAACTTATTAAAGGGAAAGTAATTTAAAAAACAATATATCAAACCGCAGTAAATGACTTAAAAGTTTGGGAAACATCTTATTAGAAAATATATGGATTTATACATTACCAAATATTAAAAGGCAATGAAGCTTGGTTGAATCAATATATGGTACAGGTAGTGTCTCCCTGTTTAAAAAAAAAAAGGGGAACACCAAGTACAGACATAATATAATTTACCAATTGAATTCCAACGTTATTAGTAGTGCCCCAAACAGAGGGACATGAGGTAAAATTACCTAAGGTCATTTGTATTATCATTGTCAGAAAAGTTCAGAGACTTTAAGAAAAATCCTTGAACATATCAAGGAAAACATATTCATTAAAATTTAAGTCATCTATATAGGTTAATAGTAATAGGAATTGTGTCCTAATTGAAAGGCAAATTAAATATAAAGAAATAAACATTATTTCACTGTTAGGCTTTCTTTTTAATGTATCCTATCTTTGGATGAAAGATATATTGTTGCTATTGAATAATAATATGCAACAAAATATATAATTACATAGTAATGAAAATACCCAATTCTGAAAAGAAGTCGTAGCTTAAAGATGATAAAGTATGCACAAATGTATTCTGTGGCATTAAATTAGACACTAAAAAATAGTAACTAATAGAAGTTGAAATAAAATATATTGTGGTTATCACAAGTCACAGAGGTATATTTTTAATAATCAATCGCATTTTAACACTTTGAGATTTTAAAATCAATACAATAAAGGTTACATTTTATCTTTAGTAGGTTGCTTATGGGTATACCTAAAAGGTATTTCTTATTTTGACTGGATTTGTTTCAGTCAAAATTGATTTGTCAGAACTATTAGTGTTAATTTTAATTATTGTCGATAAGAGGATGGATATTTCAGTTAATTTATGCATAAAATAACTATCTTCTATATCACAGCAGCATAGATACATACAAAAAGTAATACATTAGAGGATTTCTTTTACATTCTAAACCTGTATATTTTCAAGTGTAAAACAGTACATTTTAAAGTAAAGTGGCCCTTTAAGTGCAAGTAATTTTTTTTTTTTAAATCAAAATCTTCAATACTAGAGTACATATAAAATAGTAAAACAACATATAAAATAAACTTGTCAAGCAAAGTTAAAAAGCAAAATTGCTTCTCAAATTTATGTTGTTATTTCTTTTAAAAGGTAAAATACCCCACTAGTAAATGTCCTATTGAGTTGTCTCTCACTTGCAACTATATTTATATGTATTCCTGAAAAAAACAAAGAAATAGAAAAAAGGAGATCAAGAAAAGGAAAACTAGTACATATGCAAACATACACATAAAGGCATAAACAAAAAGCAAAGGATCTGAGGTGAATTCTAAGGGGAGTGTGGAGGGGTCCCCCACTTGGCTTACATATCAAATGGTAGCTGCTCAGATAGGCCCTCATTCTATTGCAATTTGGCCAATTGAATAGGGCTTGAAATAAGCACATAACAAATGTTTTTTAAATAAGTTTTTAGTTAGTAAGCATCTATCCAAAAGCAAGGTTTTCACTAACTTAAAACTTCTTTAAAAAAAATATGCTATGCGCTTATTTAGAGTCCTAGGGCCTCATTCAATTGCGATTTGGCCAATTGAATAAGGCTCTAAATAAGCACATAGCATATTTTTTTTAAAGAAGTTTTTAGTTAGTAAAAAGCTTGCTTTTGGATAGATATTTACTAGCTAAAAACTTCTTTAAAAAAATATGTTATGTGCTTATTTAGAGCCCTATTCAATTGGCCAAATCGCAATTGAATGAGGGCCATAGTGTCTTCTGCGTACTTATCCCAAATATACCATATTAATCTTGTGCACAGCTGACTGAACTTCTATCAGTGTTGCTTCTGACTTGAAAAAGAGAGGTCCGTTACTTCATAAAGGCACATTAGATTGTTTACATTTAGATGCAAGAAGCCATTTAGCTACCATTATAATCTGTAAAATGAAAAGTTTGATGTCCAGGGTAGTTTTAACAGGAAAAATGTGCAATAAAGTTATTTCTAGTCGAAGAGGAATTACATCTTTTTGGATTTTTTCGAAATCTGACTAAAACAAGTTTCCCAGAATTCCCGGATTACCTCACATCCCCACCATAGATTATAATAAGACCCTATTCGACTACATCCTTGCAAATAATTATTTTTTTCATCTTTAGCAATTTGTGTTAATTACGTGAGAACCAAGTATCATCTATTTAAAAGCTTGAACATTAGGTTTGGGGGTCTGATATGCGATCAGACTCGCAAATCCCACAGATAAATAATTATGAATATGAATGCCAATAGTGTTCTAGTCCATATGGGTGGCTTGATGTATGAACGCATTGATAACCGAGATTCATTTAACCCGAAATTACACATAAAAATTAAATTAATTTCCTGACGATTTGCGAGCTTGAGACTGTTGTGCAATTAATTCTAATGTCCTCATTGTTTTGCCTGTTATTTACAGTGCAGTATTGATGTTTTTATTTGCATTTACAGTGCTACAAAGAGTTGTTTAACCCCCTGCGCCCTCTATAGCACTCGTGGGATTTTCTCCTTCATTTGCTGTTTACGAGTGGGAAAACTATTTTCGGGCTTGGGGAAATTGAGCAATTGAGTAGCGATTTTTAGCCTTGCAAAAGATCAAAGGCTTCTGGAGGCTGTAAGTTGCGAGGTTAACCATCGCCATTTTTTCCAGCTCGTAACTCGGAAGCCGTTCCGAGCCCGCAAAAAGATGCCAATTGAATAGCAAAATAGCTTGCGACCTTACTAACAGGCCTCCGGATCTCCTGAAAGCTCAATTGAATGGGGGCCCATCTTTCTTTATGTAAAATCAACTTTTCAAAGGGGGTTAGAGGTTGAAAATTAAATTATAATGTTAGGTAAACCATATCTTTTATTTAAGTCCTCAAAGGAAATAAATGACCTGTTTTATACAAATCTCTTAAATTGTACATTCCCCAACTAGGCCATACATTTAAGAATGAAATCTTAAGGCTTCTTGCCAGCATTTTCAACAAGATTAATGGACTTGCACTTTTTCCAAAAGTTGAAGCATCTTCTAATGACTATCGCACCTTCATAAATAAAGGATAATAATATATCATTCTTTGATATTTGACCTTGTAAGATCATATGTCTCAGTTCACCATTTGGAACAAAAATGCAAGTACATTTTTGAGTTGAAAAACAAAATTATATTTACATTTTATATATGTATATTGTGGGGATGAATTTATAAAATTTTATATACCAGTTAATACAGTTACATACAGCAGTTCTTTTAAATAGCGCACAGATGAGATGTTTTCTGTGGCCCAATATTATTAAGATAAAATATTTGGAACAGTTAAAACACTTGGTACATCATACATACATTTTTTTATTATTTAGCTGTTTTATGCAATATATCAATAAATTAAACTATGTATTTTTAGATTAAATGTTCTTAATTCTTATTTTAAGTCAGGCCCACCAGGTGGCTGGCTAATGATAACTGGCAGCCAACAAGAAAGAAGCAAGGCAGCACTGTAACACAGTATTGGCTTTCACAACAACCATCTTGTTTCCTTGAGCTATGTTCTGTTCTTATATAGAATTTACTCATTGGCTAATTGTGTGGTGGAGTATGCCTGGGAAATAGTGCATGGGCTGAGGCTTGTTACAAATAAAGAAAATCATGAAACAGACTGTACTATGAAATAAATATAATGCTAATTGGGGAACAACTACTTTACAGATTCTGTAATAAAAAGCACAAAACCTTTTTCTCACAATGCTCAGTCAATACAATAGTTCTTTATGTTCCTGTTTGTAGTAGCAATAATTCAAGGTTTCTATTTGTATGAGCACTATGGCCACCTATTCAGTGTTAGACAGGTTCATAATAGTAACGTGAGATATTGTTTTCAAAAAGATTAAATACACTGTGGAATGGAAACTTCCTTAAAAATGTCCAAAAGCATGAAAGAAGTGAGGAACGTCAAACCACCAGATGTTTTTAAACTTATAAAAATGTACTTCTTAGAATATTGCAACTATCCCAATAGCAAAGTTATCAGAAGCCATATGATCTGTGTATGTAAAGAAGTAGTATTGTTTCTTTAAAGGCACACTGTTATATTTATAGTATGCTTTGTTGAACGATTTCTCTTCATAATGGATGAAATGGTTTCGAACATAAAACCAATATATATGATGTATCATTTTGTTAACTATTATAGTTATGTATATAGTTAAGCCCTATATATATTATGATTTTGAACCCTGAGTAAAAGAGCTATTAAAAAGCTTTAGGATCTCTCTTTGGCAAAAACAGTGGGTCTTAATGATTTCTGGAACTTACGTACTCAGCTGGTGCAGTCAAGGGTTGGCCCTTTCAGGATCACTTTCCACAAAGTCTATAAGTGGGAGGTGCTAAAATGTTCAAAAGCTGCTATGTTTTGAGGTGCATGAACCACTGTAATGCCTTAACAAGAGGAGCTAGTTATTTTACATATACATTGATCATTAATGTTCATATTCAAAGTGACACTGTAAGATTTGATTTGTATGCTTATAAAGTATAAAGCATTCCTGTATAGGTTATGTACTTTAGAAAGTTTATTCCGTATTATTATAAAAGCATTTATATGTATATATATATATATATATATATATATATATATATATATATATATATATATATTTAAATAATTATACTTAAAATTATTTCTTGGAAGTTGTCCACATGTAGAGGTCTCCATTTCCATTGTCGCCATATAATTGAGAACCCTACAGGAATGCAACTTTCAAGGAACAATTGTAGGTAAAATTTAACTTCTGTCCAAAGTTCGGCAGACATTTGGTCTACCATGTTTTGTTCCTTAAATCTATTCTTTACCTTCACTGGATATTCACAGGTGGTATTTTATTATTTAGTATTTGCTTGGTCTGATGATTTTCCTTCTTTTATGAGCCACAGTCAGCTCCAGCTGATTGTTTGCATACTGTCTAGAGCTCCTCCTTGTATGTATGTATATAGTCAATCTGATTTCTATATTGTCCATCTGGTGATGTCCCCATGTAGAACTGTCTCTAAGGCTGTTGGAATAGTCAATATTACATTTCAAAGTTAGAGAATCAGCCTCCAGTTCCTGTTTGTCTCCACCCTTATTAGGACATCAAGGGGAGAAAGGGTGGGGGATAGCTGACAGACAGGACTAAGGAACAGTCAAGAGGTCAAACAATGATTCATAGGTTCCTTAGTAACCCCCCCCCCCCCAATGATCTTATAGTGGGTGGAGTCCAGCAGGTGCTGAGTCTGATTTTAGAAAGTAAATATATTACTGAATATTGCTTTTTAAAATGATTATAGTGGTCCATTAATATTATGTTAGCACTTTATTAGCACTCCTTTTTGTGGCACATTATGTAATGTTTAAGCTTGTACTTTAACATTATACATCAACAAAATGTTCTTATTGTAATCAAGAATAGGACCATTGTTGCATCTAAAAGAGGGTGTTTGATAGTGTTGAATAGAGATGTTGCGGACAGTTCGCCCGCGGACTATTCGCAGCGATTTTGGCATGTTCGTGTTCGCAGCAGACGGCGAACACATGCGCTTTTCGGTTCGCCCCCTATACTTTATCATTGAGGAAACTTTGACCCTGCACCTCACAGTCAGCAGACACATTCTAGCCAATCCCACTACCTTCCAGAGCCTTCCATCTAGCATACATTTTCGAATCATTCTGAAGCTGCATTCGTTGTGAGAGGACAGATAGTGTAGCTGCTGGAGATTTACTGTATATACTCAAGTATAAGCCGAGTTTTTCAGCCCTTTTTTTAAGGCTAAAAAGGCCCCCCTCGGCTTATACTCGAGTCACTCTCCCCGTGTCTCTCTAACTCCCCCCATGTCCCTCTAAACCCCCCCGTGTCTCTCTAACCCTCCCGGGTCTCTCTAACCCACGTGCCTCTCTAAACCCCTGTGTCTATTTCCTTCCCCCCTCCTCATCCTCAACCCCCCATCCTCATTCTAAACCCCTCTTTACCCCTCTAAATACCTACCCCTCTCCCTTTCCCCTCACTTACCTCCATCTGTAGTTTCTCCCCGGCCTCCGCTCCTTCCTGCTTCGGCACCCGGCCTATGCTAATGACGTGGCGTCACGTCGTTAGCATATACCGGTGAATGGCAGCAGGAGCTGATGCTGGTAAGAATCAAGAGGGGCGAAAG
The DNA here is from genome assembly GCA_027410445.1 of Discoglossus pictus. Taxonomy (NCBI): domain Eukaryota; kingdom Metazoa; phylum Chordata; class Amphibia; order Anura; family Alytidae; genus Discoglossus; species Discoglossus pictus. Next base: position 337,929,815 of record CM050167.1, read on the forward strand.
GGATGTAATTGCATAGGGGGGAAGGAGGACGATGGGAGGAGGAGGGGGGGATGGGAAGGAGGAGGATGAAGGAGGATGGGAGGGAGGAGGATGTTCATTAGCATATACCAGTTCTGGTGATCTCCACCCTCACTACACCGGAGAACATCCTCCTCCTTCCCATCCTCCTCCTTCCCATCCTCCTTCATCCTCCTCCTTCCCATCAGTCCCCTCCTCCTTTCCATCCTCCTCCTTCTCCCCTATGCAATTACATCCCTTTCTCCCCTCTTGATTCTTTCCAGCATCAGCTCCTGCTGCTAATACTTCCCCCGCAGCGTGTCTTATGCCATTTACCGGTATATGCTAATGACGTGACGCAGCGTCACGTAGTTATCATATACGGTTAATGGCATAAGACACTCTGCGGGGGAAGTATTAGCAGCAGGAGCTGATGCTGGTAAGAATCAAGAGGGGAGAAAGGGATGTAATTGCATAGGGGGGAGGAGGGGGGATGGGAAGGAGGAGGATGAAGGAGGCTGGGAAGGAGGAGGATGGGAAGGAGGAGGAGGGGGATGGGAAGGAGGAGGATGTTCACTAGCATATACCGGTTCCGGTGATCTCCACCCTCACTACACCGGAGAACATCCTCCTCCTTCCCATCCTCCTCCTTTCCATCCTCCTTCATCCTCCTCCTTCCCATCCCTCCCCTCCTCCTTCCCATCCCTCCCCTCCTCCTTCCCATCCTTCCCTTCCTCCTTCCTATCCCTCCCCTCCTCCTTCCTATCCTTCCCCTCCTCCTTCCCATCCTTCCCCTCCTCCTTCCCATCCTTCCCCTCCTCCTTCCCATCCTTCCCCTCCTCCTTCCTATCCCTCCCCTCCTCCTTCCCATCCCTCCCCTCCTCCTTCCCATCCCTCCCCTCCTCCTTCTCATCCCTCCCCTCCTCCTTCTCATCCCTCCCCTCCTCCTTCCCATCCTCCTCCTTCCCCCATATGCAATTACATCAATTTCTCCCCTCTTGATTCTTTCCAGCATCATCTCCTGCTGCTAATACTTCCCTTGCAGCGTGTCTTATGCTATTTACCACTATATGCTAATGACGTCACAGCGTCACGTCGTTAGCATATACCGGTGAATGGCAAAAGACATGCTGCGGGGGAAGTATTAGCAGCAGGAGCTGATGCTGGTAAGAATCAAGAGGGGAGAAAAGGATGTAATTGCATAGGGGGGAAGGAGGAGGATGGGAAGGAGTTGGGGGCGATGGGAAGGAGTTGGGGGCGATGGGAAGGAGTTGGGGGCGATGGGAAGGAGGAGGATGGGAAGGGGGGAACAGGAGGATGAGGGGGGAACAGGAGGATGAGGGGGGAACAGGAGGATGAGGGGGGAACAGGAGGATGAGGGGGGAACAGGAGGATGAGGGGGGAACAGGAGGATGAGGGGGGAACAGGGGGATGAGGGGGGACAGGGGGATGAGGGGGGACAGGGGGATGAGGGGGGAACAGGGGGATGAGGGTGGGGACAGGACGAGGATGAGGGAGAACAGGAGGAGGGTGAGAGGAAAAGGAGGAGGGTGGGGGGAAACAGGAGAGTGAGGGAGAACAGGAGGAGGATGAGGGGGGAACAGGAGGGGAGGAGGAAGAGGGGGAAAGGGATGAGGAGGAGGATAAGGGGGAAAGGGATGGGGAGGAGGAAGAGGGGGAAAGGGAGGAGGAGAGGGGGAAGGGTTAATGGTGGGGGTTGAGGAGGGAGGATGAGGATGAGGAGGGGGGTTGAGGTTGAGGAGGGGGATTGAGGATGGGGGTTGAGGAGAGAGGATGAGGATGGGAGGTTGAGAAGGGAGGATGAGGAAGGAGGTTGAGGATGAGGAGGGGGTTGGGGTTGAGTTTGAGGAGGGTTGAGGAGGGTTGAGGTTGAGGAGGGTTGAGGTTGAGAAGGGTTGAGGTTGAGGAGGGTTGAGATTGAGGATGGGGGGGTTGAGGGGGTTGAGGTTGAGGATGGGGGGGTTGAGGGGGTTGAGGTTGAGGAGGGGGGATGAGGATAGGGGGTTGAGGAGGGAGGATGAGGATGGGGGTTGAGGAGGGAGGTTGAGGATGATTAGGGGGGTTGAGGATGGGGGTGGAGGAGAGGGGGTTGAGGATGAGAAGGAAGGTTGAGGTTGAGGAGGGGGGATGAGGAGGGAGGATGAGGAGGAGGTTGAGGATGAGGAGGGGGTTGAGGGTGAGGAGGAAGGTTGAGGGTGAGGGGGGAGGTTGAGGGTGAGGAGGGAGGTTGAGGGTGAGGAGGGAGGTTGAGGGTGAGGAGGGAGGTTGAGGGTGAGGAGGGAGGTTGAGGGTGAGGAGGGAGGTTGAGGGTGAGGAGGGAGGTTGAGGGTGAGGAGGGAGGTTAAGGGTGAGGAGGGAGGTTAAGGATGAGGAGGGAGGCTGAGGATGAGGAGGGAGGATGAGGAGGGAGGCTGAGGATGAGGAGGGAGGCTGAGGAGGGAGGCTGAGGATGAGGAGGGAGGTTGAGGAGTGGGGTTGAGGAGGGTGATAAGGGAGGGGGGAAGAGACACAGGGAAGGGAGAGGTTGGAAGAGACAGAGGGACGGGAGAGGGGAGAAGACACAGAGGGCACAATAGGGACACAGGGGGCAGCACATTTCCCACCCTCGGCTTATACTCAAGTCACTCATTTTACCCAATATTTTGTGGTAAAATAGGTGCCTCGGCGTATACTCGGGTCGGCTTATACTCGAGTATATACAGTAATAGGGAAATAGATAGCCAGGCTGTGTATTTATCTTCCAGTACAGACCTGAAGGACTCATCTGATATCTGCTGCAAGCACAGCAACCCAAAAAGCCCTTTTTAGGGCTAGAACATCATTTATTTTATTTTATAATTTTTTTCTGTGTAATCTAATTGCATATGCCTGCCTGCCTGTCAGTGTGTGTGTGTGTGTGTGACAGGCTAACACATAACAGCTTATATTGTGCTTATTTTCACTACTCATACCTGGTGGTGTACCATACATTGAAAACAACCATTTTTTTCCTGTAATCTAATTTCAGTTGCCTGCCTGTGTCAGGCTCACAGCTTATATAGTGCTCAGTGAAATAAAACAACACGTTTTTGACTGTAATAGATTGAATAGCAATTGCCTGCCTACAGGCGTGTGTGTGAAGCCTATTGCATCTACTCTGCCAACTTTTGCCAGTGCACAGTGATACGTCATATCAGGTGCAACCGTAGTGTACAGTGACATAAAACAACACTTTTTTGACTGTAATCGATTGAATATCAGTTGCCTGCCTACAGGCGTGTGTGTGAGGCCTACAGCGCCTACTCTGACAACTTTTGCCAGTGCACAGTGACACTCATATATGGTGCCCCAAATTTGAAGTAGGAGGTCTGACCAAGCATCTTTTTCCATCTCCCTGTTCCAAAAATCAATGCCATATACACGTCCCCTGATAGGTGACGTAACAGGTATCAAACTGATAGGAATAAATAGTACAACTTAATACACCACTCCTATCTGGTGGCACATTACATTGCACGTGCAGTGCCCCAAATTCGAAGTAGGAGGTCCGACCAAGCATCTTTTTCCATCTCTCTGTTCCAAAAATCAATGCCATATATACGTCCCCTAATAGTGGACGTAACAGGGATTAAACCGATAGGAATAGTACTACTTAACAGTACACACCTTATAATAATGCAGACAGAGGCAACGCAGAGCGAGGAGTCTGAAGAAGAGGAGTCAGAGGAGGAAGGTGGCTTTGAGGAGGTGGAAGACCAAACACAGCAGGCGTCCCAGGGGGCTTGTTGTCACCTTTCGGGGACCCTTGGTGGCTGGGTGGAGGAAGAGACCTTCAATGACATCCGTGAGGACAAGGAACGGGACATGGATAGCTTGGTATCCAACCTTGTGCAAATGGGCAGTTTGCGGTTGTGCAAAGGGACTGTTTGCGGTTGTTTGCGGTGCATTAAACGGGGAGATTGGTCTGTTACTGTGAAGCGGGTGTAACCCTTACACTACCTGATCGATACAACATCATACCTGATGTTTTAAAGCATGTTATTCCAAACAATTTAGGAATGTTAGGTGATTTATGCCCTTTATGGCTTAAAACCAGACTCTGCATCAACTATGTAATTTTCCGTGGGAGTTTTGCCATGGATCCCCCTCCGGCATGCCACAGTCCAGGTGTTAGTCCCCTTGAAACAACTTTCCCATCACTATTGTGGCCAGAAAGAGTCCCTGTGGGTTTTGAAATTCGCCTGCCCATTGAAGTCTATGGCGGTTCGCCGGATTCGCCCGTTCGCAAACATTTGATGGAAGTTTGCGTCCGCTGTTCGCGAACCGAAAATTTGATGTTCGCAACATCACTAGTGTTGAACAGTTGTTGTTTTTTTTTTTTGATTTTTTTTAATGAAGCTCCTGTTGCAGATCATACTGCTGTGAATGTATAATGGTCTTTTAGGGTTTTGTCCCTGTCGGCCAGTGTCCAGCAATAATGCTATATGAGTCGTTAGTGTATGCCAATGAGATCTGGAGTTATGCCTACTCTTTCTGCCCACACACACATTAAATTTATTGAAAAATAACAGGAAATGTCTAACAAGTTTTACTAAATATTTTTTTCAGGAAAAAAAAGACACTTTTATAATGCGTGATAAAAAAATTGCATGCCTATCCCTTTAATGTGTAGTTCAAGAATGAAAGTAAATCCACTTAGCATTTATGATTGCACTATTAATTTGTGTTCCTACTTCCAGATTGTGTGAGCTCTGAGATCTCCATCTGCTGTTCACAGGCTATATTACGGCTTTCCTGATGCTGCAGGTTTTTGGTTTATGTATCTAGTTTTGGAAATGGCTGATATATCATTTTAATACAGTGTCACAGTCTGACATAACTGTGATTATTTCATAATTTCAATGACCAACCTTTGCCAGGTTTCTGCTGCTTTGGTGTAAATGTTAAACTGTATTTCAAAGGCAACGTTAAGCCGTCACATGAAAAAATAATTCCTGGGGGTTGCAGAAAATGCCAGCTGCTGTTAAGCAGGTCTAGTAGAGGACAGGCACATACAGTGTTATCATCAGTGTTCTAGGGCGGTGACAGGCAACTTATTTCAACTGAAGGGCATCAGAGTCTTTGAAAGGGCTTCACAGTGCTTTAAACCTTTTTATTTTACCAAAGGCAAAATGGTAGAAAATGCTGTAGGAAAGAAATGAATTGACAACAGAGTTATGTGTAATGAGGAAGAGTATTTAGGAGTTCAATTGGGCACTACTTGCTACTTTTAGAGATCGTTAATGGACTGTTGTTGAAGAGTGTAGGAGCCTTTCATGGACAAACATGTTAGGCTCTTGTTGGGTGCATTTTGGTTTCCCTATAAATAAATGGAGGTGGGGGGCTTTATATTCAGTTCATTTTTTATTGTAGAAATTAGAAAACACCAAAGTTAAATATTAAGCTTTTAAAACAGTTATATCTGGGCGATGTTGGAAAGAACAATCATTCTAAAAAAAAACATGTATGCTGAACTAATTAGATGCAAGTTATTTGATTTGGGCTTAAGTTGAGCAATATGGAATATCACCAATTTCCCTTTTTATGAACGTGGACATTTATATATACATTACACAGTTGATGTTTTTAGGTAGCTCCTACTACAATGAAGAAAAGCAATCACATATATAGTTGTGAGCATACGAGTTGTTGCTAACGCTTGCAAGCTCGCATAGCGAGCCGCGGCCCTCACGAAGCAAACAACATACGAGACACGTTACCACCCATTACGACCTCGCAAAAATCTGCTGCAACCCGCGGACATCAAAAAATGAAAAACACAATAAATACACACAACCCATACATAAAAAGCTTACCTACAGCAAGAGGGGGCATCCAGGACCTCAAAAAATGAAGTTACACCTTAATTTAAATCAAAAGAAAAGAAAAGAGTTTAGACACTAAAAAATTCTCTAAGCGAGAGATAAAATGGGCGTTTCTTGCGCTCATCCCTACAACTTTCGGACCACAAATGCGGCCCCTCGCAAAGCAAGGGGCCACATTTGCGGAGCTGGAGGTTCCCACGTCAGCGGCAATGAGCCGAAGGCATTTGTGGAGGCTCTACGGTGCCACACAACCGGTTAAAAACGACCACACAAACACGCAATGACTAACTACGGACTTAGACAAAAAATATGAGCCGCGGGACTTAGTAAATAAAAAATTGCGGACTTACACAAATAAAATTACGACCCGTAAAAAAATCTATTACGGACTTGCAAAAATACGACCTTAACGGGCAACCTGCGCACAGCGGCAAACATTATAAAACACAAAAAGACACACAAAAATAAAATAAAAACCATACCCACAGCAGGGGGGCTCACCCAGGACCTCTGCAACACAGGTTAAACCTCGATTTCAGTCAAATTTACAAAGTTTACACACTTGGAAATCACCTAAGCGACTGAAAAAATGGCAGACGAAAAAAACAAAAACAAGGCCTCACGACCCCTAAAGCCGCAAAATACCGCAAAGCAAATACGTCTTTTACAAAAACCTGTACGAACTACAACATACACCATTAGCAAGGACGCTAAATCATACAAACCCACCTACCACAAACACATTTGCCGCTATTTTACAACATTAACTTACAGAATGCGGAAGTACACAGCTACACTAACGGCTTCCCCTCGCGCACGCAGCCTATTTACACTGCACACATTGCTGACACTTACACCTCAGCTCAACAACACTGAAAATCGACATTATATGCTGCAGGAACATCAAAGCAGCTTGTTAGCTCTTAAGCACATTCCTTGCTGCATATTTTTTATTACAAAGAGGTAAAGTATATAAATTTATGATTTAATTAATTAATTAGCATAAAAAAATAATTAATTAACACACTATCGCAAACAACCACAAACACATTCACTGCGCCACCCACAAGGAGAACCAACGGTGCTCATAGGACACAAACTACACCAGGGGAGATCCATGGCCTTGCAATAAGCGACAAAACGAGATCACTGAGGACCTTACAATAAGCTCAAAAGCGCCTATGATAACAACAAATACACCAACCCAGAGGCTATAATGTGTGTGTATATACATATATATATATATATATATATATATATATATATATATATATATACATATATATATATATATATATATATATATATATATATATAGATATAGATATATATATATATATATATATATATATATATATATATAGATATACATATATATATATATATATATATAGATATATATATATATATATATAGATATATATATATATATATATATAGATATAGATATAGATATAGATATATATATATATATATATATATATATATATATATATATATATAGATATACATATATATATATATATATATATATATATATAGATATAGATATATATATATATATATATATATATATATATATATATATATATATACAGAGAGAGATATACATATACACATATATATATATATATATATATATATATATATATATATATATATATATATATATATATATATGAGAGAGAGAGATACATAGCCCCAAAGAATGATGCTGCCACCACCATGCTTCACTGTGGGTATGGTGTTTTTTTTGTGATGTGCATTGTTGTTTTTGCGCCAAACATATCTTTTGGAATTATGGCCAAAAAGTTCAACCTTGGTTTCATCAGACCATAACACCTTTTCCCACATGCTTTTGGGAGACTTCAGATGTGTTTTTGCAAAATGTAGCCTGGCTTGGATGTTTTCTTCGTAAGAAAAGGCTTTCGTCTTGCCACTCTACCCCATAGCCCAGACATATGAAGAATACAGGAGATTTTTGTCACATGTACCATACAGCCAGTACTTGCCAGATATTCCTGCTGCTCCTTTAATGTTGCTGTAGGCCTCTTGGTAGCCTCCCAGACGAGTTTTCTTCTCGTATTCACATCAATTTTGGAGGGAGCTCCAGTTCTTGGTAATGTCACTGTTGTGCCATACTTTCTCAACTTGATGATGATTGTCTTCACTGTGTTCCATGGTATATATATTGCCTTGGAAATTCTTTTGTACCCTTCTCATGGCTGATACCTTTTAACAATGAGATCCCTCTGATACTTTGGAAGCTCTCTGTGGACCATGGCTTTTGCTGTGGGATGCGACTAAGAAAATTTCAGGAAAGACCAACTAGAGCAGCTGAACTTTATTTGGGGTTAATCAGAGGCACTTTAAATGATGGCAGGTGTATGCTGACTCCTATTTAACATGATTTGGAATGTGATTTCTTAATTCTGAACACAGCTACATCCCCAGTTATAAGAGGGGTGCAGACTTATGCAACCACATTATTCTTATTTTTCTTCCCTCCACCTAAAAGATTTCAGTTTGTTTTTCAATTGAGTTGTACAGTTTATAGGTCACATTAAAGGTGGAAAAAGTTCTGAAATGATTTATCTTTGTCTAATTTTTTTACAGCACAGATACCTGACATGACATATATATATATATATATAGTAAATAAAATGTACATCTGTGTTCACACTTGAATGTCCAAAGCAAGTTAAAAAACCTACTTCCAGCTCAGAGTTCCGAGAAAAAACAGTTATTACACTGCATTCTGGGAAGTTGAGCTGGGACACACAAATATGTCCACAAATGCCTCGCTCTTCATTCCGTAGCCATCATCAAACATGGCTTCCTTTAAGCTTATGCATGCTGTATTATTACACAGCTTTAATGCAAAGCCAAGGTTGGAATAAACACAGGCTGAGTATCCAATCCATGTACATGTTTCAAGCTTACTGGCTATCATCAGCATGGAGCGGATATACACACAGTGCCTTGCAAAAGTATTCACCCTTTTGTTGTAATCTGGAATTAACATGGATTGTTTGAGGATTTGCATCATTTAATTTTTTCTTTTTTTTTAAATAATTTATTTAAAAAATTTTTTTAAGACATACAAAAAGACATTGCAAAATACAATAAATACACTGATATCAGAGATGGTACATAAAATACAAGCACACCTAAACCCTCATCAGTGCGGGAGCATATCTAGGTACATTTCAGAACCAGACGGGAGCACCTTTTTACCATGTCATAGATAGGAAAAGAAAGAAGAAAAGACATAAAGAAGAAAAGTAAAAGGGAATTAAAGAGACTCAACCGACTCCTGCTTCCAATAGGGCCATTAATGAATATGATGGGCAATAATACTCCCTGGCCACCCCCTTTTTACTGATATTAACCTGTAAACAGAGTTAATAAGAAAAAAAAAGGGTTATGGTCGCTGTACAGAAAATAAAAATACATTAGCAAAGGTTATAAAGATTCCATGTAGCTGTCCCATTTCAGCCAGCTAAAATAGCAAACTTTATGCTCCAGTGAAAAGGAGTTACCCTTATTCATTAGCTCTCTATTTATAGAGATAAGATTGCACAGTTCGCTAAAAGCTGGTATTGTAGGTAGCTTCCAATATTTGACAATAAGATATTTAGCCACTAATAAAATGTGGCAAATCAGATATCTCTCAGTGGGCGGGAATTTCTCAAGGTTCATGTGGAGGATGGCTACTTGTGGAGACCATAGAATTTGTGTATCAAGCAATTTACAAATTAACTGGAAGATGTCTAACCACCACTTCTGCATTTTATTGCATTCCCACCAGATATGGTAATCTGTCCCTCGTGAGCCACATAATTTCCAGCAGCGATCTGGCTCCTCTGGGTTGATTTTCCTCAATTTGACTGGAGTTAAATGCCATCTGTGAATAATTTTGAAAAATAACTCTGTATATGTTATGTTCACAGAGGATTTTTTTGTAGTTTTTAAACTGTCCCTCCAACTTGTGTCTTCTAAGCAGATTCCAAGATCCATTTCCCACCCTTTGACCCCTAAGCTTTTAATAAAGGAGATAGAGTCATCAATCGGTCTACTGCACTTAGAGATTATATGTGATAAGTCTCCTTTTACAATGATTTCCTCTATTTTGGTTGGACTATTCATCCCTAGGAGTTTATAACCTCTCTGCATCAAATTTAACTTGAGACTTTCGTAGTTTAACCAGTTGAATTTTTTTAGCTCCAAATTCTGCTGGAACTCCTGAATGGTGAGGAGATTACCTTTATTATATAAATGGAAAATACTTCTTAAACCCTTATCAGATAACATCTTTATTGTGGGACATTGTGCCCTCAAACTCAGAAATTCTAGCGGAGCTACTATTGAGGGTATATTTGATAATTGTGTCTTTCTTCTAAAGTTATACCAAATTTTGATGATATCATTTAAGTTTTTTGGGAGGTTATTAGACAAAGCTTTGTCATATGCAGGTAACCAGATTAGCGTTTGAATAGGATGGTCCTTCACTAGCGCTTCTTCCAATGATAGCCATCTTGGCTTATCTTTAATAATGTGCCAACCAATAAGTTGGGCAATAATTATCTTAAGATGTATTTCTTTTAAGCTTGGTGCATTTAAGCCGCCATTAGTTAATTTATTGTAAGTTATGCTTTTCCGAATTCTAGGTCTTTTCGCTGCATACATAAATTTATCTAATTGATCCTGTACACCCTTGAGATAATTATTAGCCAAGACGTCGGGTATGGATCTCATACAGTATGTGATTTTTGGGAGTATGTTCATATTAATTGAAGCTATTCTAGCTGACCAGGAGAGGTTTAAAGAGCTCCAATCAATCAATGTAGTTCTAATTCGCTTCATAACCTCATTAATGTTGTCTTTGAGAATTTTATCCACCCGAAATGAGAATCTTATTCCCAGATGGATTATATATTTGGATTTCCAATTAAACCCAAAATCTTCCATTAATTTATTCTTTGTTTCCAGTAGTATACCTTTGGTTAAGATATCTGACTTTAGCTGGTTAACTTTAAAAAATGAAAGCCCACCGAAGTCTTCAACTATTTCTTGGAGTTTGTAGCACGCATATTCTGGGTTTGTTATGGTAACTATAATGTCATCGGCAAAAGCCATGTATTTAAATTCTTCTTTTCCTATACAAACCCCTTTGATTTCATTACACTGTCGAATATATATGGCTAATGGTTCCATGAAGAATGTAAATAGCAGCGGAGATAAAGGGCAGCCCTGACGGGTGCCATTCCCGATTTTAAATTGTTTGGATTCAAAGTCCGGATTCACAACACGTGAGAAGGAGTTTCTATAAAGAGCTTTAACTGACTTGGAAGCGAAATCGCCCAGGCCGAATCTCACCAATACACACAGTAGAAAGTCCCAGTTAACCCTGTCAAAGGCTTTTTCAGCATCTAGTGAAAGTATCATTACCGATAAATCTTTATCTTTGACATCGGATAATATATTCAGAAGACGTCTTGTATTATCTGTCGTCTGGCGTCCTGGGATAAACCCAGTTTGATCCGGATGGATCAGATTGCCAATGATTTCCTTTAATCTATTTGCTCGAATTTTTGAATAAATTTTAACATCCATGTTTATTAGTGAGATTGGCCTGTAGCTACTGCACTCCTCGGGGTTTTTCCCTTCCTTCAAAATATTTATAATTTTTGTCTCACTCATTTCTAACGGAATATGGCCTGATTGTTTGATTTCGTTGAATAAGCTAAGCATAAACGGTTTGAGCTCCGGCTGAAGCATCTTATAGAACATGTGATCAAACCCGTCTGGGCCTGGTGCTTTATTTGTTTTACCGGCATTTATTACTTTAGTAATTTCTTCGTTCGATATTTCCCTATTTAGATCTATGGATTCTTGGTCCGAGATCCGAGGGATCTGGATCTTATCTAAAAAGGAATCAATAGCAACCCTATCTGGTACCACCAGGTTCTTATCTTTATCTAAGTTGTATAGATTCTCATAAAATCCCTGAAAAAGCTCACCGATTTTATCTGGATTCATGTGAACTCTTTTGTCATTATCTAATATTTTTAGGATCTTATTGTGAATTCGTTGTTTCTTTAATCTATTCGCAAGAATTTTGCCAGTTTTATTACCATAGAGAAAGTTAGATTGTTGCAGTCTCCAAAGGAGATTATCTGCCTGGGATTGTAAAATAAGATTTATTTGGTTATTTAATGTATTTATTTTTAGTCCGATATTTTTGTTTGGGCTCCTTTTGTTGAGCTGATGGAGTTTCTCTAGTTCGATGTATAGAGTTTTAAGGGGTTTACCCCTTTGCTTATTTAAGACGGCCATCCTTGAAATTATGGTACCCCTTATATAGGCTTTATAGGAGCACCATAGTGTCTTACTGGAGGTCACTGTGTCTTTATTAAGCTCAAAAAATTCCAGGGTATCCTTTTTTACTGCATTAAGATTGTCTATATTTTTAAATAGAATAGGATTGATTTTCCATCTTTTCGTTGCTTTCGATTCCAATGAATCCATAAGAATGATACAGTTCATACTATGGTCTGACCAGGGTGTTAAAATGATATCAGATTTCGCTATCAATTTTAGGGTGTTCGAGTCAGAGAATATATAATCTATGCGGGATAAAGATTCAAACCGGTTCGAAAAAAATGTATAATCTTTACTATTAGGATGGAAGACCCTCCATGTGTCATACAATTCATAGTTATTCAAAATATTGGAGAAGTCTAAGGCATTTTTACATTCTTTAACTTCAGATTTAATCTTATAAGCCCTCTGTTTATCCATATGGGGGTCCCTAATCTGGTTAAAGTCTCCACAAAGAATAAGCAATCCTCACTTTATTTTATATAGGACTTTCATAAATGTTTTTAGATAGCTAATTTAATTTACGGGACATGCCCACAACTTTGAAGATGTTTTTAGTTTTTTTTGTGCATAACAATTCACCCCCCTAAAGTCAATACTTTGTAGAGCCATCTTTTTGCGGCAATAACCACTCCAAGTCGCTTTGGATAAGTCTCTATGAGCTTGCCACTTCTTACCAGTGGGATTTTTGCCCATTCCCCCTTGCAAAACTGCTCCAGCTCCTTCAAGTTGTAAGGTTTGCTCTTGTGAACAGCAATATTTAAGTCTGACCACAGATTTTCTATAGAATTGAGGTCTGGGCTTTGACTAGGCCATTCCCACACATTTACATGTTTCCCCTTAAACCACTCAAGTGTTGCTTTAGCAGTGTGTTTGGGGTCATTGTCCTGCTGGAAGGTGAACCTCCGTCCTAGCCTCAAATAACGCACAGAGTGGTACAGGTTTTCCTCAAGAATCTCCCTGTATTTAGCACCATCCATCTTTCCCTCAACTCTGACCAGTTTCCCAGTCCCGGCTGCTGAAAAACATTACCACAGCATGATGCTGCCATTACCATGTTTCACTGTGGGGATGGTGTTCTTGGGGTGATGTGATGTGTTGGGTTTGCGCCAGACATAGCGTTTTCTTTGATGGCCGAAAAGTTAAAAAATTTTCTCGCACCTTCCTCCATACATTTTGGGAGTTTCCCACATGCCTTTTTGCAAACTTCAAATGTGCCATTTTGTTTTTTGCTGAAAGTAATGGCTTTCTTCTGGCCACTCTGCCATGAAGCCCAACTCTATGGAGCGTACGGCTTATTGTCGTCCTATGTACAGATACTCCAGTCTCTGCTGTGGAACTCTGTAGCTCCTCCAGGGTTACCTTAGGTCTCTGTGCTGCCTCTCTTATTAATGCCCTCCTTGCCCGGTCCGTGAGTTTTGGTGGGCGTCCGTCTCTTGGCAGGTTTGCTGTTGTGCCATGTTCTTTCCATTTTGTTATGATAGATTTGATGGTGCTCCTGGGGATCATCAAAGATTTGGATATTTTTTCATAACCTAACCATGACTTGTACTTCTCAACACATTGTCACTTGGTCTCCATGGCAGTGTTTGGTTAATGGTGCCTCTTGCTAAGTTGTTGCAGCCTCTGGGACCTTTCAAAAAAGGTGTGTATATGTAATAACAGATAATGTGAAACTTAGATGACACACAGGTGGACATCATTTCACTAATTATGTGACTTCTGGAGGTAATTGGTTGCACCAGAGCTTTTTATGGGCTTCATAACAAAGGGGGTGAATACATACGCACATGCCAACTTTCCGTTTCTAAAAAATAGTTTTATGTGTATATTTTTCTCATTTCACTTCACCAACTTAGACTATTGTGTTCTGATCCATCACATAGAATTCAGATTAACAAAACATTGAACTTAAGGCTGTAATGTAACAAAATAGGTACAAAGTCAAGGGGGATGAATACTTTTGCAAGGCACTGTATATGTGATGGCCAAGTCAAAATACATATAATTGGTCATTTCTATGTTTTTTTGTAAACCGAGATCTGAAGTGGATTTTTTTTTAACATTGGGCAGGGGGTATATAGAGCTGTGCATAACTGTCCTCAAACATTATCGAGCTGCAGACATTTTTTTAAAGGAGTGACTAAGAATCCTTCCCTACCAATCAAAGTGACGATTCTAAAAGCTTAACAGGAAATGTTTAGCCAAGTTAGTACTACTAACCGGGTTTATTTATTTTATCACACAATGCAACTGAATTCCGGTTTTCCCAGTATAAATAATGCCAAGTATAGTAAAATGCTGTGTTATGTCTTGTGAGGTTATGTTTACTTTTAGAACTTGGTGAAGACTACATGAAGGTCAGATATATCTTAGTTTATAAAATTTCAGTGGCCCGTTAATGTTTTAGAGCAGTGACTCAGAGTCTGCCCATCAGAGAATCTACATTTTAAAGCACTGCTTACCTCCTTTCCAATTACACTTTTGCAGTGGAAATCCTGTTTTATTCATTTATTTTGGAAAGCATACTTGCTATCTCACATCTCTCAAGTCAGGTAACACATTAGACCTATTTTACAAGTCTAAATAAAATGTGTCAGTCAGACTTCACTGAGCTGACAGAGCATTAAATTAAGAGGACAAACTCTGAAAAGCCAAAATCACTCTATGCCATTCAAAGAAAATGGACTTGCCTCGTTCACATGCGCAGCAAGAAGTGTTTTTGTATGAGGCAGAGTAAATCAAATAAGCAGCATTTATTTTGCAGTGGTGGAAGATCAATGAGTCCTGCTCAAAAAGAGGATACTTCTGTAGCCAAAACTTTAGAATTTAGTATAAAGTTTTGATAGAGTTCCAAGTTAGGGCACACAAAAGGGGATGAACATTTGCCTCTGGGACATGGCATGGAGATGCTTAAATGTGGTTGCAAGTGGCCCGTCAGCTCCGTTATCACATGTAATTTATTGTCAGTCCAGGGAAACCATTCAACCCACTTCCCATCCATGACAAACAATTATAACTCTTCTAGCCCATTAAGTATACTGGAACAAGCAAATTTCCCAGTGCATCAACTATATAAATATATTCTCAAAATGTTGAACCAATCTAAGAAATAATTTTTTTTTTAAACTAGCATAAAGTGAACAAGCACAGTGTGATTACATTTCCAACTTACATCTCGGTTTAAAAAAACATAGAACTTACCAATTATATTACTAAAAGTAAATATGACACACAAACTAAACATAATAAAGAATTAAATAATTTCCTATAAAATGTGCATGAATATATTATATACATTGGATAATTGAGGTAGCCAAACTTTTGTCATAAAGTCTCATTGATAGTTTTATTTGATAGTTTTACAGTTGACACTACCATACATAATCTTATAATTTTACACCAATTTTTTATATATACTTGCACTACAGAGTGTTTTCTTTTAATAAAAAGTGCTTGTTATTTTGCACTTGTAAAATAATAAAAAACTATTTATTGACCAGCATGGTTGAGTAAAATTGATAATCGATAATTATTATTATTGTTGTTTAAGTTATTAATATTATTTGTTTATAAAGGGCAAAATATTCTGTTGCGCGAAGAGATAGGGAATAAGACCAAGAAAATTGCACAAATTTGTATGGAATGCGTTGAGGGCCGTGCTTTTAGCTTACAATATAAGTGAATGGGGAAGTGCTGTAAAAGCAGGACAGAGTAAGGTGAATTGGTATAAAGTAAGGAACGCCTGAAAATAACATATTATTCCCTAGAGAAAATAGTGTGCATCTGACTTCTTTTTCATCTTGTTTCAACAAATGTTGCATTGTTTACGGAATAAAACATGTTGGCTATTATCAGATGTAGATCTTTGAAAGAGAGTAATGGAAGTATTGGACTTTAGTGGTTAGTAATTACTCACAAAATCACCACTGAATCTGACACATGAACCTTTTTTTAATACTATACGTTTAAGTAAACTTTTGCTCCCTTAAATGCCACCATACTTTTTTTTTAGTTTATCTGCCTTGTGATATACATGAATACCTACTCTGGGGTGTTTCTTTGTCAGTCAGTGACTTGCATGAGATGTTGTTCTCAGCCATTGAGCATTTATACATCTGTATCAATGCTTATTTTTTTTAACAAGGGCAAGTTGTACAGGCATACACTTATTGTAATTGCATTTTGTATTCAGTCTGATAAGCCACATCAATAAATCCTGCCGATTTTAGGCCGTGATGTCTACTGTGAGGTTAAAAGATTTGCACTTGGGCTGCTTTTTGCCTGCTGGTACTAGCGTATGACATAGGCTTGCAGGCTCAGACTTGCAAGAAGCCCTTGTATCTCTTGCAGAAAGAACTACAGCTCACCTGCTTTGTACTTCTCCAACAGGGAATAACTTTATTGGCAACGACTCATTTTTACACCACACAGAAAAAAAAAGTATGGTTAAAAATTTTACAATATGTAAACACCACGTAGTTCACAACATGCAGACTCTTGGGTAGAAGATGTGTCTGAACTATTCTGAAAAGTAGTAGCCTGGTTCCGGTTAAGTTAATTGGACAAACTGGTCACTTGATAGGGGGTCTCTTGGTAGCATGTTGGACTCATCACCAGCTCTCCGTTGGTGTACTAATTCAATTAGCCTTAGATGGGAGGCAATCCTCAGGGATAGCATCCAATTTACCCCCCTTGACTTGGGCCAAATACCAAGAGCAGCAACCCTTGAGCATGTTTGTGTGATAGGTACAGTCTGGTAGCAATACGGGCAATCTTGACAATGCTTTTTATTTAATCTTAAACTGTCTCACATGGTTTAAATGCTAAAACTGTCATAAATGGAGAAAGGATAATTATATATGAGTAAGTTGTTGGATTAGTGGGCTATTTGACCTAATTTGGATAGGGAGTTGTTGCCTAATTTGTATATGCTTAGCTCATGGGAAATACATGGCAAAATGTAATATTTGTTAAAACTGGCAAAAATGTCTCCATGATATATTTTTTTATATTTGTCTTGCTCTTACTCATGAGATATAATGATCGACCTCTATAGATAAAACAATATGTTTTATTCATGTAGTTAACTGTAGTTACAAATATGCACATGACCTGGTATAAATGATATGCCATGTCTATATATTTATTATGAAGGCTGGTGTTCTATATACATTTTTATATGAACTATAGGAATTTAAAATGATTTGTTGTAATTAGTTGTTTAGAATTTTTTAAACCACATAGTTGTAGAAAACACATTCTGTAATAATTATTGTACAAATGAATTGGTATACATTAAAGCATTTTACAAATTTATTTTCATTGTCATATTTTAAGCTTAAAGGGACTCCATTATATAATTTAATATGTGAGATAATGTCAGAAAGTTTTAGTGCATAAAAAAATAAAGAATATTTTGTATAGAATGTATGTTAAAAAATATCAAGATGTATCTCAAATTACCTTCTTAATATTTATCATATGTCTTAAAGAGAAGAAAATGTATATCAGGGTGTCGCTTTTTGCATTTGCTTTTTAAATAAAGCCAATATGATCAAAGATTAGCTAATAACCAAAACTCCTCAGTATATGCATAGTAAATTTGGATAATACATTTCCTTCTGAACAAGAGTGTAGAAGGCATTTAAGGCACATAACCTGAACTTAAAATGTTAGTCTATCCCTTTAAGTCAGCTAATACCTACACACACACATATATTTTATGAAAGTACAGACTATAGATACCCAAGATGCCACATATCCTAAAAACATTTACTCACTAGTCTTTGCTTAAAGACAACATTTTATAAATGTACCAAAAAAATAATTTTACATTTTGCCAGAAATAAGTCTCAAGCAAGCTCATTGTAAAACGCATATAAAATACTAATTCTGAAAGCCCCATATCTAATGAATAAACAAATACAGTAGACTATCAGTTAACCAGAACTCAGGCAACCAGAACTATCAAGGAACCAGATAAAACAATTAAATACTGCACTTTAAATAAAAATTAAATTTGACAGGGATCAACAAATGCCAGGAGCCAGGTTGTCATGCCACAAAATGCGTACAGGCACCTAGATTACATACACTGTATGTCTCTGCAATTCAGTTTTACCTGGAAGCAGACAAGCATGAGTGACTGAACCAGGGCAGTGTTGGGGTTACGTTTCCCAGCTTCAGCACCGCACCCTCCAGCCCAACGTACCTGTGTGTAAGTGAGGAGTGAAAGCTGCTGCTGCTAGAACAGCCCTCACTGACAAATCTACTTAGTGAAGCTAATCTCGTCCTTTTTTAATAGTAACTCTCAAGCAATCAGAAACGACTTTATCTGGCATCTATCAATCCCCATGGGTGCCGGATAACTGAGAGTCTATTGTACCAAAAAAGGTACTCACAAAGTCCCCATGAATTTAAAAATATGTAATGATGTTCAGCAGCTCTCTCTCTCTCACTCTCAATCCCTTTATTTATTCCCCTTCCCTTTTCTCTCTACCTCATCCATGCTCTTTCCCCCCACATCCATTCTCTCTTCCCCACATCCCTCTTCTCTCCCCCCTTCAAAACCCTTCTCTCTTTCCTCTTACTTACTCTCGTCTTCCTTTTACTTGACCTGGAAGTATACATGAGTGACTGAGCCAGTGCAGTGTTGGTGTTAGATTCCCCGTGTTCAGCACTGCACGCTCCAGCCGAACGTACCTGTGTGTAAGAGAGGAGTGAAAGCTGCTGCCGCTAGATCAGTCCTCACTGACAAATATACTTAGCAGAGCATCCTATGTGCTCTCAAGCAACCAAAAACAACATTTATGCGGCATCTACCAATCCCCATGAGTGCTGGATAACTGGGAGTATTTTGTACCAAAAAGTAAAACACAAAGACCCCATGAATTTAAAAATATGTAATGATGTTCAGCATCTCTCTCTCTTTTAATCCCTTTATTTATTCCCCTTCCCTTTTCTCTCCACATCATCCATTCTCTCTGCCTCACATCCTCTTCTTTCCTGCCTTCATAACCATTCTCTCTCTCCTCTCATCCTTCTTTTCCCCATGCTACTACCCTTCTCACCCATTTCTCGCACCACATCACCTCTGTACTCCTCATCCTATTTATTTCAATCCCCCTTTGCCCTCATGCATTCCGTCTTGCTCCATCTGTATCCCCTATCCACTCCTCTTTCCTCATTGCCTAATCATCCCCATACCCCCTTTATGTCTCCCATCCTTTCTCTGCCCCATATATATCTGTCTCTACACAGTTCTCCCCTTACGTTTTGCCCCCAATCATCTCCTCGATCATCATCTTACAGCCCTCCCCTTACCATTATCTCTCCCTCACCTCATCATCTAATCCCTCAGAATTCTCCCCTGATCATCTTCCCGTTAATCATCTTCCCGTTCCTACCCTGATCATCTCCCCCATCACTCATCATCTGTTCCATCCCCCACACTCTTCCCCCCCTTCTTATATCCTACCCACCCACCAGGATCACCCCACGTCTGGGATCCTGGTGGTTCATTGGATGTTTAGTGGTCCAAATTACATTGAGGGAGGTGGATAATTATATGGTATGGAGGATATATATATATATATATATATATATATATTACCAGGTTAGCACACCTGGGTTTGTGGGAGGGTCCCGTCTCCCTCCACCGTACTTAAACCCCAAGCACACACCTACCTGTGCACACGTTCTCCAGCACTGTCACGTCGGCTGCTGCGTGTCCTCTCCCTTCTCCCCTCCTCGTGCCTCCGGTCCTGCCTTCCCTTCTCTTCCCCTCCCCCCCCCCCCCCCCCCTTTCCTGTTTTGTTTCCTACTCCCTGGTCACCCGGCTGGCTCAGTGGGTAGATGCATTAAGCTCTGATGCACAGAGCTAGTTCAAGCCCCACATATAGCATACCTATGGTGCCTTTTAGAATTTTTACAGAGTCCTTGTGGCTCCCAAACCTTTAAAGCATCTCTACTAATTTCAGCCACGACCACCAGCTCTTTTTCCAAACACCATTTAAACCCATCACATAAGTGTCCTCGCTATTATTCAACTCCTCATTCCACTTCTTCCAACCAGGCTTCGAAGCAACCCGCTAACATTCAATTACCATTCAACATCTACCCGTTTGTTAATAGTCCATCCGGCCAGCAAACGTCAGTCTCAATCCACACTACTTCTAGTCCCGACATTTCCTTTGGCAAACATCACCACTCATCCATACTCTAGCATTTATTTTAATTTACGCATCCCAACCAAATTGGCTACCTCTCATCCTGCATTCATTCGTGCCTCATTCATCATCAATAATTAATTCCAATACTGCCAGGTTCGCCACCTGCCTCCTAAATTCAATAATAGATTACTCCTCTTCCTAAGGTTGAATCAATCGATTACTTCAACATTCATTACTTTTAGTCCACATTACCTCTCCTAGATTCCATATTCCTACCACATTCACATGTCATCAACTTTTCCCTCCATCTCCAGCAAATCTACTTGCCTTCTTCCCTCGTATTCTCCTCAGGTCTCGAACTTACTATCTCTAGGGAAGCCACGTACCAAATACTTCCAGACACCCATCACAGGCAATGTATCCAAACAACTTATCGCCTATCTCACCCACAATCCTTTCGGCGCAGCACTTCCCTCACCACTCGACCTGCCGCTACACTAGCATACTATGGCTTTTCGTCCAAGCGAGTTAACCACCTCACCTAACCAAACCCGTTACTTGACTTCACACGGCATACCATTCAAATCGGACACCGCTCCGTCATCCTACACTCGACCAAGACAAGCACCACCCCTGTCACCATCACGTTCTATCATTCAACAATTCCACATGCCCAGTCTCTATTTTTTTCAACTTCATCAACTCCCTCTACCACAACCAACTCCCATCCACCGCATTCTCAATGAAGCCATTAGGGGCTGTCATTTTTTAGATCGCAGCAACTGGCATACCACAGCACCACAGGCCAGAATAGGGAGCAGCACCCGCCACACCTCAGCTGCAAAAGGAGAGGGGGCCCGACCACAAATTACCAGGTTAGCACACCTAAGTTTGTGGGAGAGTCCCCTCTCCTTCCACCCTACTTAAACGCCAAGCACACACCTATCTGTGCACACTTTCTCCAGCGACCACCACCCTCCCTTTCCCTCTCTTATCACCATAACTTGGCCCTGGGCCATTTTTCCGTCCAGATTAGATCGCAGCACCTGGCATACCACAGCACCACAGGCCAGAATAGGGCACAGCACCCGGCACACCTCAGCTGCACAAGGAGAGGGGGCCCGACCACAAATTAACTATATATATATATATATATATATATATATATATATATATATATTAGTAAAACAATAGTACATCAGTGTTCACATTTGAATATCTAAAAGAAGTTAAAAAAAAAAACCTGCTTCCAGCTCAGAATCTGAGAAAAAGAGTTATTACACTGCATTCTGGGAAGCTGAGCTGGGACTTGCAAATGTGCCCCCAAATGCCTCACTCTTCAATCCTTAGCAATTATCAAACATGGCTTCCTTTAAGCTTATGCATGCTGTATTACACAGCTTTAATGCAAAGCCAAGGTTGGATTAAACACAGGCTTAGTATCCTATCCATGTACAGCTGTTTCAAGCTTACTGACTATCATCAGCATGGAGCGGGATCTCAGCCTGTGTTGTGGACCTTATGAGTAGGTAGTTCACCACAACAATCATTTTATAAGATGGTGGGCAAAAGACCGATAGAAGCCCTCCTCCGTACAGTAAATAAATAGTACATCTGTGTTCACATTTGAATGTCTAAAATAAGTTAAAAAACCTGCTTCCAGCTCAGAATTCCAAGAAAAACAGTTATTACACTGCATTCTGGGAAGCTGAGCTGGGACTTGCAAATGTGCCCTCAAATGCCTCGCTCTTCAATCCTTAGCCATTATCAAAAACCACTTCCTTTAAGCTTATGCATGCTGTATTACACAGCTTTAAAGCAAAGCCAAGGTTGGATTAAACATATATAAAATATGGGGTTATTCCCCCTTTCTCACCATACAGCAACAGAGGTAAAGGGGTAATTATCAGGTACTATATAGAGTGTAAATAAGCATATATCTACATATTTCTACTTATATGCACACCATACTGCATTCACCAATTTTATATTCCAGGTACAAATGTATGAATATCACACTCTTTCTGAAAGGAAAAAAGAGCGTACAATTCTGCACTCCTTTTGGTTAATGTACACTTCTATGTACACTTTATCTAGTAGTATTATGGAAACAAAATACCACTCCTTCAATTATTTAAGTGCATTCCTATTATTTTATATGTATTGTTTATTTTTAAATGTTATATTTTCAAACATTGTCTTGGGTTAATCCATCACGCCTCCCACCATTTTATATACACTGCTCAAAAAAATAAAGGGAACACTAAAATAACACATCCTAGATCTGAATGAATTAAATATTCTTATGAAATACTTTGTTCTTTACATAGTTGTATGTGCTGACAACAAACTCACACAAAAATAAAAAAATGGAAATCACATTTTTCAACCCATGGAGGTCTGGATTTGCAGTCACCCCCATTATGAAAGTGGAAAAACACACTACAGGCTGATCCAACTTTGATGTAATGTCCTTAAAACAAGTCAACATGAGGCTCAGTAGTGTGTGTGGCCTCCACGTGCCTGTATGACCTCCCTACAACGCCTGGGCATGCTCCTGATGTGGTGGTGGATGGTCTCCTGAGGGATCTCCTCCAAGACCTGGACTAAAGCATCTGCCAACTCCTGGACAGTCTGTGGTGCAACGTGACGTTGGTGGATGGAGCGAGACATGATGTCCCAGATGTGCTCAATTGGATTCAAGTCTGGGGAACGGGCGGGCCAGTCCATAACATCAATGCCTTTGTCTTGCAGGAACTGCTGATACACTCCAGCCACATGAGGTCTAGCATTGTCTTGCATTAGAAGGAACCCAGGGCCAACCACACTAGCATATGGTCTCACAAGGGGTCTGAGGATCTCATCTCGGTACCTATTGGCAGTCAGGCTACCTCTGGTGAGCACATGGAGGGTTGTGTGGCCCCCCAAAGAAATGCCACCCCACACCATTACTGATCCACTGCCAAACCAGTCATGCTGGATGATGTTGAAGGCAGCAGAACGTTCTCCACAGCGTGTCCAGACCCTGTCACGTCTGTCACATGTGCTCAGACTGCTTTCATCTGTGAAGAGCACAGGGCGCCAGTGGCAAATTTGCCAATCTTGGTGTTCTCTGGCAAATGCCAAACATACTGCACGGTGTTGGGCTGTAAGTACAACCCCCACCGGTGGATGTCGGGCCCTCATACCACCCTCATGGAGTCTGTTTCTGACCGTTTGAGCAGACACATGCACATTTGTGACCTGCTGGAGGTCATTTTTCAGGGCTCTGGCAGTGCTCTTCCTGTTCCTCCTTGCACAAAGGCGGAGGTAGCGGTCCTGATGCTGGGTTGTTTCCCTCATACGGCCTCCTCCGCATCTCCTGATGTACTGGCCTGTCTCCTGGTAGCGCCTCCATGCTCTGGACACTACGCTGACAGACACAGCAAACCTTCTTGCCACAGCTCGCATTGATGTGCTATCCTGGATGAGCTGCACTACCTGAGCCACTTGTGTGGGTTGTAGACTCTGTCTCATGCTACCACTAGAGTGAAAGCACCACCAGCATTAAAAAGTAACCAAAACATCAGCCAGAAAGCATAGGAACTGAGAAGTGGTCTGTGGTCACCACCTGCAGAATCACTCCTTTATTGGGGGTGTCTTGCTAATTGCCCATAATTTCCACCTGTTGTCTATCCCATTTGCACAACAGCATGTGAAATTGATTGTCACTCAGTGTTGCTTCCTAAGTGGACAGTTTGATTTTACAGAAGTGTGATTGACTTGGAGTTACATTGTGTTGTTTAAGTGTTCCCTTTATTTTTTTGAGCAGTGTGTATATATATATATATATATATATATATATATATATATATATATATATATATATATATATATACCAAAGTGTCAGTGTGTTTTAACAACAGATCTCTTTGCAGCAAGGTTGAAATAGTTATGTTTCAATAATCACCAAAGTATTTTAATGTGCAACATTACACTGATTGACTCACAGGAGTATTTGTTTCTAAGTAACTACAGATGTGCTTAAAAGTTTGCATACCCTGAAAGAAATGTTGGGCACAACTGTTTGTAGTATTATTTAGTATTATTTAATATTATCCTTTATTTGTAGCGTGCCAACATATTCCGTAGCGCTCTACAGGGGTATAAGCATCTATGCACCTGTAAACCAACCATATTTTGGCCGTATAATTATAAGGGTTTGAAACCATAGTAAGGTGGAGAGGAGAGAGGACTCTAAGCAGTCATTGTAGTGAAACCATACTTGGGTACTAATATTGTTAGATCCCAAATGAATACCAAGTATGCCTCTGAAGTAGCCATGGGCATAATGTATTATGCATGTCTGCACTCTGGGTTTCCAGCTACAGGTTGGGACATACTGTTTTGTATTGAGCTCTGAGACCTGTATTTTGTTGTTTTTTTGTTTTTGTTTTTTTTATATAATCACTATTTTAATTTAGAGGGGTGGATCTGGTTTAATATATGTTTGAAAGGAATAGATGTGGTTTAATATTGAATAATTAAAAACTGTTCTTGTTCTATTTTTTTTTTTTTTTTACTGACCAATGGATTTTACTATATGAGGATAGAATGTATTTATTCAGAACTACATAATACAGTATGCTCTGAGTATTTCCTGTTCGTTTCAGTAATGTTTAAAGGACAACTTTAATGGCATTTAATGGTCTCTAAATAATATTTAGATATGGCATGATTAAAAAAAAAACTTTTATTAAACATTTCCTGTGCATTTATAAGGCTGTCGAAACTCTGGATCTCTTCATCCCCTGAATGAAGTATTGTGGCTGGAGTGGACTTGCACATGGGGCAGAAGTGCCAAATGGAAACCACTCTCTAAAACACACATTAGTAGCAGGGAGCTGTGTAATCTGAGATGCTAGCCATGTACAAACCTAACCTAGTCACCTCCCACTATCATACTGCAGTTGTATGCCAATTTAAATAACCCCCGGGAGGCTCCATTCTAGATCCTAGAGATTATAGAAAATGTTGACATGTTTAGAAAATAGTTGTTAACTGTTTAAATGCAAATTTGTATTCCTTATCATGACCTACATTGGTTAAATAACCCTTTATATGGCCATTAAAGTGGTCCTTTAAGCAGGTTTAAAGGGATATCTAAGTGAGCTGGATTAAGAAATGTCTGCACTCTGTAAACAAAAAGCAGCCTATGTGTATGCAGCACATCTCATAAAACATTTTATTTTTTATTAATATCTAAAAAAAACTCTAATGATTATGTTTACACCCCCAAGGGGTGTCTACACAACTTCCTGGTGCCCCCCACACTTAGCATGCAGCACCCGGGAAGCAATATTATTCCACTATTTCCCTGCTGTTGCTAGCTCAGCCAATCTCCTTGCAGCTGCCTTCTTGCAGCTTCCTGTCACATGTCAGTAATACACTACATTTCCCAGGCTACTTAGCTACAAATCCCATGCTGCTTCGCACCACAGCCAATAGGAGAGCAGTGTCATCACTGCTGGTATACGACTCATCCCTACTTCCTCTGATTATGCTTTGGGCTGTTGCCATAGCAACTAACATAGTGCTATGTCTCAAATCTTTCTCTAACCGGATCGGCCAAAACAATTTGCAGGGGGATTTAACCTTCATTTTAAACTGTCAGAAATTACAATAGATTTTGCTAACTTCAAGGTAAGTGTTTCAATGTTTATTTTGGTATTTTTTCATGTAAACATTTTTTTTCACACACTTCTGATTCTCCTCCATCAGATGCATTCATCATCCAGGAAACTTAGATAGCCCTTTAACAAACTTTTTGATGGAAAAACAATATTTAAAACATGCTTTGAGTATATTTTTTATTTGATGGGTCAGTCACTTCACACTGTACTACACTCTTCACTTCTAGCTCTCTATGTAACCATGCTGTACCGGCCTCCATTCTCTACTTGCCAAGAAAGTAGCCCAGCTGTTTCAATGTATTATTTGCAGAAGTCCCCTCTTCTAAGTGCTGCTGGCTGTGTGTATAACATATGTATTATAAAATGTGCAGTCTGACAGGTTTTTTAATCCCCTCGCTGAGAGTTGGGATGGAAACTGAATTTTAAGCAAGGCTTGATCTGCAGTTCTTAGATGATTCAGGAGCACATCTAACGTTTTCATTGTTAAGGTTTTATATTTATGGGGAACTGGTTGAGAGATATCTCACTGACGCTCCTACCCTAGTAAGTCAAGCCTCAGGATATCTGAAATAAAAATTGAAGTTGATCTCATTTATCTGTGTCTGGTATTCCGTATAATCAAACTTGTCTTGTTTCTTCCCAAAAGATTTTGTTTTCCAAATAAATATTATTCTTGAAAGGATCATTATTGATGTCAGGTATATGGTTTCTTGCTGATTCTCCCCAGTCCATTCCTCGCAGTTCTGATTGCTCAGCGGAGCTCACATATTCTGGCTGAGTGGCCTATATTGTTATGTGAGAGTTACTGCTAAGCCATAAAAACTGAAGTTATTTAATATTTTTATTGTTTGAGAGGCCTGCAAAAATAGATTTATTTTCTGCTTAAGGCACTTGCAACTGTAAGCAAGAAAGTTATT
Source organism: Discoglossus pictus (assembly GCA_027410445.1). Lineage (NCBI taxonomy): Eukaryota > Metazoa > Chordata > Amphibia > Anura > Alytidae > Discoglossus > Discoglossus pictus. Next base: position 337,956,823 of record CM050167.1, read on the forward strand.
ATATCAATGCTTTCAAAAATATATAAAATAGTATAAATAGATCATAGCCGCCTTGTTGGCACACAATAAAAGTATCCGTTTTATTTCTTTTGAATTGAACAGAAAGAAATTCTGGAACAGCAGCAGAGAGAACGATATGACACAAGTTTGCAAAGGACGTGTATGTTTTGCAGTGAGGACTTCAAAGGCAACAGGTTATTTTTTTATTATTATGATAATCTGTTTATCTTCTACATACCTTATGGTGGGCAAAAGAGAGCGACAAAAGCCCTCCACTGTACAGAGTAAATAGTACATTTGTGTTCACATTTGAATATCTAAACTATATTAAAAATAATGTATTTCCTGCTCAGAATTCTGGGGAATCTGGTCAGAGACATGAAAATGAGTCCACAATGCATATTCACTCTTTAGTCTGCTGTGCTGGTTATTGTGTAATCCTTCAGCCATGTCCGACTCTCTGTGACCATGCAGACCTCAGCAGGCAAGGCACATCTATTTGTTTGTTTGTGTAGATTGTCAGTTCCTTCTTCAGTAATTTGTCTGAACTCTCTGCTATGGCCTGCCCATCTTGGGTGACCCTACATGGTTTAGCTCACAGCTGCATTTAAGTACACAAGCCCCTACGCCACGACAAGATAGCAATCCTGTATTACACAGATTTAAAGCATAGCATAGGATGCTTTATTCTAATCCATCCTATGCTATGATTTAAAGCTGTGCTATACAGCAGGTGTATTCTTAAAAAGAGCCATGTATAAAGTGTTATTGGACTAAAATGTGAAAATGCATGGTGGACTCCTATGTATATCCCTGCCCAGTTTCCCAGAGTGCAGTGCAATAACTGTATTTCGCAGAATTCTGATCAGGAAATAGTAAAACAAAACAAAACATTATTTTAGATATTTAAATGTGAACACAAATGTACTTTTTAATTGTTATATATAGCAACAAGAAATGAATGATATAACATAGTGTGTGGCATGGGCAGAATATTTCTGTGCCATCTCTGGTTCTCCAACAAGGTGATGGCTTACTTATTTTATTTGAACATCTGTGGCCCTCAAGTCATCAGAACGGCCATACCAAACATTTAAATATGTTTGCCACTCTGGTCAATTATTTTCTGCATGGTCTTGATAATGGACAAAATTTTATTAGAAAGTAAGAAAACACAGCCATTGCAATTTTATCTTTTGCACCAAACTTTCTTTTATAAGCAGATTCTGTCTGCTACATTTTCAGGACAGTGTATCCTCATAAACTAATGAGCTTTCTATTAAGAATACTTAAATCTCTGGCAGTTATAGATGCCACATTCCTGTTGTACTCATAGAAATGTTCCACCTCAGGTAGTTGATTGCCAGAACCCAAAATGTTAAACCTCACAGCAGCATAATTGCTTATAAAACATTATTATTATTTTATAAATATATGACCACAGTAGTTGTTTAAAATGTGTTCTCTGTAAGACCCTAATCACATATATAGTTGTGAGCATGCAAGTTGTTGCTAACGCTTGCGGGCTCGCGTAGCGAGGGCCGCGGCTCGCGCAGAGGGCGAGGGTCTCAGAAGGCGCTCCATGCCAGCAACTACGACCCTTGCAAACTTTACCTCTCAACACAAACAACATACGACACACGTTAACACACATTACGACCTCGCAACATTTGGACGCAACTCGCGAACATTACAAAATTCAAAACACAATACATACACACAGCACATACATAAAAAGCTTACCCACAGCAAGAGGGAGCATCCAGGACCTCAAAAATGCAACTTACACCTTGATTTCACGTAAAATAAAAGAGTTAAGACACTAAAAAAATTGCTAAGTGACAGAAAAAATGGCCGCCAAACAAAACGAAAACGAGGCTACAGCACTCTAAACACCATACGAGATACGTTACCAGACATTACGACCTCGCAAAAATCGGACGCAACACGCCGACATACAAACATTTAAAACACAATAAATACACACAACACACACATAAAAACCTTACCTACAGCAAGAGGAACCATCCAGCACCTCAAAAAAGCAACTTACACCTTCATTTAAATAAAAATAAAAGAGTTTAGACACTAATAAAATCGCTAAGCGAGAGAAAAAATGGCCGGCGAACAAAACGAAAACGAGGCTACAGCACTCTAAACACGCAAAACACCACAAGAAACACGCAAAACACCACAAGAAACACGCAAAACACCACAAGAAACTTGCAAAACACCACTAAGCACCGACGGATAATCCGCAAAGACGCATACCACAGATTACCCGCCATTTTACGCCAATGCGAAAGTACACCACTACGCTAACAGTTTTGTCTCGCGCACGCACACTACTACACTGCACACATTCAGCATGCTTACACAGCAGCTCCACACCACTAATGCTGCAGCAACATCAAAACACATTGACAGCTCTTCAACACAATGCTTCAAAATAAGTAAAGTCTATTCATTTATTAATGTATTATATATTTCAGTAGTACACACCAAACAGCATTAGCTACCTTACAATTTCATTGCCGTCATTTTTTGACGGGCAATTCGCTAGTTATATTATAAACAGGGCCGGACTTACATTTTTGGGGCCCCTGGGCAGTGAACTCTAAGGCAACCCTGTGCACATCTAGTGTGCACTACCATTTTTACTTTGATGTATGTAAGCATTCACTCACACACACCGCACACATCACAGACACACAGCGCACACAAACACATCCCATACATCGCACAAATCACACACTTCACACACATACATCAAAGGCCCCTGAGCACTTGTAGTGTGCACTAAAAATTTTTACTTTGATGTGTGTAAGCATTCACTCACACACATACACATACACAAACTGCACAGACAAACACATTGCACACATACACATCACATACACATCACTCACATCATACACACCACTCACATGCATGCACAAATCACACACATAGTACACATCTACATTACATACATCAGACACACACTCACACACATATACATACACCCACACACATACATACATGCACACACACCATACATACTACATGCACACACACCACATACATACACACATCACGCACACACCATATACATACACACATCACGCACACACCACATACACACACTCCACACACACATACATACATATACACCACATACATACACACACACATGCATACTTTTACACACACATACATCACATACACATTATACACACACACCATTTACACTTATTTTGTTTATTAGAGGGCTGCTAGGTAGAATACAAAGTCTACCTGTGTCATGGACTCCCAGGATCAGGCTCCTGAAGCTCCTTCTCCTCATGGGCAGCAGTAGCTGCTGGAGGAAATGGGAGGGCTGGTGGAGGAGCCAACTCCCAGCATCTTTCTGATGCAGTCTTGGGTGCTCTGGGTAAAATGTCCGCTAGTCACTTCCTGTTCCTGACAGTGCTGTGTGCTAGGAAGTAAAAATGAGTTGCCCCTGTCAGAGGCCCACCTGTAGGCTAGTAATAATATAAAGAGGAAAGTACAGACACCTTTAAATTCTAATCACTCGTCTTAGACCCACAGAGCCATATATATTGGCATACTATATGTAACAATTGTCATACAAAAAGAACCCACTCCATATATAATTAAAATATAGCTTTTATTATAATACAATATAAAAATATGTACACAAAATATAGATTAAAAAGATATACTCAGATATCATAATATATGGAGCTCGCAATAATATTAATCAATAGAAAAGAGCAAGTGGAAAAATCATATAATGCTATAAATAAACAAATGAGTGTCAAAGTAAATTAGCTTATATCCACTTGTCATTAATGTGACTGAGTAAGATACCCTTAATGTCATTAATTAATTGCGATGCATATATTACCGATATAGGTCGCCACAGTTGTAATGAATAATAACATATAATTGCAGATAATACTGTAATAGTCAACTCTATATACATGGAAAAAAGGAAGGACTCAAGTGGAGATAGAGGGGACAAGAAAATCTACCGCTGTGGCCCTATCTATAACTATATAGCAGATGGCCCTATAGACAAATCTTGGGGGACCCACTATTTGTCCCCTGTCCCTGTTAAATGTAAATTCCCTTCACTAAAATATCTATGACTGGTCCCCTCTACTCCACTTACCTCTGAGTCTAACTATAGAGCTTCCAATCTTTTTAATCTATATTTTGTGTACATATTTTTATATTGTATTATAATAAAAGCTATATTTTAATTATATATGCAGTGGGTTCTTTTTGCATGACAATTGTTACATATAGTATGCCAATATATATGGCTCTGTGGGTCTAAGACTAGTGATTAGAATTTAAAGGTGTCTGTACTTTCCTCTTTGTATTATTTCTGATAATTTATACTTCTAATCAAATAAGTTTTTCCTTATGCTTGTTTGTGATAGGGTATTGAAGCTATAACACAGCGAATCCTAACCAACATAAGGAGATTCCTATTATTGTTATTCACCGAAACAACTCACCTGTAGGCTAGTGCCTATAATGCCTAATGGATGATCCGGCACTTATTATAAGGTTAATACTTTAGCATATGAGACATTTTAGTTTAAGAAATGCTCTAAAGAATGTAAATATACAGATATCATAGTTCTGTAGTGTTACAGAAAATGTTGCCATTTAATAAAAATAAATAATAATAAAAATAAAAGGTAATGACTAATTGTTTAACTTGTGATGAAGATTTTTCTTGCCACTATATATGTTTTTTTATGTAATCTTCCCACCCTCTTCCACAGCTTCCACTCTTCACATATCTCTCAACGTTCACAATATCATCATCAGGCCCACCTCTCAGGCATGTTGTCTTGAGGTTCTACTGGATCCTGCCTTCTCTTTCATTCCTCTCATACTAAATCTTGTAATTTTTTGCCTAAAAAACATTTCCAAAAAATGTCACGTTCTCTCACAAGACACAACCAAAAATCTAATACACTCTTATGATATCCCGCCTTGACTACTGCTACTCTCTCCTTGCTGGCCCCCCCAGCACCCATGTCTCTCCACTTCAGTCAATAATGAATGCCCACCATAAAATCTAAAGCCCTCAACAATAATGCACCCTCTTATATCTCTGCTCTTATCTCTAAATACTCTCCCAACCGTCCTCTTTGCTCTGCTAATGACCTTCTTGTTTCCTCCCCTCTTGTCACCTCCTCTCACTTCCGCCTTCAGGACTTTGCTTGTGCTGCCCCTGTTCTGTAAAGCTCCTTGCCTCGCTCCACTAGACTATCCTCCTGCCTCAAATCCTTCAAAACCTCTCTAAAAACTAATCTATTTAAAGACAAATATCACCTTCAGCCTTTATATGCGCAATATATGTATATATACCTCCCCTTTCTATACCTCACCCATACCCTTTAGTCTATAAGTTTGCGAGTTTTCAATCTTATTGGTTGCTTTAGAGAAAGCACTTTGTTTGCTTGATTTTAATGTCTATAACACGGCCCTCCATTCTTTCATAATTTGTTATGTTTGTTTTTGAATGTATCTACCCTGTTCAGGATCGGTTCATTACAAATAAAGGTTAATAATAATAATAATTATGATAGATGGTTTCATGTAGAAACATTATTATTATGTCAAATTTACTTTTGATTTCTATTTTTAGCAGGAATAAGAAAAGATTAAAATAAAAAATGTAACCCTGTACTTGCAGATCAATTCTTTTCAATCACATGAATAAAGAACATTCATTCAACGTTGGACTACCAGATAATATTGTTTACTGCAATGAATTTTTGGATATATTGCAGAGAAAAATGGACAGGTACAAATTAATATATTTATATAAACCATACACCTTTATTTATCATCTGTACTATTTTTGTAATGCTAAATAGTTGGTCTGATAATGTATGCGCATGTTTAGATGTCTTGTTGCATATAACAATGTCTGTGTTTATTATAACTGAGAATTTCATTTCTTTTGTGTATGTCATTACATTTGATTTTCACATATCTTTTATAATTTAAATCTGTGATTTTGTCCCTTGCTGGTTCAGTGAAACAATCTAATACTAATATGGTGATAGTAATGATGTATTTACAAGTGATCTATTGGAATTAAAGGGAGACTGTCACCCCAATCAGCAGTTACTTTCATCTTAAGGGGCATTATAGTAGACATTATACTAGCCATTTTCCTCTACAGTAAATCACTTTTGAGATATTTAGTATTGATTGTGTGGCTCATTTATGGTAATGTGTGACTGAGTGTTTGATAAGGGTGGTGGATGGGATCTGATTGTATGATAATCTTAGGTGGCCAATGTTTAACCACCACAAAGATAGACAAGCAGGCTATAATCCTAATTCCTCTAGTGGAAGCGGTGAACAGATTGGATATAAAGGCCTATTGAGGAAAAAGGGGTTTGTAAGAAGAATAAGCTAGATAGGATACCTTGTGAGTGCACACAGCACCATATCACTTAGACTAAAGTTGAATATATCTAACTTTTTGGGGACTTGCGAAAGCAAACGTAGGCCCAAAGAAAATTTAGGTACAGATATATCTGGGTACAGTATCCTTTGGAACATTTGCATGTTGTCACAGTGTACAATGTGTGAATGGGCAGAAAAGATAGTACTATACATCTACATTCTGGTAAGAAAAATAAATCCGATCTAATGCTTTTTATTTTACATGTGACCTCCCAAAATATATTTTCACCATTAAATGTCTGTGTGGTCTTTTGTATGTTGGTGAAACGACCCAGATAGTACGTGAAAGAATGTTGCAGAGTAAAAGCACCATTTGAAATAGAAAATTTGAGTTATCCGCACTAGAAGATTTTTGGGGATGTAATCATAATTTAAATCAATTGAGATTCCAGGTAATTGAACAGGTACAAAAACATAGAAGAGGGAGGAACATTAAATTGTTTTTGCTAAGAAGAGAAGCATTTTGCGTCAAAAAGTTAGATACTCTAGAACCTACAGGTAGGTTTAGTATTGTCACTTTTATAGTCTAAATATAGGTGATTATTGATTTGTGAAGATGTGGGATGAGGGGTAAATTTATAATTATGATGTCTGAATTGTGATGACCAAATTTACAATATTTAGGTTGTTTATATAGTTGCTAGGATATGGTTTTATGACATCACTATGTACCTATAGATTGAGGACTTGGACCCACCTCAAAGAACTCTTTATAAGCTTGGGAAATTGACCTTAATGGACCATTCATGTATTGTCAGAGCTTGAGAAAGTAATTGTGTGTCTAAAACATTGTTCTTTTAATTTCCACATGGCTTAAATAAAATGGATCTTGGTTCTACTATGACATGAGTGCTACAAGAAAGTATTTTTTTGGATTACACATGTGTGGGTAACAAAGGAACCCAGCTTCCTTTGCCAGGCGCCACTTACTGACTTTGCCTTTGTTCCAAAAGAAGTTTGTACAGAGATTAAAAGAGCATTTATATCTTCTGCAACAGTTACTTTAATGCATACAAAAGCTTAACTAATCAAAACATGTTTACTAGTAAATTCGTAGAGCTTCTGTGTCTATAATATTAGTAATTATTTTTGTTAAATAAAGTTCTATGTATGTAGTTGTTGATTTCAAATATTCACTGTTAAATGTTAAAAAGAAGCAATAAGTGGGGAAAAAAAGTAAAGTTTGCTACATAAAATCTTTGTGGAAATATAAATCAATTTCCTTTCATTCATTTGAATACCCTTATATTGCCTAATATCTGATTTGTATTTCTCTAGCTTGCAGTGTTTATATTGTGAAAAAACATTCAGGGACAAAAACACCTTAAAGGATCATATGAGGAAGAAACAGCATCGCAAAATAAACAGCAAAAACGCTGAATATGACCGGTTCTACATTATTAACTATTTGGTAAGAATCAATATTTGGTACAGTTTTTAGAATTTTGTATTTGTGTACAGATATATTAAAAATGGACATACTTTTTAAAATACATTTATATAATGTAATGAATGATTTTTGATATTTTGATTTTACAACTACATAAATAAAAAGTATTTCTGATGTTAACATTTCAGGGCTTACAGGCAGCCCCTATGGAGTATAACTTGACTAACAATCATATTTATTGCTGTGCAAGCAGAGTGTTTTGTGAAGCATCAACCAAACATAATGTCAGGAACTTGATTTATGTTTTAAGGTCATTTTTCTGCAACTGCATTTCCATTAACTTGAAAGTAATTTGTTTTGTATATTATGCCTTTTTTAAGTTCATGTTATGACATTCTTTTTTACCATTTATGTTGAGATATGCATTTTTTGAGCTCTTCTGTAGTATCTCTGGCATCTGCCACATTGGTGTTATAATTAAGGTGTTCATGTTATAGGTATTCTATTTTATTGGTTCCTAAAGGAACCACTGCATATCATTTGATGTTTTCACTCCGTATAAATCATCTGCACCTTTTTTATTCTCTTTATTAATACGATTTTTATTGAATCAAAAGGATAAAGCAAGCAAAGCAAGCAAATTACTGTATATACCAAGTAAGACAGCGTGGGCGGTGCAGTACATCTGCAGTCCCATTTACTTATTCCCCTGCACACTATCCATCATTTCTCCCTTGTAGAGAGTCCCTGTCTCACAAATTGGTCACACTGACCAATCTTTCCAATACCCGTCTTTCCAATGTGTCTGAGTGGTGTGGTCTGTTTCTTACTGTGAAGTTCACTTGCACCAGCACATTGCCTAAATGTGTTTGTGCCATTTACCTGTTCCAGTATCCATGTATTGTATATTAATTTCCTATCTAGAAATCTGATTTAATCCAAACACTGCATGAAAGAGAGATTGTTTCAGGAATTCTAATAATATCTTTAGCAGTTGTGTCTGGCCACTTATTAAATGGTTTCCTCTCTGGAAAACCTAATCTTAGTAAGAGGCAACAGGTCTGCAAATAACATTTAATGGAATGTTTGGAAAATACTTTTGGATCATCATTGATTTTATGTATATTCCAATTGTGGCCAGTAAAAATAGAATGGGAACTGAATCCTCTGGTCAATTATACTAGCAGTAGTTGCCATGGTGAATGTCCGCCTTTAGGGATGCTGAGTGAAAAACATACTTAAATGTAAATGTATCATACTGGAGTTCTAGTTATTAATGGAGATAGCTGGGTATTGTTAAAATACACAGTAGGATTGAAAATATTTCAGAAATATTAGGCGTTCTCTTTCAACTACAGTCTAGGGTGTCTGAAGTATTAGCACATTTTTATGGGAATGGAAAATATATGAGGGACTGACCCCAAATTTTGCTTCAACTCAAATCCTGATTCTAATATGCACAACCTTAAATAGGTAATATTTTATCTTTTGATAGAATTTGCAACATAATGTAACAAGACAAAGGAACCGTTTGATAAAGCAAACAGATATCATTTTAAGATTTTGCAAACTCGATATGTCTTAAAAAAATAAATAATGCAAACAGCGAGTATCACTGCATGGAGGATGGAGCTTGAGTACGTCATGGGGACAGGATGGACGCCTGCAATATCCCAGAGAAATGTTTTGTTGTTATGAAAATGGTGTTCAGTATATTGAAATGTAACCAAATTCTATCAAAGGATTTTATTACTAGGATACTGTGATTTTGCTATATTTCAAAATGTCCTACGTTTCGGTGTATTACTGGAATAGGCACTTAAGAAAGCAAAGCTGCTTTTGGGTGAATGTAAAAAACAGTATTTGTTTAGTCATTTAGTCGTGCCGACTCTCCGTCTTTCTATGGACTTCTACACGGCCGGTACATCTGTCGGCTACTGCTCCTCTTAAATCCTTCAAGCTCATGTTCATTGCTTTAATGACCGTATCTATCCATCTCTGTTCCCTTCTTTGTGTGTCTTTAAACTTTCCCAGCATTAGAGTCTATTCTAGGGAATCCTATTGTCTCATGATAACGCCAAAGTATTTGAGCTTTAACCTCATGATCATACCTTCTAGTGTTTGTCTTGATTTCCTCTAGTATAGATTGATTGGATCTACTTACAGTCCAAGCAACTCTTAGCAGTTTTCTCCAACACCACCATTCAAATGTGTCAATTTTACAGCGTTCAGACTTGTTTATGGCCCAGCTCTCCCATCCGTATGTTACTACTGGGAATACCCTAGTTTTAACTATGCATGCCTGTGTTGATAGTGTTGTATTTTTACTTTTTAATAGCTTAGCTTATCTAGACTTGCCTTCGTTTTCCTTCCCAGAAGCAAATGTCTTAATTTCATGGCTGCAATCACCATCTGAAGAGATCTTGGAGCTGAGGGGTATACATACCCTTTTACTGTAACCACTAAACAAACACATGTACAATACAACACTGTGGTAGAGAAGCAATGAGGAGCATAGCTTGATGTGTACAGAGATGCCAGTTCTCCATAAAAAAACAAGAATTAGTAATTCTTAGCCTCAAAGTGAACCTTCATCTAGCAGATTACAGATCTCTGGCTTTCTTATGCCAACTGCTGTGAAAAATATTTTTTTTTGTATGGCTAACTGGTTTCTCAGTGTGAAAGACCAATTTTCAGTACTCCATAAGATCCGATATATTAAGTAAATGTGAGTTCAAGAGCATTAGTATCACTCATGGTTATTTTAATGAATACACTTGTATTAATGAAAATAACTTTTACGTTTTTTCTCCTTTATACTTTAAAAACAAAAATATTTTCTCTTTCAGGAGTTTGGAAAAAATTGGGAAGAAGTTCAGTCTGAAGATGATCGGGAATTAGTGGAAAATAACGATGAGTATGACAGACTTTGTAAATTATTATTATTAATTATCATTAATGAGTGCCAGTTTTTTCATAAGTGCTATTTATAAAGGTAATGTAAACACAAATGTGAAGGGAAAATAACTTATGAGATATGCAGAAATAAATAGACATTATGATTCAATAAAATAATGGACAATGTGGTGCAACAGAGGAGAGGTCCCTTCTGTGTAGACCTTATAGTTTATAGGAGTTGATTGGAAGTATTTTTAAATACCATTGCATTAGAATTTGAACAAGCCTTAATAACATTTTTGCTACATTTCCAAATATTATAAAACCACCTACATCATTTACAACCATCATCAACATTTCTCAGTGTAGCATTTTCTTGGAGTTTGATGTTTTTTGAATATGTCGTTATTTTAATCTGCATCATCATTACTGCTCAAAATGGATTTGTGGTTCTCGGAGTACAAACGTTTAAAAGACCACTATAGTTCAAGAAAAATGACACTTGTTTGTGAAATCAGAAACTGAGACATTGTTTATGAATAGGGGAATCTGTTTTGTCTTCGTTGAATCTCTTTGTGAATGCGGGATCATGACAAATGCTTTTTTTATGTTATTGTGGAGGGTTGGATGGTAGAGAAGTCAAGAGGGAGGGGTAAGAAGGATTCAGTATGATTGAAATGAATACCACTCCCTTCCCCATCACAGGCCCAGAAGGAGGCACCAAGCACTGTTCTCCCAAAATGTAAACACCCCTCCCTCACACACAACTTTCACCCATGTATAATGGAGTCCTCCAGGGTCCTACAGAGGCATCAAAATGTGTTTATTTTTTTACTTAAAAACTAGCTTTATGGCTTTTTCCTGCATAATTATGTTAGACTCCAAGCTTTCAAAGATATATTTTGTATGGTGGCCCATTCTTAATATCATATTATTTTACCTGCGTTTGTCCTTAACTTTTTTTTAATCACTAGGTATTGTTTAGGGTGGATCAGAAATATGTGCTTTTATCATATCAATTAAACATTGTGTTAGCTAAATATGATCTTTGATAAATTATTTTTTTTATATTAGAAATGTAGCTAGTCTTCTATGTTGTCATCCCGTCTACAAATTTATTTCTGACCCTGTTTTATATTAAGTAAAGATTTATGTCTAAATCATTGAATTGTATAACTTTGGTAACATCTACCACATAAGCAGAAGAACTTGGTCTATCTCTTTAGATTCATACCATTTTTGTTGGGATGTTATTCACACATTAACCTTCCTTTCTAACTTATTTCTGAGGAAAGTTAATGTGGGGCGAGGAAAGAGACAGAGGGGCAAAGGGGGAGGGAGGTGGAGGAGACCGGGAAAGAGACACAGACGAGGGGGTCAGAGATACAGAGGAGAGACGCAAGGGACAGGGGGAAGAGATATGGGAAGAGATACAGGGGAGAGAGTGGGGGGAAGAGACACAGGAGGGGGTTAGAGACACAGGTGAGGGGGCAGAGACCGCTGGGGAAACGCACAGGAGAGGGGGGGGGGAAGAAACACAGTGGAGGGGAAGAGATACAGGGGAGAGAGTGAGGGGAAGAGACACAGGGAAGGGGGAGACACAGGAGAGGGGGCAGAGACACAGGGGAGGCAGAGGGGGAGGAAAGAAACAGAGGGGGGAAAGGGGTAGGAAAGAGACACAGGGAAGGGGGAGGGGGGAAAGAGATACAGGGGAAGGGGGTGGGGGAAAAACCATACAAATATAAACCCGTCATTTATGACTGGCAAACGACTAGTATGGAATAAAATATTTGGTTATGTTTTCACATTTCAAACAGTGTGCTATGCCTTCTTCTTCTTCTTCTCCTTCTTAGGGACTGGTCTGACTGGGAAGAACTTCCTGTCTCTGCCGTGTGTCTCTTTTGTGATAAACAAGCTGACACAACTGAAAAGTTACTATGTCACATGAAGGTAAATATATAGGAAAAATATCAGTTTAAATCTCTGTTGAAATCATTATAAGTTTGTTACATAAAACTTGCATTTATTTGTACGTATTATAAGTTATAGAATCTGTAGTCAAGTTATCTCAGCTGGTCTTTCTCCATCCTCTCTCCCTCTGCCAACAAAGTCCATTCCATCACTATATCCCTCTGGAGATTATCTGGACATTTCTCAATATAACTCATACCTCTGTCTCTGTCTCTTTGAAATGCAACAATAACACTTTACCTTTAAACTAAAAGAAGAAACATCTTATTATTGTAATAACATCTCTGGAAGCTTACAGATGAGTTGGCACCTTTTGGGGCAAATATTTTAAACCACAATACATACTTAAAAATGATGACAAGAAGTTGTTTAAGTAAGAGGGGTATTGGTAATAGAAACACAAGCTGTCCTTTACCGTTGACCTTAAATCAGTGAAAAAATGTTTGCCGTTATTTTAAGAAGTTTTTTCTATTTGAATAATTGACCTCTATTATATTATGCTTTAACCTGAGGTGGTATTGCTTCACATTTCAAAAAATTTAGAAAGACAGAAAAGAACACCTTTTTTTGTGGTATTTGTTCTATCGCCACAAACTGATCTCTAAAAAAATGTCCTTTATTTATAAACTTCTTTAAAAATAGAGTATTTGTTAAAAAATTTAATTGATTAAAATTCTGAGCCGTTTTTGCTCAGTACTGAACGTAGATATCACTTTGAGATATTAGAAGGGGTTAAAATCTTTGAGAAAAAGTGGTAATAAATAATATATAAGGTACAAATAAGAACTGAAGAACAATATAAGGAATTTAATTTGATAGAAAAAAGAAAGTGGGATTTCAGCATTGAAAAGAAGTAGTAGTTATAAAGCACAGTATGTTAGGTGGAGGTGGTAATCTATAATATAATAATTAACAATAAATGAAGAAAGAAAAGGAAATGACAGAAAATAAACAACACAAACAATTTAGAGTTGAATCACTTTATTTAGAGCAAAGTAATAATAAAGCACCAAATAAATCACAAATTATACAAAGAAGGTTTAAAAAAAAACAAAAGCACAATATTGGGGAATTCACAACTTCTAGTAACATTAAGAAAAGAAACATATCTTACATTTATACAACTAATTGTATCAAATCAAGAAAGAAGAAAGTAGAAACATATAATAGTTACAAGATAACAATAAGGAAAAAGATGAACCAATGAATACGAAAAAGTATAATAAATGAGTACTAAAGAAAAGCAATAAGAAATAATAATCAGAAATTTGATAATTAAAAGCTACAAAGAAGTGATGTTCAGAACTGAGCAAAAACTGCTCAGAATTTTAATCAATTGCTTTTGTTACGTTTATAAATAAAGTAAAATGTTAAAGATCAGTTTGTGGTGATAGAACAAATACCAGAAAAAATGGCTAATTTTCTGTCTTTCTAAAGCTATTGAAATATTTTAAGAAGTTACATTGCATTTAGCTGTCTATATTTCTTTATTTGTGTTGGTAGATGGGACTTGTTGCTTTTTTTAGGTGTAATCACCCAGGACCTTGTACCCATACTACAGGTTCAGGTTCCTGTGCATCCATATGTACCACCTTGGGAATAAATATGCTAGTAACAACTCCAGTTCTTGTGCATCCATATTTATTCCCAAGGTGGTACATATGGATGAACAAGAACCAGAGTTGTTACAAGCATATTTATTCCCCCTGTGTCTCTTTCCCCACTCTGTTTCTCCCCCGTCTCCCTCCCCTGTGTCTCTTGCCCCCCTCCCGTGTCTCTTTGCAACCTTGGGAATAAATATGCTTGTAACAACCCCCGGTTCTTGTTCATCCATATGTACCACCTTGGGAATAAATATACTTGTAACAACTCCGGTTCTTGTTCATCCATATGTACCACCTTGGGAATAAATATGCTAGTAACAATTCCGGTTCTTGTGCATCCATATGTACCACCTTGGGAATAAATATGCTAGTAACAACTCCGGTTCTTGTGCATCCATATGTACCACCTTGGGAATAAATATGCTAGTAACAACTCCGGTTCTTGTGCATCCATATGTACCACCTTGTGAATAAATATGCTAGTAACAATTCCGGTTCTTGTGCATCCATATGTACCACCTTGGGAATAAATATGCTAGTAACAACTCCGGTTCTTGTGCATCCATATGTACCACCTTGGGAATAAATATGCTAGTAACAACTCTGATTCTTGTGCATCCATATGTACCACCTTGGGGAAAAAATATGTTAGTAACAACTCCGGTTCCTGTGCATCCATATGTACCACAAACATGCTAGTAAACAATAGCTTTAGGGTTATATCCAGTCTATTGGTTTTACCGGGCATCAGTTGCCCAGAAGCAAGCTGCTTGCATCAGGAGATGCAAACATTGCACTCCAGAAATGAAAATGCCCCTATCACACACAACTTCCACCAAAGTATCTTAGATGCCAGCAAAGGTGCCAACATCTATTTTTTATTTTAAAAAACAACAAATTTTATTACTTTTTACTGCTTAAAGGACAACTGTAGATGAAGAAAAAAGGACACTTGTTTATTAAGTATATTCCAAACTAATAACATCTGCAGCTGTGTGAGTAACAGACATAAAACTTTTGGGGAAAATCTGAATTATTGAAGACTTGTTTTGTTGAGTTAAACAATCCATTTTGTGTTTGTTTCATTGCATCCTGAGAGCTGGATCATAGGGATGTGTTTTTTAAGTACTTAGTGGAGAAAGGTGTTGAGAATGGGGGGAGAGGGAGAGGTCTAGAGCCTTTGCTACATAAATGACACTACACCCCTTCCCCTCACAAGTCCAGAAACAATCAGGTTAAATCAATAGATGCAACCACAGCCTTCCAGAAATGTAATGCCCTTCTCATACACACCATGTCCACCTAGGTATCATTGGTTCCCTCAGGTTCCTGCAGAGGCGTCAATTTTTTTTTAAACTAAAAAACAGCTTTATGGCTATTTCCTTGCTTAGTTATTCTTTGTCAGGCTCGGTTTTCATATATATATATTTTCATTGTGTTTTTTTTAAGAATTCATATCTTCCCACTTATCCAAGTAATATAATTTTACATTGTGTCTTCAGCAATCATTCCTTTCAAGATATTTAAAAGAAAATGAATAAGTCACATAGCACATGATTATACTGTGGGCATAGAAGCCAATCAGCAAATCATTGCAGTGTATGAACAAAAATATATTCCTTCATCTACTTCTTTGTTGTAAAGGTTACATATTCATTTCATGTACAAGTGCTGTAGAGGTTACAAACGCTAAAAGAAGCAGTGCTATTGGATTTATAAAACGTTAGCGTGCGGCTGTTCATTGGGTCATGGGGAGTCGGACAAGACTGAACGACCTAACAACAAAACCCTATATGTTTTAGTTATAAGTTGGATTTTAGTGATAGAATAGAGCTGCAAATGCTGAATTGTTATTACACATAAAAGGTAATATTGATAAAGCAGAAGCATACGTTCATTTTTAATGTAACTGAACATATCCCCAGATCCTGCACCGCTCACAAGACCACTTTAGTTACTATTAAATCATTACCAGAACCACAGCTTTTAAAACCAAAACAGACCAAGATTTGTACTTTTACATGTGTATTTTTTCTTGGCTTCATAAGCAGTGCAGATCGTCTTATACTTATAATACTAATATTGTCTCTCCTTTTCTAGGATAACCATCAGTTTGATCTCCTTAAAATAAAGTCAGACTTTGGTAAGTACAGCATAATATTATTTTATTATACTTATTATCTGCACATTGGAGATCAATGTACAGTTCTTCATTACATTATAAATATAATTTTCAGAGCATAAAAGCTGAATATTTTTTGATCTTCTAAAACCTATTTTCCTCTATGACCAACCAGAGCCGAGAGAGAAACACTTTAGGTGAACAAACGCTTTTTACAAGAGCGGGATTATAAAATAAACAAAAAAAGGTTAAATAAATGACATGTCTTTTTTTAAAGTGTTTTACTTGTTTTTAATCCCCTGTTCTATTTCAGAGGCAAATACATTAGCTCTCCACACACATAAATAAATATAACTCTCTCATTTGAATAACATATTTTGTTTGTTTTTGCATAGTTTAAAACTATATAATTTAACAAAGGCAGCAAATCTATACAAGTGTTGGGAATGGTATAACATATGTTTATTAAAATCTGCAATTTAGGCATCCAGAACCCTGATTAATTTATACTGTTTTTATGTTTACCATTGTTAACACTTTCCCTGCCAGAGATGATGCTTATTCCTGATTCATAGTCTTACTTTGGAAGCAGATGAGATGCACTGAAAACTGACATGCTCTCCCAGTAAATAAAGCAATGGATAAAGATTGTAAATGAAAATGGTATATAATAGACAGTGGCGGAGCTAGTGAATGAAAGGCCTTAGTGCCCCCCAAAAAATATTTGGGCACTATACGGTGCCAACTCATTTATATTTATAATAACCCCCCACCCGAGCCACTGCTGCCCCCTCGGCCTCACCATCCGTTACATCAAATTCCTTCTCTGGTGACGCGTCTTCTCTATGCAGCGAGAATCCCGAATTATGTTATGTGGGTGACGTCGTTCAAAATTCCCTATCCCGTCCAGAAGATGGAGTAGGGAAGGAATATAGTGCACATGCTGGTGAGGCCTAGGGGTGCCCAGGTCGTGGCCAGGGGGGCTGGTGTAGGGGTTGTCTAAAAAACACAAACTAGAGTTTGACAAAAGGAGGTTGTGACTTCTTTTTCAGTGAGATTAAAGGACCTATATAGTCCTGTAAATATACCCTGCTGAAGAAAAGTACATAGAATCACACAGTACAGAATAGTTGCATAAAGAAGTTAAAAAGGTTTGTTTATTTTTGTATTTTCTAAAAATATTTAGCATTTTAGCAAGTTTAGTTATTCAAAAAGTAACATATAAAAAAATATATATATATTTTAACCTTCACAAGTTGGGGAGTTCTTTATCTTTTTAATAGGCACACACTCTTGCTTTTCGGCTTGTATCTTGTCTTGAGAGCAAAGAAAGAATTACATGAATATGATAAATTGTGAGAAGGGAGGAAAATTTTAATATTATTACCAAGGGCATTGCAAAAGCATTTCATTTACATTGATCTCCCCTAAGACAATTTGTGGTCATTGTTGACATGGCTGTATGTTTTTTTTTAGAAACGCGAGCACCATTCCTTCTGAAAGGCTTTGTTTTTACTTGACAGGATTGAAGTTCTATCAGCAAGTCAAATTAGTGAATTTCATTAGAAGGCAAATCCATCAGTGTCGGTGTCATGGCTGCCAAGAGACGTTCCAGTCGAAAACAGAATTAATAAACCACATGGAAGAAGCCAAACACTTAAGTGTACTCCCCGAGAGATCGTTGTGGGACCAACCACAGTAAGAAAATAGAGTAACGAGAGTATTAAAAACCTCAGGCCTTAGTAATTCTTGGTCTATTAATGCAAATTTAATTATGTGCAGTTTTTAAAGTTTGAAGTTTTCATCACAATATGAGTTGAAATAAATGGGTTACCATTTTAGCATAGGAAAAAAATGAGTATAACCATCATATCTTAGAACTCCGCAGCAGTTTGATTGGCTCTTAAGCTAGCCATTGAACATTTGATCCAATCAACTGACCATTCTATGTGCCAGTGACAAAATGAAACTTAAAATGGCAGATTCCATGCAGAACACACTTGAAGGAGTAACTAACGGGCAAACTAGGGATGCTTCCTAACTTTTACATACATGGTTAATCTTGTCAAAGAGTGCGCTTTAATATGAAATAAGTTTCAGTTTAGGTGTAACTTGCCCTTTTAAGTGTTATGTTACGTTTCCATAGTACGATTCACATAGTCTGCATATTAAAGGACCACTTTAGTGGCTCTCTAAACAAGGTAGGTAGGTCTTGATAAGAAAAAAAAAAACATGTTTATTAAAACTTTAACTGTGTATTTAAAAAATATATATATTTTTTAATTATACCCCTCACCCAGGGGGAGAGCTACCAGTGGTGCAGTGTACCAGGGCCCTCCTGTGCAGGGGGCCCAGTGCTATGTATTTTTATTTTTTTGCATTTAACTTTTTTTCTGTAGCGTAGGGGGAAAGGATCCTGGGGAAGTGCACTGATACCAGGGACCCAGCTCAAAAATAATAAAAGGGAAAAAGGACGACGATAACGGGGGGAAGGAGGATGATAACGGGGGGGAAGGAAGAGGATTTTTTTTTTACTCCAGTATAAGCCCAGGGAGGCATTCTCAGCATAAGAAAATTTGCTGAAAAAGTCAGCTTTTTTGTCTCTGTGGTGGTCAGTACAATGACCCCCAATGTTGTCATTAAGTTAGATCCCTTATCAAATACTCTGAAATGCAAAGTAGCATAATGACACATGCATTAGCTGCAAAAACAATTCAATGCAAAGCAATTATTTAATGTAGAGGAAAAAATGGCTAATATGTATAGCCAGTAAAATCTGCCTCTTGTTGTAGTGTCCCTTTAAATATATGTTGAATGTAAGTGTTGGATAATTGAGTTTGAAGGTTAGTAATTTTAAGCATAAAGTACATGAAAATACCCACCCCCTCTCTGACTACAATTATCTAGGGTGATTAATTAAACACTCACAGTGGGGGTGATAAGAACATTTTTGCATTTCTTCCATCTTTGTTGTGTCATTAAGTTTTTATAAATGCAATAGAAATAAAATAAAAAGGCACACTAGTTTGATTAAATGCCTCAGTAATTATGGGACTATTCCATCAACTTTCATTCAAATTTTAAAACTATTATTATATTTCCACTTTTTCTTTTAATTTATTAATGCTGCACATATTATTACAGTGAAGAATAAAATATTCTCTCTCTAGTACCATGAACCTTATTGTTCCGGAGCCTGCTTTTGTTATATTTTAAGTTAACAATGTGTTTTTATGTGCCCTTATCAGTAGATTTGGTATAGTAGAGAGATCTGAGGATCTGCTTATGTAGATCATTAGCATACCCTTCATCTTATGTTAGCCGACAGACATTGAGGCTGATTAATGAAATATTTCGTTAGGAAACCACAAGGTGGCTATTAACGAAAATGTTTCACTTTAGTTTTTATTATAGAGAAATATTAATATCGGATTGACAAATGAAGGTGAAAGAGATATATTTTGCTAAGATTATTAGACTAATGAAGGTCATGGAAGAATGAACTCAATGCAAAATGTAAGCAATGATTTCTGGCTAATTTGCAGGTACTTCTTTCCCACCTATGAAAACGATTCCCTCCTTTGTACGCTGTCTGATAGTGAAGGAGAATTGGAAGCGGAGGATCGGAATGAAGACATCCCTGTGATTGGAGAAGATCTGTCAAAACTGGAGGCTCTGAAACAAACCAGTGTGTTAAATCAGCTGCTGCGAGATACCAGCTTGAGAAGCTAAATATATGCAAGAGTGTGTCAAGTGTCCTTTATTTCCTATACTGAAGATCATGTGCTAAAAAGGAAAAATTACAACTGTAAACTAGGACATGGTGAATTTTGGTTCACTTGTGTCCTTGTTTGGAGGGCTCAACAGATATTCAGGGGTAAATCCTTAAATAGACCATTTTTTCTTTATTTAGTAGCAAGTGCACCTAAGGCTTAGCACATGGGAATATAGTATGCATACATCTCATAAAATGTGTCACCTAATTAATAAGATAGATTTTAATGTCAAGTTTGCTGTTTCTTATCAGTGTTACTGCATTTGGTAAAGGATAAAAGATAATTCGGTTAATAATAAGTTAAAAAAAAAAAAAAAAAAAAAAAGGATATTGACATCACATATATATATATATATATATATATATATATATATATATATATATATATATATATATAGTAAAATCCTAATTATCCGGCACTCAACCAACCAGGACTCTCAAGCAACCGGCACCTGCCTCCATTCCCCGATTGACAAAAACTCTCACTTAATCGCTATTATCTGGCATCCAAATATTTTTTTTTATTTTTTTTTTAAATGTCAACTTTTTTTCTGTAGTTTTTTTTAGCTTTAAATTACTTTTTAGTAATTAGATTAGATAGCAGTAGCTGTTTAATAGATAGTTTAAGGGATTTTAAGGGGTTTAGAATTAATTAGGCTTCATAAAACAACCGGCAACTACACTTATCCGGCAATAGGCAGTCCCTGTGGGTGCCGGATAACGGGGAGTTTATTATATATATATAAATATATATATATATATATATATATATATATATATATACTAAACATAAAGCTACAAAGACTTAAAAATACTTTGTTATACATTTTTAATTACACAGCCATACAGGTCTGATTATAACGCATCTAGAACTAATTGTTTACAGTCTTGAGAGAGACTTAAAGGAACTATAAAATGTGACATTTAATTTTGATGTATCCCATTAAAGATCACTACTATGACATTCAGTTATTTTTTTATTTTGTGGTTTCATTATATTCTCTTTTCAGGGCAATAGTGTAGGTTTATTATAATGTTTTTAAGCGGCTTTGATCCTAATATACAACATATTGAAAGGCTTATTAAGAGGGAAGGTAATGAGCATAAAAATGTGGGAGACTTCACTGTCATATGTTGATTACTGATATTTTTGAAAGATGTGGAGCTATATTATAAATTGATAAGAAAACACAGAATAACTAAATACAATCAGTATCATTAAGTTACTTTGAGAAAAAAGATAGAAAAACTGAGCAAACTGCAATACAATGAAGGAATATGCTTATAAATGTTTATTAAGTTATCTCTAAGGTTTTTAGATATTGACAATTATGAGCAATGAACCAACAAATTGCATATAATTAATAATCATGACATGACAAGTAATGCAAGAAAATTAGCTTATTTATGCCTTCTATAGACTAGAAATGTATTAATATTTCCTTAAATTTATTAAAGCATCTTTATGCACTGCAATAGTATTTGCACAAAAACAGTATTCTAATAAACCAGTATTTTTAATGTGATAAACCATGGCATAGATATCTGTAATATATACAGTGTATTCTCTTTTTCTTGCCCTCATTGTGCAGGCTTGACATTGGTAGTATGCGGAGTCGGTTTGCCAAGTGCTATTTGCTGGATTGATGAACCGAACTGCAATGAACTCAAGGTTTCTCCAATGTCTTTGATATCAGTGCTAATGTTCACGAATACGCATGCCTAGAAATAAAAGAAAAGATTAAAGGACTTAACGTGTTTTTTTCAATGATACACATTTTACTAGTTAAAGGACAGCTGTAGTCACATGTTTTCATATTGCTCTTTTGCAGGTCTACACTTGATAATGGGCAAATGTTTTAGAAAATAGAACAGACATCCTTTACGTTAACAGTCATATACAAGTTTCCTTTTCAGTTTCTACACTTGGGAGATAACTGAATGCAGAGAAGCCTTTATCTGAATTGTGGCAAACCAAAATGTCAGTGCTTTCAATAAGACTAATAGAAATCCACCCAGTCTACAAGGACGTTTCTAGACTGAAATCGACTCTTACTACTTAATTAAATTGTTTGTTAGGTAATTTGCTTTCTAAAAACATTTTGGTCATTACCAAATATAATTCTTCAAAAGACCATACTTTAAAATTGTGACTTCTGTGGTCTGTTAAACAATGACACTAACAATTATGCTAGCAGGATCTTAAAGAGTTTTTTGTAATACACTCATTTTTAGCCTCTCATTATTTAATTACACACAACCCCGGCGGATAGTTTCTTATGGTAAACCATGTTTGTTTTTTTTAAGGACAAGTTCAACTGTTCATTGATATGTCATTTGAGTTGAATGGTATGTTTATTATAAATACAAACATTATAAACATGATATATTGGTTAATACTTTGTAATGATTCATTTAATTTACAGTTATGCATCTTCTGAGTCTTCGGAGATCAGATGTGTGATATTTTACATTTATGGAGTCTATACTGATGACATGCTTCACTTTCCATGGCAATTCTCTTAATTCACTAAGTATGGTTGATGAAATATAAATACAGAAACGAATTACCGGTAATTCTAGGTAAGAACACTTTTCTAAAGAATTTGAAGCTGCTTGCTTAAATCTAAATTTTATTCGATTTTTAGATTATTAATGTTTAAGTTATTAACAGTCAAGCTTCACAAAATAATCTGTCCTCTACCTCACCATTATGTTCCCTTTCCTATGTAGTTCTACACCTTTCTCTCAGCATCCCTCATCTTACATCTCTTCCCTAATCTCCCTCTTCTACACACTTTCTCTATCTTGACACACTTCCAGTTTCGCCTATCACTCCCTATATCCCCCATTTTCTTCCACTTCTGGAAGCCTCCACTATCCAGCATTATTTTCACTCTATCCTACCCCAATGTCCTTTTATTGTGTCCTACATCTTATCTCCCTCATATGCTCCTCCTAACATCCGTGTCCCACTGTGCCCATGTACTTTTTGTCCTCTCTCTCCTACACAAATGTCTATTTCCTCCTATCGTCTCAATCATTTACTCCCTTTCTAATCCAATTTGAAACACATTCTTCTCCCTACCCTCCACCATGTCCTCTCTCCCTATCGCACGCCTCATGCTCTCTCTATCTGGATATACCTCTCTCTCTTACCTGTCTCCCACCCTTTCACTCTTTTCTCTCTCTCTCTCTCTCTTTCTATCTCTCTCTTTCTATCTCTCTATATCTATCTCTCTATATCTATCTATCTATCTATCTCTCTATATCTATCTATTTCTCTATATATATCTACATATATATATATATACACACACACACAGTGGGGGAGAAAAGTATTTGATACCCTGCTGATTTTTAACATTTGTCCACTGACAAAGAAATTATGGGTCTATAATTTTAATGGTAGGTGTATTTTAACAGTGAGAGACAGAATAACAAACAAAAAAAACACGAAAAACGCATGTCAAAAAAGTTATAAATTGATTTGCAGGTCAATGAGGGAAATAAGTATTTGACCCCTTCGACTTAGTACTTGGTGGCAAAACCCTTGTTGGCAATCACAGAGGTCAGATGTATCTTGTAGTTGGCCACCAGGTTTGCACACATCTCAGGGGGAATTTTGTCCCACTCCTCTTTGCAGATTCTCTCCCAAGTCATTAAGGTTTTCCGGCAGATGTTTGGCAACTCGAACCTTCAGCTCCCTCAACGGATTTTCTATGGGATTAGGTCTGGAGACTGGCTAGGCCACTCCAGGACCTTAATGTGCTGCTTCTTGAGCCACTCCTTTGTTGCCTTGGCTGTGTATTTTGGGTCATTGTGATGCTGGGATACCCATCCACGACCCATTTTCAATGCCCTGGCTGAGGGAAGGAGGTTCTCTCCCAAGATTTGATGGTACATGGCCCTGTCAATCGTCCCTTTCATGCGGTGCAGTTGTCCTGTCCCCTTAGCAGAAAAACACCCCCAAAGCATAATGT
Organism: Discoglossus pictus; assembly: GCA_027410445.1. Lineage (NCBI taxonomy): Eukaryota > Metazoa > Chordata > Amphibia > Anura > Alytidae > Discoglossus > Discoglossus pictus. The sequence continues at coordinate 337,981,052 of CM050167.1, forward strand.
TTCCACCTCTGTTTGACTGTGGGGATGGTGTTCTTGGGGTCATAGGCAGTATTCAGTTGATGCCAAACAGCTTGATTTTGGTCTCATCTGCCCACAACACTTTCACTCAGTTCTCCACTGAATCATTCAAATATTCATTGGCAAACTTCAGATGGGCCTGTACATGTGCTTTCTTGAGCTTGGGGACATTGCTGGCGCTGCATGATTTCAGTGCTTCACGGCGTAGTCTGTTGCCAATTGTTTTCTTGGTGACTATGGTCCCAGGACTCAAGAAATAGCACTTTGAATCAGAATGAAACTGTTGCCAGACAGAAATAAGTAACTGAACAAGAATAGTTGCTAGGCAGATATAGGACTTCCCAAATCCTCATCATTCCTTGGTCATAACAAATAGCTACTTTAGACATTGATAGAAATCACCTATAGTATACAGAATCTTTAGAACGTGTAACTTTAAACCAGCCTGCAACTTCAAGTAATACACACAACGAATTAACAGACGCAATGACGCCATCAAGTGGGAGGAGTCCCAGCAGTATAACAAATTGTCGCGTACAGCGCAAATCGGCGACCTAGTAGAATCCACATTTGTGGGTGCCCTTTACTAATATTGTTACTGCCTAATTCCAAGCTCATGATGTTGGAGGAACAGATACCATATTACGACACTGGCGTCCTAGATTGAATCTGGGTAAGTGCTCAGCACCTGCTGGGTTACCACTTTAGACTTCACTGTCTAATAAAGAGCAACTTGGTCTTAAACACACAGAAGCCTCAGTAACTGGTGTAACGCTATAGTATTAAGTAATTTTTGTGACACAGCACACTGGCAGCGTTTGAGAACTCTATACTGTTAATACACTGGCAGATTGTCATAAAACTATCACATATAATAGTTGTCAAACTACGAATTGTCGTCACGCTTTGTGAGCTATGCACCGAAGACTCATTGCAAAGCGAGGGGCCGCATTTGCGGAGTTGGAGGCTCTACGCCGCCTCACAAGCAGTTACAAAACACGCACAGAAGCAGGAAATACATCTACAGGGAGTGCAGAATTATTAGGCAAATTAGTATTTTGACCACATCATCCTCTTTATGCATGTTGTCTTACTCCAAGCTGTATAGGCTCGAAAGCCTACTACCAATTAAGCATATTAGATGATGTGCATCTCTGTAATGAGAAGGGGTGTGGTCTAATGACATCAACACCCTATATCAGGTGTGCATAATTATTAGGCAACTTCCTTTCCTTTGGCAAAATGGGTCAAAAGAAGGACTTGACAGGCTCAGAAAAGTAAAAAATAGTGAGATATCTTGCAGAGGGATGCAGCACTCTTAAAATTGCAAAGCTTCTGAAGCGTGATAATCGAACAATCAAGCGTTTCATTCAAAATAGTCAACAGAGTCGCAAAAAGCATGTGGAAAAACCAAGGCGCAAAATAACTGCCCATGAACTGAGAAAAGTCAAGCGTGCAGCTGCCATGATGCCACTTGCCACCAGTTTGGCCATATTTCAGAGCTGCAACATCACTGGAGTGCCCAAAAGCACAAGGTGTGCAATACTCAGAGACATGGCCAAGGTAAGAAAGGCTGAAAGACGACCACCGCTGAACAAGACACACAAGCTGAAACGTCAAGACTGGGCCAAGAAATATCTCAAGACTGATTTTTCTAAGGTTTTATGGACTGATGAAATGAGAGTGAGTCTTGATGGGCCAGATGGATGGGCCTGTGGCTGGATTGATAAAGGGCAGAGAGCTCCAGTCCGACTCAGACGCCAGCAAGGTAGAGGTGGAGTACTGGTTTGGGCTGGTATCATCAAAGATGAGCTTGTGGGGCCTTTTCGGGTTGAGGATGGATTCAAGCTCAACTCCCAGTCCTACTGCCAGTTCCTGGAAGACACCTTCTTCAAGCAGTGGTACAGGAAGAAGTCTGCATCCTTCAAGAAAAACATGATTTTCATGCAGGACAATGCTCCATCACACACGTCCAAGTACTCCACAGCGTGGCTGGCAAGAAAGGGTATAAAAGAAGAAAATCTAATGACATGGCCTCCTTGTTCACCTAATCTGAACCCCATTGAGAACCTGTGGTCCATCATCAAATGTGAGATTTACAAGGAGGGAAAACAGTACACCTCTCTGAACAGTGTCTGGGAGGCTGTGGTTGCTCCTGCACGCAATGTTGATGGTGAACAGATCAAAACACTGACAGAATCCATGGATGGCAGGCTTTTGAGTGTCCTTGCAAAGAAAGGTGGCTATATTGGTCAGTGATTTGTTTTTGTTTTGTTTTTGAATGTCAGAAATGTATATTTGTGAATGTTGAGATGTTATATTGGTTTCACTGGTAAAAGTAAATAATTGAAATGGGTATATATTTGTTTTTTGTTAAGTTGCCTAATAATTATGCACAGTAATAGTCACCTGCACACACAGATATCCCCCTAAAATAGCTAAAAATAAAAACAAACTAAAAACTACTTCCAAAAATATTCAGCTTTGATATTAATGAGTTTTTTGGGTTCATTGAGAACATGGTTGTTGTTCAATAATAAAATTAATCCTCAAAAATACAACTTGCCTAATAATTCTGCACTCCCTGTAATATGCAATCACTAAATACGGACTTACACAAAAAAATACGAGCCGCGGGACTTAGAAAATAAACCATTGCAAACTTGCAAAATTACGACCATAACAACGAACCGCGCGCACCTCAAAACATTAAAAAAACAATAAATACACACAAAAATGACATAAAAAGCTTACCCACAGCAGGGGGGGGGGGGGGGGGGACACCCAGGACCTCTGCAAGTGAAGTTACACCTCAATTTAAGTCCAAATTACCTAGTTTAGACACACGAAAATCACGTAAATGAGAGAAAAAATGGCTGCCGAAAAAACGAAAATGAGACTACAGGACCCTAAAGCCGCCAAACACCGCCAAACACATACAGCTTTTCCAAAAAGCCGTACGAGGTACAAGATACACTTTTAACAATGACGTTAAATCATCTAGACCCGCGTACCACATACACATACCGCCATTTTACAACACTAACTACATACAACACTAAATACACAGCTACACGAACGGCTTCCCCTCGCAATGAGCGCCAAAGGATCTCAGACCACCCAAAAAATTAATGTCTGTGGCAAACAGCATTACCTGCCTTACAATTTTATCGCTAGTTATATTATATAGTGAAAGTCCCAGAAACGCCATACATATAAGGGAGCATTTACTGCTCTGCAGACACTAGAGAAGTTATCAGACACGATGGGCCTCATTCTATTAGCGGCCGCAGCCGTTGCGGGGCCGCAAGGACCGGCCGCAAGCTATTCGGCTATTCTATTCCCTTACGGCCGGGGGCTCCGGCAGGCTTGCGGCTGGCGCCTTGCTATCTCTTGCGGCCGCTCGCGCCGGAGGAAAGCCTTTGATCTAAAACGGCCGCAAGAGTTTCGGCCGTAAGAAATTCCTATTTGCAATTCAATTGCTCCGGGAAACCTCTCTGCAAGGCTAAAAACGAGCCGCTGCTTACTTGCAGGAAAGAGGTCCCGCTAGCACCAATTAAGCACATAAAATAGCTCAAATAAAGCCATCCTGCACTTTGAGAAGACTATAAAGGGATTTTAGGTGTTAGAAAAAATAGCACATAATTATCCTATACTCAAATCCGTAAAATATTTTATTTTTAATATCCGTAAAATATCCATGTAAAAAGTCCAGAGTGCTTGGAGCACCTCAGACCCGCCCCGCCGCAGCCGGAAAATAAACAGTTAATTTGAACTCAGGTTTGGGCTGATCTGCCAGCTTGAGAGTGGGTTACTTTTAATCCTCATGTCCCCCAATATGATCCCTAGCATTTACAGAGCTGTACAGTGCAGGCTTGAATTTATTTTTGCGTTTTTATATTTCAGAGCTTACGGCCGGTTCCAAGATATGCGGCCGGCCGTAAAAGGAGATCCTTGCGGGGCCGTATAATAGAATCGCGAGTTAACTGAACCCCCGCAAGGAATCGCAGCCTTACGGCCGCTAATAGAATGAGGCCCAAAGAAACTACGAGTGTCCAACTAAAAGAGGTGTCTCTATACATAAAAGGCAGTACACAGGGAAAACCTTGTCTATGCGTTAATATTTTAAAATTATCATTAATAAATTTTGTTTTAAAGTTGCAACAAATACTTCATACACTTTCAGACACTCACTGACCAACGTTATAAGATTTTTTCAACTCTCCAAGTAGTTTTGAATAGCGTTTATTCCCAGAGTATATGACTGAAAGACTGAACAACAACAAATATATATTTTAAGGCAGTCCTTTATTTATTTATTTTTTTTCTTTTTGAGCCCTTGGGTATTATACAACACAACATGTGCTTACATTAACAAAATAGATCCCAACAGGCATCTTTATTTATAGTATTGATTAAACTAGCGCTGAAACAAATATAATTATTCTGCAATATAAAATGTGTTCATTTAATTTGTATTTTGCTCTTTCACCCACTGAAAAATAACCCTGAAATTCAATAAAAAAATCAGTTTTTATATTTGTGCAGTTTATATGCGGCGTGAAATGGCCCTAAATAATGTTGAGACATAACATTTGTGGCAGTGTTGTGACATTTCTTCTTACGGTTCAGGTCATTTAATAATTTATTCTTTCTCTTTTGAGTAGCAATGACTAAATTTAAGAAAAACTGTTTTCTGCTTTATATACGTAAAAAATAGAGCTTTAAACCTTTAAAGGTATATGGAAGTTTCTCTGTTTCTCCCTTTTTTCTAGTCTAACTCATGCTGCTTATATGAGAAACGCATATTACCGTATTTGCCGGCGTATAAGACGACTTTTTTGCCCGAAAAACATACCTCCAAGTGGGGGGGGTCGTCTTATACGCCGGGTGCACTTTGTCTATGCAGAGCTCGTGCCGGTCACAGGGAGATGCAGGGGCGGGCCGGAGGCGCTGCAGTCGTGCCGGTCACAGGGAGATGCAGGGGCGGTCCGGAGGTGTTGCGGTCGCGTTGCAGGGGCGGGCCGGAGGCGTTGCAGTCACGTTGCAGGGGCGGGCCGGAGGTGTTGCGGTCGCGTTGCAGGGGCGGGCCGGAGGCGTTGCGGTAGCGTTGCAGGGGCGGGCCGGAGGCGTTGCGGTAGCGTTGCAGGGGCGGGCCGGAGGCGCTGCGGTCGCGTAACAAACTATATTTTGAGTGGCAATGTTGGGGGGTCGTCTTATATGCCCAGTCGCCTTATACGCCGGCAAATACGGTACATTGACTCGTTCTATACACACACAGATTTATTTTATTTTAAACGACATTGATTTCCACACACACCCAGAGGCATCTAGTACCTACCAATACAAACACTGTATTTTGAGTACATTTTTAACCCTATACTAACTCTCCAGCAAATAGCAGCAGATCCAGAGCAGTTGCATCATTCAAGGGAGGAGGGAAAAATACTACAAATCCCATGGTACTTTGCTGCAGAGACTGAATTCACATACTGCTACAATCTTGTAGCTGCCTGATTGGCTACAACGAGTAATGAGGTTAATGTTAATTTAGCTTGGGTCGTCAGGGGCATTCCTTCTCAAAATTAACTGCCAGAAAACAAAATAAATTTTGCAAACTCTAGGGTAAGATTATTAGTGTTTATTTTGGGGGTTTTCATGCAAAAAATGTTTGCATAAACTGCGGATTCTCCTCTATCAAATGCATTCATATTACATGAAACGTCTATATGCCTTTTAAGTTAGCTCACTTGAGCACTTTTATTTTAGATCTCTAATGCTGGTGCACTGGAAAAGAAGATTACTGTAATGCTAATATTAATGGATGTAAAAAAACACCATTGGATACTTTTTTAAGGCATCGACAACATGATTTATGTGTAAGTTTATTATTGAAAATGCATTTTAAAATGTGTTCTGAATACATTAATTACTCTAATGTAATTATGTAATGTAAGTGCTTTTATGTGATAATTTTGTATGCAGTTTGAAAAAGTTTGTAGTTTTGTAGACCTTTGTGGTTGTATTGGAGTTTAACATTTATACTAAATGCAGCCACAGATTATTTTGTTGTACTTGCTATGGAAGATCATAATTTACACTATAATCAGAATTTCAATTCTCACTATATTCAACACATTATTAAGATTTATCATATAAAGTGAATGTGCCACTGGTTGTCTCAAATTTTAACAAATAACCACATTTTCTGATGGCGCCTCACCACTGGAATGAAGTATAGATACAGTGGTATCTTTGAACACGTCGTTAATTTGTTCCGGATGGCAGGTTCAGTTCCAAAAAGGTTGAGTTCCAAACTCCTATAAGGAGTAATGTAAATTTGGTTTTAGCAATCGCTGATCAAGACGCGTCAGGTTTGTCAGACGCTGAGAACCGAGGTACCACTGTAACTGTATTTGTATGGAGCCGCAAGACAAAAAAAGGGTGAAAAGCACTGCATTTGAATGCATTACATATTTTCAAAAAAAATTGTAATTTGATGATTATGTAGTTATTGAAATCTAAATAATAACCCTATGTAAATCTAAAATCAACTCATTTGCAGAGGTGGGTCTCAACTCCATTCATCAAATGCTAATCTGTCGAATTATAAATAGTGGATCAGGCATTCTAATTCACTACTTGTCTTTAATGTAGCTAAAGACTGGAGTTTAGAAATATGTCTTTATAGGACATCAGTTTTATATTAAAGAAAAAGATGCGCAACTTGACAACTTTTTCTCTAGCGTATCCTCCCGGATGGCGCCTGTTCATTCAAACTCAACATGACAAAGACTGAGCTCCTAATCTTCCCATCCTCCTCCACAACTTTCACTCCTCACATTTCTCTCACTGTTGTCAGTGCAATCATCACTCCCACTTGCCAGGCCTGTTGTCTTGGGGGGTCTACTGGACCCTGCCCTCTCTTTTATTCCTCACATACAATTAAGCTTGCCATTTTTACCTAAAAACATCTCCAAAATATGTCACTTCTTTACACAAGACACAGATAAAATTCTAGTTCACTCTCTCATCATATTGTGCCTCAACTACTGCAACTCTCTCCTTGCTGGCCTCTCCATCACCAATCTGTTCCCACTCCAATCCTTGAATGCATACGCTATACTCATCTACTATACTCTACCCTGAGAGTCTACAGCACCTCTACATCGGTCACTCCACTAACTTACTCTAGCATTCCGGGATACATGTTTAAAGAAGCTCATTGCCTTTAGCCTAATTATGCACCTTTAGACTGTAAGTCTGTGAGTTTTCAATCTTGTGTCGGGGCTTTAGGGAAAGCACTATGTACCTCTGATTTTAAGCTCAAAAAAAATATTTTTCAATGTGTTAAAACGATTTTTTGTTTTATACTTAACCCTTGTACAGCACTCATAACAAATAAATAATAATAACTTCACAAAACTACAACTAAGAATAACACTTGACAATGTATTTCAAGGTCTGATTCTTTATCTTGATTAGGAGATAATCTGTACAAAATACCATACTAAAAGTAATATTTACTATATTTTGATATTTGGTAGTTAAGGATGCCTTACCTTGGCATGTCCAGTAAGTGATGGCTGAAGGAGGTGGGTAAGTTTTGAGTTTCTGTATGGAACGTGCAGGGAGTTTGTCTTCAAAGCAGTGAAAACCTGTGAACATACAAATAATTATGTTAACCAACCCTTATACTGTGTTATTATGTACTAAATAGCTGAAACATAGCCATAATAACACAGATCTGAGTTTCTGCTAATCCATATTTAACCTCCAACCATGCTATTAAACAGTGCTTTCATTGAGTATTATTGATTATTTTGCACATCCTAGATCCAAATTGGGAAAACATCAAACAGGGACAAGTGTAACATACAACCTCATATTAAGTTGAATTAATACCAATTAAAACAACCAGCTATGCACTCACAAGAAAAGTATTAAAAACCATCTCTAAACTAATGGATTGAACTGACCACCGGTATATACCCCTCCTTTCTTGACAGGTGATCTCCAATTGTACCGAACAACAATAGAGCTTACCTGGAATACCATCATGCAATTGTCCAAGTAAATCTAGACCAACATGAATGTATATAAAATCTAAAAATACAATAACTCAACCCGACATGATGAAGTCCCCCAGTAACACCAAATGCATTGGATTATTGTAGTTCCCCCCAAAAAATGTTCCACTTCCACTTTCCTTGGACATTTTCAAGAAGGTGTTTCATGTGAGTCACTTTTCACTACAATTGGAGATTCAAGAGATGAGGACTGTGTGGACAGGACAATTTATTTGTTTTGTATCCTTTTTTGTTAGCGGATAATTGGCTGTTTTAATTAATGGTGTTAATTCAATAGTAGCCTGTGCTGTGCAATTTGTTTTTACAGAGGAAACTAGGCTAATAAAAAACAGCTCAATGTTTCTGAAACATTTAAGAAGAATGAGACAGACATTGGATTAATGTGGGACTAATGTGCAAATCACCTTCAAAGTATATCGAAGGTTTCTGAATTTCACTGGGAATATAATGTACTTATGTATTTCTTTTACTATTATGTACTTTATTTTATTAAGAAATGCTTCAAAGCTCTGTTTTTTTCTGTCTACAATAAAAATAATAGTACCTATTTGGGTATGCCCTCTGCAGCTCATTAAGACAGACTCTGAAATGCAGTGTTTCAAATTAGCTAATCCGTGACCATCTCTCAGCAGAATATTGCAGAATGTTGCTGAGAGATGGCCACTGATTGACTAGTATGGCAAGTACATCATAGTCTGTGTCTATATGAACTACAAAGGGCAGACCCAAACAGGTGCTATTTGTTTTATTTTAGGCCGCAAAAACAGCATTTAAGCACTTTTTAATAAAATGGATAAAAGTAAATAGATATAAAAGTATATTATATTCTTAGTGAAATCCATAAAACTCATATCCCTTTAACTATGGTAAAGACAGTTTCTGATTTGTACATGGTGACCACATCACATATTATAATTGTCAAACTACGAGACGTTGTCGCGCTTTGCGTGGTGTGTACGACTTAGGCGATGAACGCCAAAGGCGCTCATCACCTGCAAGCCTCTTGTGGCGAGCCGTTAAGGCACTACAACTCCCAGCACTTGGCCGATGAGCGCCAAAGGCACTCATTGCCTGTGAGCCTTGCGAGGCGAGCAGTGGAGGCAATGAAACACGCGGGACTTAGCCTACAAACACTTAGGAAACGCATGATCGCCTTACAGACCAATTGAATAGGGCTCTATATAAGCACATAGCATCTTTGTTTAAGAGATGTTTTTAGTTACTGAAGACCTTGATTTTGCATAGAAGTTCACTAACTAAACACTTCTGTAAAAAGCAAAAAAGATTTGTGCTTATATATAGCCCTGTTCAATTGCCCGTTTCGAAATTGAATAAGGCTGTTAGGCTGCAAGCAGTTGACAAACGCGGGACCATTACGAGACGCAGGACTTAGAAAAGATAAAATACAACAAGCGGAAGTTAGAAAAAAAAAATACAAGGTAGGAAAAATACAAAGTTAATGGGCGAACCGTGAAAAACAAAAAACACGACAAAGACAAAAAATACACACACAAAAAAAATCATCACTTACAGCACAGGGGAACAGCCATGAAGGTCTGGGAGTGAGGTGAAACACGAATTTAAGCTGATTTTTAAGAGTTTCGGCACTCGAAATCAGCTGAGTGAGAAAAAAATTTTGGCCCCAAAAAAAAGAAAACAAGGCTACACGACCCTGGACCGCGCAACACACTGCTAACCGCGTACCACTTTCACACAGGAACGTATGAGGTACAAAATACACTACTACAGAGGACGCCAAATACTCTCGAACCGCGTAGCACATACACAAACGACGCTACTTTACACTCCGAATTTGCAAATCACAACATTATGTATCTACAGTAGCGCTTTACACAAATAAACCAACAGTTTGCCCTCGCGCACACAGCCTATTTATAATGCACAGTTGGGACATTCATAAAACTATCTCCACAGGCCAGCAACAGTCCAACTGGACATTATATGCTGCAGGAAAATGACAACAGATTGTTAGCTCTTCAGCCTATTGATTGTGATGAGCACATAGGCTGCTCAGAGGAGCAAAAGTACACCAGAGGAGACGCTCACTACGAGCGCCAAAGGTCCTCACAGTACAAAAACCTTCACATTGTGTGACAAACAGCATTGACATGGCTTCAAATTTGATTGCTCCGTCATTTTTGAGTCGCTAGTAAATATATAATGCTTAATTTATTATATGTTGCATTATTTAGCAATTTTGTTTGGCTTGGCAAATACATTGGCTTAATAACTTTTTTACTTTTGTGTTGCCTACAAAACTGAGACCTGTTGGCTATGAATATGTGAAAAATACCTTTAATGGTGGAATCTACCACTAGGCTGTAGTCTCCCACCCCAAGCATATCATGGTTACCTGTAGAAAAACCCACAGAGTAAATAAGTAAACCATTCTCGTATTCTCCTTCATTGGGGGGTATAATTATTTGTTTAAGTTGTATGTGTGTTTTGTCGACCACGGTTGAATATATGCTTATTGAATAAAATATTTGTATAAGTATAAATGGATTCACATATACTTGCTTGTGTGCCATTAATTTAGCTTAGGTAGTCATTGTCCGAGGAATTCATTGTGTTACTTTTACTGCTTTTGATTTCTTAGATTTTTCCGAGTGTTAACATGTTTGTGGCTGCTCCATGGTGTGATTGTTGGTTGTGTACCTTTTTGTCTAAATTGTTTTGTAACTTGACAAGATCCATAAATAGGACTGATGCATTGATTGCTAATGTTCATTTCTATAAATATTTAAGGAGAAATAAAGCAGTAGGGGTGTATTTAACTACTTCTAATCTATTTTGGCGTTTCTTTTCATTTATTTCCTTTTTTTAGATTATAAAAGACTGGATTGCTTTGGGCTTAGGTCTCTATTGATCTTGAGAGGTTGTGAAAAGGAAGTGATTAAAATGGCCGTAGGCTAACTATCCTATAAATAAAAAATAGTTACAATCCTTCATACTTGATATCGCGGGGGCTTTAACATTCCATGTATTTGGGGAACTAATCAATAGAATTTAGTCGATTTCAATAGAGAATATTATTAAAATGCACAGGACAGTTTATTTATTGACCATTGTCACTTACAATCAACGCGTATATGCACCTATTCCGATGTAACAATGGATTACTTTGTTCAATTAGTATTTTTTTACGGTTGTAATATATTCGTAAAAGCTTTGCGTCACTGGGCAATTATGTTTCATGTCTCCAATACTGTGTGTTTAGTGCTATTAGTTTTTGAAAGGCTGTGTAATGATTCTTTTCCGCACATCTTTAAGCTGCAGCGCCTCCCATCTTGTGCCAAAGCCTGCAACGGACTTTCTTGCAGCTGCCTTGTTACTACACAGCTTTACTAGCAGAGAGTATGCACATTTTTTGCACTTTTCTGAAAAAAGATGGGAGTAGCTCCAGTCTAAATATCAGGTGACATATATGCAGTGTATGTTTTATCTTCAAAGATCAATTTTTCTTAATTACATTAAAATATATACTGGTATAAAGGTCTTTTAAAGGAACATGGAAAATCTACATTACCTCTCTTTACATAAGGCTGTACGTAAGAAAGCCAATAAGCTATTTTTCATTTTGTCTCCTCAAATTTTGCTATGGGTAAAACATTTTTATCCAACTTATAAAAAATGTGACAGTTATATTATGTCAGTTTATGTCAGCCACAGATTTTTCAAAGCTCTCTATTCCCAGGAAGTAGTCAACTTTCTTGAGTAGTTGATTAGATGTACCTGAGCAGACATGATTTAAAGGTTTCTCCTGGATTATGGCTGGGGCTGCTAAAGGACTGAGTTTTTGTAATTTGGGTTGGAGAAAGAGAGCCACACACACAGAAGCGTGTGCATGTCACCTGAAGCTGGGAAAAGATAGAAAGACCGTAACTTCAGCTAATCATCTGGAGTGGGAATCTATAGATCTGAAGGCAGATATAAGCCAGTGATTATCAAAGCTAGTGAATTGTTTGTTTTGCTCCAAACGGGTTTAGCTGGATGAGAGCTGGATAGTGTGGGAACTGTGTATTAGTTAAGATTGTGCCTCAGTGGAAGCTAGGTCTATTTTTTTCTTTTATTTGTTTTGGTTTAGTATTTTTGCATTATTCACTAAAAATTGTAGGAAAACTTGGAAACCTATTACAGCCCCTTTTATTGTATTTCTCCATCCTCTGTAAAAATGGGAACAAACCCAAAGGAGGCTGCTAATACTCCTAACACATACTTCATATCCAACAGGCCTGTTTCATGATAGCTGATAATCCAATGACCGTTATCAGTTTGTTTTGAACTAGATGAAACTGGGTCCAGTACCTATGCCATTTTGCAGTTAGAATGTGAAATCTAGTAAATAGTTGCCAGTGACCACCCTATACATTTCATCTTGCATTTTCACAATGATTGAGTCCTTAGTAATGAGTTCCTCTAAACACCCTCTTATAACTAACCATTAATAGTTTTTTTTTTTTAAATGTATCCTTTACATGCAAGCATAAAATAGAGTACCATAATTTATCGGCGTATAACACGCACTTTTTCTCCCTGAAAATAGGGGGCAAATGATAGGTGCATGTTATACGCCGATATTCCCTCTCCCCTCCTCATCCTCAACCTCCCTCCTCATTCTAACCCCCCCTCCGCATTCTAACCCCCCTCCTCATTCTAAACCCCCCCTCCTCGACCTAAACCCACCTCCTCAACCGGCCGGCACCAGGTATATGCTAATGACGTGGCGCGCGTGTGACGTCACATGCGCGCCGGGTCAAGGAGCGGAGGCCGGAGCAGAAGCAGGTAAGTGAGGGGGAGGTATTTAGGGGGGTTTAGGTTGAGGAGGGGGGTTTAGGTTGGGGGGGGTTAGAATGAGGAGGGGGGTTTAGAATGAGGAGGGAGATTGAGGAGGGGGTTGAGGATGGGGGATTGAGGGGGAAGGTTGAGGATGGGGGGTTAAGGATGAGGAGGAGGATGAGGAGGGAGGTTGAGGATGAGGAGGGAGGTTGGGGATGAGGAGGGAGGTTGGGGATGAGGAGGGAGGTTGGGGATGAGGAGGGAGGTTGGGGATGAGGAGGGAGGTTGGGGATGAGGAGGGGCGTTGAGGATGAGGAGGGGGGTTGAGGATGAGGAGGGGGGTTGAGGATGGTGGATGAGGATGGGGGGTTTGAGGAGGGGGTTGAGGAGGGAGGTTGAGGAGGGGGTTGAGGAGGGAGGTTGAGGAGGGGGTTGAGGGCCCTTAGATTGTAAGTTTGCGAGTTTTCAATTGTGTGTCCGTGTCTTGGAAACAAGCACTATGTACATTTGATTATATGCTCAAAAACAGGGCCCTCCATTCTTTAAGGTGCTAAGTTTGTTTTTTTGCCATGTACTAACCCCCTGTACAGCGCTACGGAATATGTTGGCGCGATATAAATAAAGATAATAATAATAAAGGAGGGATGTTGAGTTTGAGGATTTTGCTTCAAAGTTCTTTATTTGAAATTTATTTTTTTCCCTGAAATTTCCTTCTTAAAATGTGTTATACGCCGGTGCGTGTTATACGCCGATAAATAAGGTAATTAGGGAGTCCCAGGGACATTGCTTGCTCCACCCCTGTCGCACACACTATTCATTTATAACAATTCTTAGTGTACATGAACAGAGCAATACAAGTAACCTGGATGATGATTTTATAGTTGTAACCTCATGTAAAGGTTACAGCCATTATACTCCAGACCTTTTAGAAAACTGCTATTAGCAGAAAAATCAATATAAATGATTTTACATTTTACAAAAGTCACATTTTTATGTTTACACCATCTTTCTAGACTCTACAGCTTAGTAATATGCAGAGAAATATTGTTGTGTTAAAAAACAATAATAATCAGTACTTGATAGATCATCCCCATACAACAGCAAATTATTAAATCTGTTTTCTCACAGAAAATGAAATTGTAACTTTTTTATGATCCTAGGCTAAAATGCCTGCTGCAATTTCAATTAGACTCCAAGTAATGTAATGAGTTCCACATTTTATGATCAATTATAAAGTCATTTAGAGAGATAGTAATCTATTATGTCATTGTGTTTTTTTCTATATAAATAGGTTTTAGCATTTTGGAATTATGACTTATTGTGATAAGACCAATCATTTTTCTCTACATTTCTCCTGAATTCAGCGGCGCTGGTTACACAGCATTACACCTGCAGTATATGAATAATTTAGCAATGTATATATGTTGGGATTCGGGTTCTGTTTTAATCGATTTTATTTTACATGACCAGTTACTGCATTAGTATGGCATGCAGCAAGGATGCTCACCATCACATACATAGATGATTATCCCTGGTTGCCTTTGTACAGTGATATTTGCAGATGGTTCTGGTAGTGATAACATTCTGAAAGTAGGTGGGCCTAACTGATGATACATGCTTGCTAAATTGATTTAAATACAGTGTAAGTTATGTAAATCATATCTAATTTTCTCTTAAATCAATGAGATTATGGATGTTTTAGATGGCTTAATAATCCATGTAATCACTGAGAAAGTCAGTATATGGAATAATTTTCAGCAAACATGTGAAGGAAGATATATTTTTTTTGTTTTCCTGCTTAATAGAACCAGTGTTAATATCCAGTTTTCATTTACAGCACACATCTAACAAAAATCCAGATCTCATGAGCAGGGCCGGATTTACATCTCTGGCACCCCTAGGTAAAGCAGCTTCCTCCTTGTAACTCTCTAGTTCCAGGCATTCGCACCCTAGTCTGTGAAATGCAGGATTTCCTTTTTTTATGCCAAGGAATATTTTGAAGTGTGAAATGAGGTGGCCTTCACAGGGAAGCGTCCCTAGGCAGTTGCCTAGTTAGCCTAATGAGAAATCAGACCATGCTCCTGAGAAGCCATACTTCTAGACCACTGTATTTAGGGAAACAAATGATGTTTGTTAAGTATATATCAAACTATCAACCACGGCATCTATGCAAGCCTTAAGATTGAAAGCATTTTAAAAGAACATTGTTAAAAATATTTTAGCAAACTCTGCTGGTCCCTAAAAAATGTCATGCTTGCACTCCTTTGGCAGTCATGGCAGCTTCCATGCACCAGCAGAATTTACTCTGAAAATAATTTTATGCCCATGGTTCACATATATGCTAATCTTGTTGTTTTTGCATACTTTAATATATAGTGGTGTTTTAAAGAAACAGTACCGTTTATTTTAATAGCCGCATTTGAAATAGTATTGCATCAAGGTCTCCTGCACGCTGCCAAAGCTTGTAAATAAACACAGGTAGTTCCTGAGGACTGGTTTCAGCAAATACTGAGCATGTCATCTCAAAAATCAGACCTGAACAGCAATGTCCCCCCAGCAGTCATATTAGTATAGTAAGCTATGGAAATGTATAAAAAGTGACAGGGAGCTAACTGGAAGCACAGTACTCCTTCTGTATATATATATATATATATATATATATGCAGGAAAGGCTGTGCAATGTGTCTGAATTTCTGGAGAGCTATGGTTTCATCCTTTGATGCTATGTCCTGATTCTGGGCCAGTGAGGAGGGAAGGAGAGTGGTGTCAATTTCAATCTTATCCAGTTATCGATCAAAGCTTCTGGACTTTTGCATGTTCCTTCCTCCCCTGTCACTTCCTCCATTGATAACTACAAGTGCACAATGCCATTATCTTACTCTCAGGATATAGTGTAACAATCACAGAATGGATTCCTGTCCTGATGAACAGTCTTAAAAAAAATCAGATTTTCTCAAATCCATGGATTACACAGCTGCTAATATTGTTGGTTTTGTACATACTTGACAAACGGTGGCCCTTTAATATCAAATATTTCCCTTGACGTCTGCTTCACTGACAATATTTGTTGCTATTAGTGTCATTTGTTGGATGCTTTAAGAAGATGCAAGATGCTGACTAAGTTACTAGGTGGCACTATTTCTTAAGATAAATCAAAGCATCTTAATACATAATTCACTGGATTTAATAGCATTGTACAGTGCCCTCTTTGTCAGTGTATGCATGAGTAACAATATAAGACACAGGAAAGCATACAGAAGGAATTGTGTATAAATGACATTTGCTAATCTGTAAAATACTGTACAATTTTATTGTAAAATATCTGCTACAAATATAGACTGAACTTGTTAACTTATTTTATAATGCTCTTCATAAGAAACAACATCTTGTGCACAATATTTCTCTAGAAATACAAATGCTCCTTTCACATACAACTTCAATCAAAATATCATTAACGCCACATTATGATTTTTTCCTTTTTTTATTAGTTTAAGACCCTCGCCCTCTTCCTAAGATAGTTAGGATCTGAAAAAGTTATTTGTGGCAGTGACAGGTTTTAATCAATTTTTTATATACAGTCACTGCGGGTAGTTAGAAACTGTTTATGGACCACTGGAGTGCCATATTTATATTATTCTCTGTTCAAGAACTTGACCTGATAATGTGCAACATTTTGTGATACATTTTAAAATAAGCAGCATTGTAATAACATTTTTGCTTTAATGATGACAGGCATTTTGTATTTATTTCTAACAGTATCAGGTAGCTGGGAGGATTTGGAGGAACTGTGCATTTAGATTAGGCTTCTATGCAGTTCTGTTGAAAACTAACTCTGGTCACTATTCTACTGCACAATTTATAATTTATACAGATATAAAACTGTTCTTAATATTGGCACTTATTCTATTAGCTGCTCGCAATGCCATTACGAGTTATCCGTACACAATCGCTACAAGCCAGCCAAAGACGCAACTTCGGGCTTACATCTACATTGGTTTTAGCACAGCTTGAATAATACGAGGTCTACATAAGTAAACTTACATAAAATTGATATTCTATTAGACCTGTAGCTCTAGCTCGCAAATAAAGTCTAAACTGCAACTGAAAAAAGTATCACTTTTCTGTAAAAAATATTACTATATAGGACTCGCAAGTGCTTTTTCAAACCCTTATTAGAGCTGTAACAGCAATTTACAGTTGCAAGCAAAAGTATGTGAACCCTTTGGAATGATATGGATTTCTGCACAAATTGGTCAAAAAATGTGATCTGATCTTCATCTAAGTCACAACAATAGACAATCACAGTCTGCTTAAACAAATAACACACAAAGTATTAAATGTTGCCATGTTTTCACCACACCATGTAAACATTCACAGTGCAGGTGGAAAAAGTATGTGAACCCTTGGATTTAATAACTGGTTGAACCTCCTTTGGCAGCAATAACTACAACCAAACGTTTCCTGTAGTTGCAGATCAGATGTGCACAACGGTCAGGAGTAATTCTTGACCATTTCTCTTTACAGAACTTTTTCAGTTCAGCAATATTCTTGGGATGTCTGGTGTGAATCGCTTTCTTGAGGTCATGCCACAACATCTCAATCGGGTTGAGGTCAGGACTCTGACTGGGCCACTTCAGAAGGCGTATTTTCTTCTGTTTAACCCATTCTGTTGTTGATTTACTTCTATGCTTTGGGTCGTTGTCCTGTTGTAACACCCATCTTCTGTTGAGCTTCAGCTGGTGGACAGATGGCCTTAAGTTCTCCTGCAAAATGTCTTCATAAACTTGGGAATTCATTTTTCCTTCGATGATAGCAATCCGTCCAGGCCCTGATGCAGCAAAGCAGCCCCAAAACATGATGCCCCCACCACTGTACTTCACAGTTGGGATGAGGTTTTGATGTTGGTGTGCTGTGCCTCTTTTTCTCCACACATAGCGTTTAGTTTAGTTTAGTTTCATCTGTCCACAGAATATTTTGCCAGTACTGCTGTGGAACATCCAGGTGCTCTTGTGCAAACTGTAAACGTGCAGCAATATTTTGCTTGGATAGCAGTGGCTTCCTCTGTGGTATCCTCCCATGAAATCCATTCTTGTTTAGTGTTTTACATATCGTAGATTCGCTAACGGGGATGTTGGCATATGCCAGAGACTTTTGTAAGTCTTTAGCTAACACTCTAGGATTCTTCTTCACCTCATTGAGCAGTCTGCGCTGTGCTCTTGCAGTCATCTTTACAGGACGGCCACTCCTAGGGAGAGTAGCAGCAGTGCTGAACTTTCTCCATTTATAGACAATTTGTCTTACCGTGGACTGATGAACAGCAAGGCTTTTGGAGATACTTTTATAACCCTTTCCAGCTTTATGCAAGTCAACAATTCTTAATCGTAGGTCTTCTCAGAGCTCTTTTGTGTGAGGCATCATTTACATCAGGCAATGCTTCTTGTGAAAAGCAAACCCAGAACTGGTGTGTGTTTTTTATAGGACAGGGCAGCTGTAACCAACACCTCCAATCTCATCTCAGTGATTGGACTCCAGTTGGCTGACACCTCACTCCAATTAGCTTTTGGAGATGTCATTAGTCTAGGGGTTCACATACTTTTTCCACCTGCACTGTGAATGTTTACATGGTGTGTTCAATAAAAACATGGTAACATTTAATTCTTTGTGTGTTATTAGTTTAAGCAGAGTGTGATTGTCTATTGTTGTGACTTAGATGAAGATCAGATTTTATGACCAATTTGTGCAGAAATCCATATCATTCCAAAGGGTTCACATACGTTTGCTTGCAAATGTAACACACAATACTTTACTTTAAAGGCAAAAATATTAATTTTAAATCTTATTTCTGAGTAACATTGATCCCGGGACTCATATCATGAAACCCACATGGACTAAAACAGATGATCTAATGCATTTTATAGATTGCTAGATTGTGAGCCCGATCTGCAAATATTACTTATTGGCAATAATTAATTTGGTTCCTCCGATTGCAGATTACATGTAACTTCCATGTTTTACTGACATCATGATGACAGACTAATATACTATTGGCTATGTCTAACAAGTAAATTACAGGCTTGCTTAAATATTGTCAGATCATATGATCATGCCCCCTGAAATCTTTCTTAAAAAGGCAGGGTTTACGAGTTTACAGCCCTATTAAATTGCGATTCGGCCAATAAGCTCTATATAAACACAGAGCATACTTTTTTTTCCAGAAGTTTTTAGTTAGTGAATACCTTGCTTTTGGATAGAAGTTCACTAACTAAAAACTTCTGTAAAAAAAATATGCTCTGTGCTTATATAGAGCCATATTCAATTGGCCGAATCACAATTTAATAAGGTTGTTAGGCGGTAGGACGTAAATTGTGAGCTTGAGACAATAGAATACATCCAAACATTTAGAGAACAAAACACCTGCAGTCAAATTTATGAGTTTGAGGCATTTGCAAGCTTCTTATAGAATAGGGCCCTCTGTAAAAAGCATTTTTGACATTTAGAAGTCAGTGGAAGAATAGGCCCCAAGAATAAGCCCTCAAATTAGAGGTAAACTAGCCATCTAAGATGTAATTCCCCATTACACAAGTAGAACCAGCAAAATATAAGATTTTCTCTAAAATGCTTGTATTATCTTGCATACCTACAAATATTGGTAGTTTGCAAACTTTTGAAATTCTTACCAAATTGCAGCGGTGCCCACTGTACCCACACACCATCATGTATGATATGTTTTACATTTTAACTTTTATATCCTATCCCATTTTTCTTTCCTTTCTCCAAGGTAGTTTTGGTGAAATTTACTGTCAAGAAATAGGTTAATGAATAAATTGCTTCTGCCCTAATACTAAAATACATTCTACAGATGTTTGCTCATTTACATATTAAACATTTAAATTCATATACATTAGTTAATGATATGCCACATAAATACCTGTCCTAATGCAGTCAGGGATTTGTTAATAGCTGCGGCCTCCACCAGCCTCTGTCCTGTAGCTTCAGTCTTTGAAATGCGCTCAGATCCAGCCAAGTCACACAAAGTGAGAGTAGCTGCAGATACCACTCCAGAGACACTGTCTACACCATTAACTCGCAAGATCACCATGAGGTGGGAGCGTGAGCTTGGGGAACAAACAACCCAAATTACATTGGGACATAGTGAAAAAACATAAAACAAAACAACATTAATGGTCTACTGTACTTTAGGAAAACTTCACCTATTGAATCAAGAAAGGGTGGTCAGTTGTTATCCTTCCACTCTTATAGGTATTTAAGAATATACCATTTATATCAAAGTTATTATTTAACAATGTCTGTGCAGATGTATCACTCTTTCATAATAATAAAGAGAAAATTAAAGAAAGAGTATACTGTTTAGATGTGTTTGTGTATAGACTATTCTAGCTGGTCTGGCTTCAGTACTTGCTGCTAGCATAAAGCCTGAGATTATCTATCAGTGGGAGTAGGATTTGTTATATCATTAAATCTTTTTGTGTGTTATATCTGCCCGGTTCCCATGCACATCCCCATAACAAACGTCGATTTGTGCGGTTCGTTAACTTTGTATTTTTCTGACCTCAAAATTTTTGTAAGTTCCACGACTCACAATGTTTTTTTTCCCACGTTCCTCAACTGCTTGCAGCCTAAGGCAATCCCGCATTTCCTAACTGCTTGGAGGCTAAGTCCTGCGTACTTCAATGCCTGAACTACTCGCCTCGCATTACTGCCTAAGTCCCGCGTCTTTCAATGCCTCAGCGGCTCACCTCGCTTTGCAAGGCTCGCAGGATCACTTTTGGTGCTCATTCCTGCATAAGTCCCACATATTGCAATGCCTCAACTGCTCCCCTCGCTATGCGAAGTTCGAAGGCGATGAGCGCCTTTGGCCCTTATCGCCTAAGTACTCCTAACTCTGAAAACTTCTGTGCTTTAAACGGCTCGTCTCAATGTGCGAGGCTCGCAAGCCTGATGACAAATCGCAGTTTGACAATTATATATATATCTTCAGTTAGTAATGGTTGTAAATATTATTATTTTTTTCATAATTTCTCTAAAATTAGATGGTATGTGGTCACTTGAGGTGTACTTGAAGAAGTTTCTTTTGTTTTGTATTTTAACAGGTGTTCAGGTATTTTGATGGCAGTAGTTATTTTCTTGGTAATAATACAAAAGGTATTATAATATACTGCAATACTCATTATTATATATGTTAATAATTACTAAATTACTAACAGTCCCAGCCGCTCCAGAATAGTTCCTCTCACAGTCTGCCTTCCATGCTTTGTAAGGCTCTCTGATGTCTATACCAAAACAGGCTCTAAACACACCTGTCAAGATTTCTGCTTCCAGCAGACCAGATTAAACACACTGCATTCACTCTCACTGGCAGATGCATACAAGTGTCCTTCTTAACTTGTAGTGGGACTCTGGCCTTACTCTGCTAGGCCAAACAGGGCCTAATTGCAAAGGGCCACATCCATTTCTCTGTGTGTGCCTTTAACAGGCTTACAACACCTGCAGGTTCAATTAGTCGCTTAGCACTGCTCCAGGGAGTTAACTCTCTCTTTGCTGGGGAGAACTCTTCATAACGTGTCTTGCTCTCACCTCTGGGGGGCACTATGTTGCAATATATATAGTTAGTATTTTAGAAATTCTGAAAAAAAGGTTAGAAAACCCAAGTCCATATTAAGTCCTGTATTTTTAGTGTTGAAGAATGTGATCATCTTTATTTCAAATGCTTTTCTCTCTTGGATGTTTTGAAATTTTCCTCTGAGTATTTTGACTTTTAAGTTTTGAATGGAGTGCTTATTCTGGCTAAAATGGTGTCCCACTGGGCTACAATAACTGTCTTCATTATGTTTTCTTATTGAATGCCTGTGTAAATTCATCCTTAAATGCATTTTTTTGGCTGGTTTCTCCAATGTAACAGCCTGTGTCACATAACGTACATTGTATTATATAAACCACATTGGACAATGTACATTAATGCGATACTTTGATGTTATAGGTCTTGTTGTTATGTGTGGCTGTGTCATCATTACAACATCATTACATTGTGTTGACATAATTTACAGTCTCTGAGTTTGCTTTCTCCTTCTGTCCCTATGATGAACAAATCATGTGTGTAATGGTAGTATTTGTATGGTTTGTAAATGGATACAGATAAGAATGTTTCTTCTAGATTGGCCATAAATAGATTTGCGTGTTGTGGAGCCATTTTGGTAACCATGGCAGTCCCCATCATCTAAGTGTTAGTGTCTTTGCCGTTGTGTATTTTCTAAGTCCCGCATGCCTGGCTTTGCTGAGCCTCGTCTTCATCCAGTTTTTACGTTTTTCGTCCGTCATTTTTTTCCTCGCTTAGCTGATTTTGAATTCATGAAAACCCCCAAATATGGGTTAAAATCGCTTGCACCCTCACTCCCAGGCTTCCTGGCTCTCCCCCTATGCTGTCTGTGAGTGTGTTATTATATTAGTTAAATTTATTGTTTTGTTTTGAGGGTTTTTAGAGTTATGCGCTTGGCTCGCAGTTGAGACCCTCACAATGAAGCCTAAGTCCTGCGCCTTACACGGCCAAAGGTGATCAGGGCAAAGCAAGAAAGTTCAAGTACACGGGGGAGAGGCTCGCAATGAGCACCAAAGGTGCTCAGAGGAGCAGAAGCCTCACATTGTGTGGCAAACAGCATTATTGCACAATTTTAAACCTGTCATCGTTGACAGGCAAGTAGCTAGTAGATTAATAATTACTAGATTACTGAACATTCACGGCTGCTTCACTCTTCAATATATATATATATCCACTTTACAGTCCGAATACATAAAAGCAATTGTTCCGAATTGACACCCTGATTATTGTTCTCTCACGTCTGACACGTCATGTAACAAATTACCATACCTTTCTATGTTCATCTTTGTAGAAGCAACTGTCCTGTTTTTCTCACCAAATGCCATAGTATTTTTTATATCCTCTTCCGTCACTACTTCAGTTTCTGTTAACCCTGGAAGTGTCACAGATTTTCCTTGGGATCTAATTTCCAAATGGTTGTTCCCAGTTTGTGAAAGAAGGTCTCGTAATGTTTCATTGTAGATCTCTAACATTGAAATCTAATTTTAGATGGGGAAAAAAGGTTAAAATTACATTGGTTATGTAAAAAATATTATTTATGGCAGCAAAGTGCTCAAATTACCAAATATTATCTATCTATCTATCTATCTATCTATCTATCTATCTATCAGGCAAATGGGCAGGAGCCTCCCCCAAAAATTATCAATCACTTTAATATTGTATTTTAAATGTATATAGATAATACAATAACGCTCCAAGTTGGTTCACTCTGCTACAATTGTATCAATTTGGCTGACTGACAGCTTGCAGCATCAGCCAATCAGTGCAGCAGGCTGTCTGGTTGCTATGTTGCTTTGAACCTACCCTCTGACCGTCCACAAGCCTATAGTGCTTTTTGTTATGATATCACATCAGGAAGGCTTTATATAAAGCCAATTATCTCAAACACTCCCCCACTCTTTTCCCGCTCTTTTTACTGACGGATCTCCCCTGCTGATCTCATCAACCAAGTAAGTTTGCACAGGCAGTGATACTGGAGTGGGTTGCCAGTTCCTTCTCCGGTGGAACTGACTCTGATTAGAACCCAGGTCAATAGCTGTGGAAGCACAGAACTCTAACCCACTGCAGCACCAGCAACAACCCAATTGTTTCTGGTGCTGCAGTGGGTTAGAGTTCTGTGCTTCCACAGCTATAACAACCCAATTCTTATATATATATATATATATATATATATATATATATATATATATATATATATATATATATATATATATATATATATATATATATATATATAAAGAATTGGGTTGTTGCTGGTGCTGCTGTGGATTAGAACCCAGGTCAATAGCTGTGGAAGCACAGAACTCTAACCCACTGCAGCACCAGCAACAACCCAATTCTTTATATATATATATATATCCCATATATAGTTGTGAGCATGTGAGCCAGCTCGAGCCGTTGCTCAAGTTTGCGGGCAGGCGCTCCTTGACAGCAACTCCGACGCTCGCAAACTTTACGTCGCAACGGAAACAACATACAAGACACGTTAACACCCATTACGGACTCGCAAAATTCGGACGCAACCCGCGGACATGAAAAAAGGAAAAACACAATAAATACACACAACACATACATAAAAAGCTTACCTACAGCAAGAGGGAGCATCCAGGACCTCAAAAAATGAAGTTACACCTTCATTTAACTCAAAATAAAAGAGTTTAGACACTAAAAAATTCTCTAAGCAAGAGAAAAAATGGCCGCCGAACAAAACGAAAATGAGGCTACAGCACTCTAAACACGCAAAACACCACAAGAAATACGCAAAACACCACAAAACACCTACGGATATTCCGCTACAGATGCATAACACACATTTGCCGCCATTTTAATGCAGAAGTACACAGCTACGCTAACGGTTTGGTCTCGCGCACGCACACTATTACACTGCACACATTCATCACTCTTACACAGCAGCTCCACACCACTAATACTCCAGCAACATCAAAACAGATTGTCAGCTCTTCAACAGAATGCTTCCTGCATATATTACTTCAAAATAGGTAAAGTATATTAATTTATTAATGTATTATTTATTTCATTATTATACACCAAACAGCATTAGCTCACTTACAATTTCATTGCCGTCATTTTTTGACGGGCAATTCGCTAGTATATATATAAGAATTGGGTTGTTGCTGGTGCTGCAGTGGGTATTATGTGTCTCTGTACTCTGGTGGGGGCTTCTCTTGTTCACTAAATGGTATTTCTATAGAAATAGGGAAGGGAGAGACACAGAGGAGGGGAAAAGACACAGGAGGGGGGAAGAGATACAAATGAGGGAGGAAAGACACAGGAGGGGGGAGAGGGGGAGGAAAGAGACACAGAGGAGAGAGGAAAGACACAGGAGGGGGGAGAGGGAGAGGAAAGAGACACAGAGGAGGGAGGAGAGACACAGAGGAAGGGGAGAGGGGGAGGAAAGAGACACAGAGGAGGGGGGAGAGACACAGAGGAAGGGGAGAGGGGGAGGAAAGAGACACAGAGGAGGGGGGAGAGGGGAAGAGACACAGAGAGGGGAAGAGACACAGAGAGGGGGGAGAAGGGGCGAGAAGACATCGAGCAGGGGGGAAGAGACAAAGAGGAGGGGAAGAGACACAGAGGAGGGGAGAGAGAGGGGGAAGAGACAGAGGAGAGGAGAGAGGGGGAAAGAGATGGGGGAGGGGGGCGAGTAGACACGGGGAGAGGGGGAAAGAGACACAGAGGAAGGGGGGAAAGGCCCGCAATGAGCGCCAAAGGTGCTCGTTGCGAGGCATGTGATGAGTGCCAGTAAAGAAGAAGAGGGGGGGGGGAGAGGTAGAAGAGGAAGAGACTGGTCCTGCTTGGAGTAATGTAGGTTTTTAAGGTCCCATTGGGGCCTATATGGTCCCGCTTGGTGTAATGTGGGTTTTTAAGGTCCGGTTGGGGTCTATAATGGTCCCGCTTGGTGCAATGTAGGTTTTTATGGTCCGGCTTGGGCCTATATGGTCCCATTTGGTATTTTAAAGTTTTAAAGGTCGGGTTAGGGCCTATATGGTCCCCCTTGGTGTAATGTGGGTTTTTAATGTCCGGTTGGGGCCTATATTTTCCTGCTTGGTGTAATGTGTGTTTTTAAGGTCCGGTTTGGGCCTATATGGTCCCGCTTCATATTTTAAGTTTTTTTAGGTACAGTTTTGACCTATATAGTACCGCTTGGTATTTTAAGGTTTTAAAGGTACGGGTGGGGCCTATATGGTGCCTCTTGATGTAATGAGGGTTTTTAAGGTCTGGTTGGGGCCTATATGGTCCCGCTTGGTGTAATGTGGGTTTTTAAGGTCCCGTTGGGGCTTATATGGTCCCGCTTGGTGTAATGTGGGTTTTTAAGGTCCTGTTGGGGTTTATATAGTCCCACTTGGTATTTTAAGGTTTTAAAGGTACGGTTGGAGCCTATTTGGTCCCGCTTGGTATTTTAAGGCTCTAAAGGTCCGGCTGGGGCCTATATGGTCTTGCTTGGTGTAATGTGAGTTTTTATGGTCCGTTTGGGCCTATATAGACCCGCTTGGTATTTTAAGGTTTTAAAGGTATGGTTGGGGCCCATATGGTCCCGCTTGGTGTAATAGGGGTTTTTAAGGTCTGGTTTGGGCCTATATATTCCCGCTTGGTATTTTATTTTATTTTTTTAGGTACGTTTGGGCCTATATAGTCCTGATTGGTGTAATGTGGGTTTTTAAGGTCCGGTTGTGGCCTATATAGTCCCGCTTTGTATAATATGGGTTTTTTAGGTATGGTTGGGGCCTAGATAGTCTTGCTTGATTTCATAAGTGTTTTTAAGTATGCTTGGGGTCTTGCACTCTCTGATTTGTTTGCTTGTTTTATATCACACCTAGGTCCAAACACTCTGCGGCTGCAGACTCTTTCGGACTACTACACTTGAAGACACCCCGAGATGAAGAGTCAACTGTTGGTGAGTGTCATTGCATTCATGCAGAAGAGAAATTTTATTATTTGCCTGAATCCCAAGAATCTAGAATTTTTGAACAGTATTACATAATCAGTAGGTGGAGTCTATTTTAATGGGTGGGGCAAGTATAAGGTCATTGGGCGGGGCATATAAAGGTCATTGTGACAAAATGGGGAGGAGTTTAAAAATAGGTGGGGCCTGTGTAAGGGGAGGAGCCAAGTCTTGCTCTGGTGCCCCTCCAACTTGAAAGTTCACCAGCCACCACTGCTATCTATCTATCACAAGTGCACTTTATAGTATATATGCAGATATAAACATATGTGTAAATACGGTAATTACCTTTGTAGTATATTTAATTCTTTCTCTCTCTTGACAAATACGTAGGAGTTCTCTGATGGATCTGTGTCATTGTAAAACAGAGGAAACAGTAACTGTTTATATATATTGCATTATCATGTTATTATGGAAATAGTCAATTTACACTAGATATGTTTTCTTAAATACAACCTGTAAAGCGAAAATAAAATTCTTGGTACACTTCGATGTCTCGAGCATGCCAGGAGAACTTTTCAGTGCTAAGTCTTCTGGGTAGCACCATGCAAATGAGGCTCAAAACTTACCACCTTATTTGCTCCTAGACCCACCTAAATTGGAATCAATTTAGGACTATAGCCCCTGCTCTCAGACGGGCTCCAGAATATATCCTTGGGTTGGGGTACAGTGTTCTGAAGTCTGCCTGAGAGCAGGGCCCATAATCCAAAAAGGACCCCTAGAGGCAAAAAGGTTGTATGTTTTGAGCCTTTTTTGCATGTCACTACCCATAATCCTTTGTGGCAATGCAAGTACTGTTCATTGATAAGCTCTGTGGGGAAAAAAAAGTTCTCTTGGCCTGCTTGAGACATGCAAGTGTGCTCAAAATGATGTCTTCTTTCCTAACTATAAATGTAATAAAGTGAGGTTTTAGATCGGAGAAATTCAAAGGCCCACTACAGTGGCATTTTTTCTAAACTACTATGACCTTTAGCATGTAATCATTGTATTTACTATGTTGCATGCTTGCATCACATTTCTTATTTTGATCATTACACTCCTCAACAAGCATGTTAAACAAATGCATTATCTTCACCGCCTCCGCTATCATTTGTAATACCTTCTCTCCGAAGCTTCATTATCTCTCCCTCACAAATTATTTTTTATAAAAGTAAAAATAATGTGCATATGTTTTATGTTAATAATATACACATGTTTATATCATATGAAGTGACAGTTTGCCTACTTTTTTACTAAGAAATACTTAAACTAATAAGAAGTTGAAAGAGTAAACACAGTCTTCCATATGTGTTGGATATATACTGTATTAAATACAACAAACTGTTCTGTGTCTATCTAAGTGTACTTGCACCCTTATTTTCATTATATATATGAGATATAGAGAGGGGAAAGGAGGAGCTGCAAGTGAGTGATGGGGCGCACAAATCTGAATAGGAGCATAAAACCTAAATACTCCTGAGATATTCAGCATTATTATGCTAATGTGAGGCTCAGTATGCTAATATGCAGCTCATTGTTCCTGATAAGGAGAGCTGATCAAAACCGCAGAGTAACACTGGGGAGGGTTGTTCTTGTCTTTATATATTTGCAAAAGTAGTATTTCACTAATTAGCACATCAAGCAGTTAATTAGCTGTACGTTTGCATTATGCAACACGGCCAATGATGAATACCTCAGCAATTATTTACTTTAGAAAAAAGGCACGTACCATATATAAACAGTTTTTGTGCTCTCTAAAAAATATATACATAAAACTAGTTAACTGAAATTCAAAAACAACATACCCTTTATGCAGGTGCTGTTACCATATTCAAAAAAAATGTTAAAGGGACATAGAACATTTTTTGTTTCTTTTATTGCATCAGAAAGAGGGTATTTAATAATGTTTCAGTGTGTGTCTTTTTTTTTTTTTCTTTTAAATATTCAAAATAATTCAGATTTTAGCTGCTGTTCAGGGCTTGCCCTCTGCCAGCCAATGAGAGAAACAGACAGGTTTTGCTTAATATTTTTTCAAGCAAAAAAATGTACTTTAGGGGATAAGGCCCATTAGTGCATAACACTCTAAATATATATACAACAAAGGAGGTGGGCAATAGTGATATACTTTACTTTATTAGTTTAATGGAGACAACGACGATTAAAAACTTTAAAAAGGGAAAAGTATAAAATCAAACTGTACAAATTCCTTTGGACAGAACAACTGCAAGCCTTATTGCCACTAAATAAATAACAATCATAAAGTGGGGTTTTAGCAGTAATGTGCATGAGAAAAAGAGGTTTTATAGTTTCTGGCTCAAATAGCTATAAACTGGAGGGTGTTAGGTTGAATTGTATAGCCAAGAGTTACTATATACCATATATAAGTGCTATCTAGAAATACTATCCCCTAATATTTGTATGTGACCTAAAATGTCACAGGCTTCATTCCCTCTTTTAAAATGCATTGCCACAATTATTTTAGTGGTACATGTGCATTATAGGCCATTCCAACCAAGCTAAATTCTCTATAATCTCATATATAGTGTCTCAGCGTCTCCCTGTGCTGGGGAGATTCGCGCTTCCTAGTTGCGTCGTGCGTGATGACGTCACGTTACGCTAGCCTACGTCCTAACATGTTTCTACGTAGTCCACGTCTTTCTACCCTCCAGTTTATAGCTATTTGAGCCAGAACCTATAAATCCTCTTTTTCTCATGCACATTACTGCTAAAACCCCACTTTATGATTGTTATTTATTTAGTGGCAATAAGGCTTGCAGTTGTTCTATCCAAAGGAATTTGTACAGTTTGATTTTATACTTTTCCCTTTTTAAAGTTTTTAATCGTCGTTGTCTCCATTAAACTAATAAAGTAAAGTATATCACTATTGCCCACCTTCTTTTGTTGTATTAATATTTGTTCATTCTAAAAGTAACTTTTTGGAATGTCTAAAAGATGTTCTTTAAATGATTATATAAAAAAAAAGTTGTGTTTCATGTCCCTTTTAAAAGTGACAGTGAATCCTTTTTAATGCTAATCTGTTTGTATGTTTGTCCTCACAAAATCTACTACAAAAGCTATGAACCGGCCCTACGCTGATGACAGGCAGTAACCTCAAAACAGCTGTCTTGTACATAATCCATCCTGGGCTTTGCTTAAAGCTGCTTGATACAGCAGGCATATGCTTAAAGGAAGCCATGTTTAAAATGGTATTTGGACTAAAGAGCAAAGCCTTTGTGGGCACATTTGCATGTTGCTGCCCAGAATGCAGTGCAATAACTGTATTTCTCTTAATTCTGAGCAGGAAACAAGTTTTTAACTTGTTTTAGACATTCAAATATGAATACAATTGTAACATTTATTTAATGTAATCTTTATAGAAATTTGAAATGCCATACCATAATATTGTCATCATATATAATAGTTGTCGTAATTGCGAGTTTGTTGGTAACACAATGTTAAATGTTCTGGGTTGCGCATGCACAATGAGCGCTCATCGCGAGGGCCAAAGTTAGAAGGGGGAGAGGCTAGCAATGAGCGCCGAAGGTCCATAAAGTAGAGGGGGAGAGGCTCGCAATAAGCGCTAAAGGTCCATAAAGTAGAAGGGGAAAAGGCTTGCAATGAGCGCCGAAAGTGCTCATTGCAAGGCATGAAAGTGGCGGGTTGGCTGAGGCCTGCAATGAGCTCATCGAGAGGCCCGTCAAGTAGACGGGGGGAGAGGCTTGCAATGAGCGCTGAAGGGGCTCATCCCAAAGCCTGCAAACAGCATTGCCAGGCTTCAAATTTTATTGCCGTCATTTTTGACAGGCAAGTCGCTAGTTTAAATATAATAGCTGTATTTTATTTATAAAATGTAACATCAACAGGGGAAATAAGTCAAATGAAACAAAAATGTAAGACAGACAATCTACATGTTTAAGTGAAAATATTTACTATTCAGTGTCTATTATTTTTCATGTATTTATCTTTCTCAAGTGTTTCGTTCCTGCTGCCTGGAAACATTGTGTATGATTCATTATTGTTTCATTTTACTATTTATTTGGGTCTAGGACTAAAATAAACATGTTAAGTAAATACAGCTAGCAAGTACTCAAGTGGAATCATTAAAGCCACACTTAATCATTTATGAGTAAAATATTCACACATACCTGCTAAAGATTTTCCTCCTTTTATAGTATGCACTTTTAGATATATTTGAGTTATTATAAAAATGGATATGTAAAACACAGTATGCAGTGCAAATACTAACACCTGCTCGTCTAGTGGTTACCGTGTGCAAATGTCTATTTTAACAAGATCATTATGCAGCCACTTAATATGCCTAAGATTGCGAAGAATGAAGAAGACTGTCAGTCTGACTGTCATACCCAGCTTGCATTGCATTTGAGTATAAGATTTCTTAATAAATTATATTTAAAAAAACATGAACTATATACTAAGCAAAATTGTTTATATTAGCTAATACACAATTTTATAATTTTTCAACAGCTGCCTAGAGCACCTGGAAATAAATGTAATTACCCATAATGCAAGTAAAATGAATTTTGGATGTTTTAATGATGTTGCACTTTGTACAACTGCAAGAGAACCATTGTCCCTTTTTAACTCTGCAATTATTTTCTGGAATAATATTTGGCAGGTTTTGCCTGCCCAAGTCTATTAATCTTGGAAACCTTTGCCTGTCGAAGAAGTCTGTGGTATATATATATATATATATATATATATATATATATATATATATATATATATATATATACAGTGGATATAAAAAGTCTACACACCCTGTTAAAATGTCAGGTTTCTGTGCTGTAAAAAAATGAGACAAAGATAAATAATTTCAAAACTTTTTCCACCTTTAATGTGACCTACAAACTGTACAACTCAATTGAAAAACAAACTGAAATTTTTTAGGTGGAGGTAAGAAAAAAAAAAAAAGATAAATAATGTGGTTGCAAAATTCTGCACACCCTCTTATAACTGGGGATGTAGCTATGTTCAGAATTAAGCAATCACATTCCAAATCATGTTAAATAGGAGTCATCATACACACGCCATCATTTAAAGTGCCTCTGATTAACCCCAAATAAAGTTTAGCTGCTCTAGTTGGTCTTTCCTAAAATGTTCTTAGTCGCATCCCACAGCAAAAGCAATGGTCCACAGAGAGCTTCCAAAGCATCAGAGGGATTTCATTGTTCAAAGGTATCAGTCAGGAGAAGGGTACAAAAGAATTTCCAAGGCATTAGATATACACCATGGAACACAGTGAAGACAGTCATCATCAAGTGGAGAAAATATGGCACAACAGTGACATTACCAAGAACTGGAGCTCCGTCCAAAATTGATGAAAAGACAAGGAAAACTGGTCTGGGAGGCTACCAAGAGGCCTACAGCAACATTAAAGGAGCTGCAGGAATATCTGGCAAGTACTGGCTGTGTGGTACATGTGACAACAATCTCCCGTATTCTTCATATGTCTGGGCTATGGGGTAGAGTGGCAAGACGAAAGTCTTTTCTTACAAAGAAAAACATCCAAGCCAGGCTACATTTTGCAAAAACACATCTGAAGTCTCCCAAAAGCATGTGGGAAAAGGTGTTATGGTCTGATGAAACCAAGGTTGAACTTTTTGGCCATAATTCCAAAAGATATGTTTGGCTCAAAAACAACACTGCACATCACCAAAAGAACACCATACCCATAGTGAAGCATGGTGGTGGCAGCATCATGCTTTGGGTCTGTTTTTCTTCAGCTGGAACTGGGGCCTTAGTTAAGATAGAGGGAATTATGAACAGTTCCAAATACCAATCAATATTGGCACAAAACCTTCAGGCTTCTGCTAGAAAGCTGAACATGAAGAGGAATGTCATCTTTCAGCATGACAACAACCCAAAGCATACATTCATATAAACAAAGGAATGGCTTCACCCGAAGAAGATTAAAGTTTTGGAATGTCCCAGCCAGAGCCCAGACCTGAATCCGATTGAAAATCTGTGGGGTGATCTGAAGAAGGCTGTGCACAGGAGATGCCCTCGCAATCTGCCAGATTTGGAGTGTTTTTGCAAAGAAGAGTGGGCAAATCTTGCCAAGCCAAAATGTGCCATGCCGATAGACTCATACCCAAAAAGACTGAGTGCTGTAATAAAATCAAAAGGTGCTTCAACAAAGTATTACCGTAGTTTAAGGGTGTGCATACTTATGCAACCATATTATTTTATTTTTATATTTTTTCTTCCCTCTACCTAAAAGATTCCAGCTTGTTTTTCAATTGAGTTGTACAGTTTATAGGTCACATTAAAAAGTTCTGAAATGATTTATCTTTGTCTCATTTTTTTACAGAACAGAAACCTGACATTTTAACAGGGGTGTGTAGACTTTTTATATCCACTGTATATATATATATATATATATATATATATATATATATATATATATACAGCCCTTTTGCCTGGATCACTACCTTGTAGTGGTGAAGAGGCTTATGTACCTCAGTGAAACTGTGAGCTATACCATGTACGGCCACCCAAGATGGGCAGGCCATAGCAGAAAAAAAAAAGTAAAATTGCAGGCCCCTGGAAAAGGAAATGGCAACCCAAGATGTGCTTGGCTTGCTTCACTCCATAGGGTTAAGAAGAGTCTACCACATGAGTCAACATCAACTATAATTTGAGCAGGAAATAAGTTTATTAACTTATTTTTTAGACATTCAAATATAATCACTACAATGGAGGGCTTCTATCACTCTTCAGCCCACCGTATGTGAAGCAATTGCTATATATATGTATATATGTGTATATATATCTATCTATCTATCTATATATATATATATATATATATATATATATATATATAATGTGGGAGTGTGTATATAAAAGCAAAGACAATTTGTAAATTATTCTAGAAATTAGCCTTTCACTTATTAGTAGCCTGTCATTGTTTGGCAGTCTGGAATGGACCTCTTATGCTTAGTTTTCTGTCTTCTGAATGTTCTCTCTCTAGTGTGCAGTTCTTTTTAATAGAACACGCTGTGGATCTTATCGGCATCCAATATCTCCTACATCATGAATAAGGTTATAGAATACAATGGCTGCCCCAATTAAAATCATATAATCATTACATGGAATAAGTATCCTTTTTTTTTTCACAACCTAATAATATTTTGCTCATAGTAAGTTTTTTAATAGATATATATTTTAACTATGAGTTTCTGATTGTTAAATAGTCTAGTTCCTCCAAATGCATATTCACTATATTCAGTATCCTTTGAAACAGCAGTAGGTTTCTGTGGTTTAGGGGTCATGCTCAGTCAGCTATTAACAAAATGATTGTTCTTAAATGCAGAATGCCATATTATTTTATGGGGACAACTGTTTTATGCAGACACCATTAAAGAAAGCTATAATAATGTCTAGTTTTTATGCTGAAGAGAATCCCGGCATATGTTCCTTTACAGACTGGCATGTTTATCGCTTCACTATAAAACTGCTGCTTTTGTAAAAATGATGTTGACCTCCTAAATATTATCTGTGGCACTTTGTGTTTCTGTTCATAAATAGAAATCATTGTTTTTATTTTAAGAGCTTAATTAATGCCAGTCTGTAAAAATACTTCTTGTTTTGCATTAGCATGTAAAAGCTTTTGTTAATTGTGAGCATTGTGTCTCTGCATAACAATAGCAGCATCACAGAGGCTGTGATACCACCAAAACACACCACTGGGAATAAATTAGCAGATGGTGCTCTTGGCAACAGCTAAGCTAATGAGTCCTGTGGCACCTTTAATATACTGGTTCACTGTTGTTACGACTTAGATTGTTATTGACGATTCTGAGTTATACAATTAACCTCTTCTGTGTAGAAGTGTCTGGGTTGAATCTTGACTTTGGTTCTTCCAGATGCTCTAATCATGTTAATAGAAACGGTACAGCCCATAAGTAGTGTGTTGTATGTATGTAAAGGACCACTGTGTATTAGTAAAAGCCTCAAAAGCTTGTGAAGTGTGCAACAAACAAACAACAGCAGCTGCTGCTGTCTGAGACATGAACGTAAAACCATTATTACTGAAAATTTTAACTTTTGAAGAATAGTTTGTATATTGCAAGTTTCCATTCTGTCTGACTAGCACTATCTGATAGAATTATGGCATATACTAATCTATTGAATGGTGGGAGGAGGGAGATAGGTGGAAAACTTGTTAAGTGAGCAGAACTTATGGAATTTGACACCTACACATGTTCAGAAGTAGGCAGCTCATAAAAAAAAAAGTGGCAAGCCATATCCTTCACAAATATAAACTCCCTACTCATACATGCAACCTTTACCGAAGTATCATGATACCTCCAGGGACCCCCAGAGGCACCATATTGTTTTCTAATTAAGGACTAGCCTTGTTACATATTTGCTGCCTAATTCTGCTTATTTTTTTAAAATATGTTTTTTTTATTATACATAGTTACATAGTAATTTAGGTTGAAAAAAGACTTTAGTCCATCAAGTTCAACCTTTTTAGATCTCCACTGATCTGCAATACGCAGATTTATTGTTAATTGATCCAGGGGAAGGCGAACAGAAAAAAAAAAAAAAACTGTGAAACTTTGGCAATTGTCTCAACAGGGAAAAAAATTCCTCCCTGACCCCAGAAACTGGCGACCGGATTCATCCCTGGATCAATACTCCCTCTCTATTTATCCAGGATAGCCCTTAAAGCCCTTTTTATTAAAAAATATATCCAATCCCTTTTTAAAGTTATCTATCGAATCCGCTGTCACCATCTACTTTGGTAGAGAATTCCACAGATTAACCACCCTTACTGTGAATAACCCTTTTCTTTCTCTAAGGCAAAATCTTTTTACTTCTAATCTCAAAGGATGTCCCCTTGTCCGTTGAAAACCTCTTGGCACAAAAAGTTCCCTTGACAAAGCCTTGTATTGACCTTGGATATATTTATATAAGGTAATCATATCTCCTCTTAGACGCCTTTTTTCAAGAGTAAATACGTTTAATTTGGTTAGTCTTTGTTCATAACTTAGCCCCTCCATTCCCTTTATTAGCTTTGTTGCCCTTCTCTGTACTTTTTCCAGCTCTAAAATGTTCTTTTTATGTAGTGGTGCCCAAAATTGTACTCCATATTCCAAATGCGGTCGTACTAGGGATTTGTATTGTGGGAGAATTAGATGTGCTTCCCTTGCTTCTATACCCTTCTTAATACATGCTACTATTTTACTTGCCATTGCAGCTGCTGCTTGGCATTGAGCACTGTTACCTAGGCAGTTGTCCACAAGTACTCCCAAATGCCTTTCAATATCTGATACCCCTAGATTTGCCTCATTAAGATTCTAAATTGTATGGCTATTTTTCTTTCCCAGATGAATAACTTTACATTTATTCATATTAGATCTCATCTGCCACTTAGATGCCCATTCCTCTAATTTATGCAAAAGTACATAATTTTCTAATTTAATTACCTTGCTCAAATGTGTGTCATCAGCAAATATAGAGACACCACACTCCAATCCCACTTCCAAGTCACTAATAAATATGTTAAAAAGGAGGGGACCTAATACTGAACCCTGAGGAACCCCACTTACCACATTAGGCCAATCTGAGTATATTCCGTTTACCACAACATTTTGTTTCCTGTCTTTTAAACAGCTCTCAATCCATAAGCAATTCCTGAATTCCTTAGTTTGCACAATAGTCTCCCATCTGGCACTGTATCAAAAGCCTTTGCAAAATCCAAATAGACTACATCCAATGAGTTGCTTGATCCAAGTTCTTACTAACCTCCTCATAGAAACTAATTAGGTTTGTTCGACATGACCTGTCCTTCATAAATCCATGTTGGCTCCTACTTATAATCCTATTTGAATAGACACATTGTTGTATATTATCCCTTATTAACGCTTCTAAAAGCTTTCCCACTACTGAAGTGAGACTCACAGGTCTATAATTCCCTGTATTTGCTCTTGCTCCCTTCTTAAATATAGGTATCACCTCTGCGTTTCTACAGTCATCTGGTAGAGACCCTCTGTTGAGTGAATCTTGAAAAATTAGATATAATGGTTTTGCTATTACAAATCCCAGTTCCCTTGGATGTATTCCATCAGAACCTGGGGCTTTATTACCATTTATTTTTTCCAACCTCTTTTGGATTTCTTCCTGCGTTAACCAGTTATTTGGCAAAGTTAGTGTATACTGAAGAAAATAACCTATTTATCTCATTTGCCTTTTCCTAGTCACTAATTTTCAGACAGCCTGTTTCACATTGTAATTTTCCTATAGCTTCCTTCTTGGCCTTCTTCCCTTTAATATCTTTAAAACATATTTTAAGGTTAGTCTTACTCTCCTTTGCAACTAACTTTTCATTTTCGATTTTAGCCAGTCTAATAGCCCTTTTGCAAGCCTTGTTGACTTCCTTGTACTTACGTAAAGCAGTCTCTGTCCCCTCTTGTTCTGTATAATTTAAATGCCTGTTTTTTACTCCATATCTTGATCTTTAAATCATTGTTAAGCCACATCGGATGTGATTTACTCCTTTTACTTTTATTCTCACTTGGTATATGGTGATATGTATGTATATTTAGTTAGGATTTAAACGTTGTCCATTTATGTTCAGTATTTTTACCTGCCAGTTCTCTGTCCCAGTCTATACTTTGTATTGCTGCCCTAAGAACATTAAAATCTGCCCTTTTTAAAAGTAAGAGTTTTTGTTGGCCCTTCACACTTTTGTTTTTTTAATTCAACCTCAAATAAGACTGTGTTGTTATCACTGTTTCCCAGAGGTTGCCCTATTTCAACAATTTCTGATAACTAAATCAAAGATAGCCTCATTTCTAGTAGGCTCTTGTATAACCTGGGCCAGATAATGATCTCTGAGTGTACTCAAGAACCTGCTCCCCTTAGCTGAACTGCTGGTCTCATTCATCCAGTTTATTTCAGGGTAATTAAAATCTCTCATTATTAGAACTTGCCCATGCTTAGCTGCATTTCAAATCTGTAACAATAATTGAATTTCCTCACTTTCAATTATATGTGGGGGTTTATAGCATAATCCTACTAATATTCTTTTAGAATTTGCTGCTCCGCTATTAAACTCTACCCACAAACATTCAACATTACTGCTAGTTTCACCATAAATATCTTCTCTGACTATAGGCTTAAATTCATGCTTAACATACAGACAAATCCCTCCTCCTCTTACACCATTGCCCCTATCTTTCCTAAATAGGTTATAACCATCCAGATTAACAGCCTAGTCATGCCAATCATCCCACCACGTTTCAGTAATGCCTGTTAAATCCCATTTCTCATTAACTGTTAATAATTCTAACTTTCCCATTTTTCCTGGCAAGCTTCTGGCATTAGTGAGCATACACCTTATGTTATGAGTCTGTAGTTCTGAAGTGCCTGCCACTGTACTTGACTTACTTAACAATACCTCCTTATTAACTATACTAACCCTCACCCCATCTCCTCCCCCATGACTAGTTAATGCGTTCCTTACCCCCTCTACACTTTCTACCCCATTACTTCTATCTTGTCCCTCCCCCCCACCTACTAGTTTAAAAACTCCCCCAGCCATTCTAAAAATCATATCCCCTAGCACAAAAGCCCCCCTCATCATTAAGGTGAAATCCATCCCTGCTATAGAGATTGTACCCTAGTGAGTAGTCAGCCCAGTGCTCTAAAAACCCAAACCCCTGCTTAATGCACCACATTTTTAGCCACGCATTATCCTCCCTAAGCTCCTTCTGCCTCCCTGGGCTAGCACGTAGCTCTGGTAGTATTTCAGAAAGTATTACCTCTGAGGTCCTTGCCTTCAGCTTATTACCTAGTTCTATAAAAATCATTCTTTAGGACACTCCATCTTCCACTAACTTTGTCATCGGTACCAATATGTACCAAGACCGCCGGTTCATTTCCAGCCCCTCCCAATAATTTATCTACCCGATCCACAACATGCCGAACCTGAACACCTGGGAGACAGCAAACTCTTCGATTGCTGGGATCTGGGTGACAAATCACCCTGTCTACCTTCCTAATAATAGCGTCCCCAACCACCAAAACCTGCCTGTTGCTCTGCCTATTTTGCTCTCCCACTCCTCCAGTAGAACTGTTATCCTGGCTGTTAGAGGGAACAGCTCTATCTGGCATTGCCATTCCTGAATGGACATCCCCAACAGTGTCACTCAATCTGGCAAATCTGTTGGTGCTTGCCAACTCAGAACTAGCCTGCCTCCTGCTCCTGTTCCCCTGCTTCCCCTTGTAACTGTAACCCAGCTACCTCCCTGGAAATCGTAACTAGCCCAGGCTCCACCCTCCATGCTAGGTCCAGCTAAACTGTGCTCTGGGAGCACCAACCCCCTTTCCAGTGGAGCAATATCACTAAGTGCTGCAACCCTCCTCTCTAGTTCTCCAATTTGAGTTTCAAGATAGGCAACATGCTCACACCTGTCACAGAGTTATGGACCCTGGAACATCTGTTCCAGTAGTGCATACATATGACAGGATGTACACTGAGTGAGGTTCCCACTGGAATGACTCATAATTACAGTGGGGGGGGGGGGATGTATAAAGCACTACAATGTTCTCCCCCTTTGCACTCCCTCCTTTTATCTAAACTCCTACACTTATACTGGAACTGCCCTTATGCTAGAAGTGTTTGCACCCTCCCCTGTTTATATTAGGTTCTTCTACTCACCTGCCCACTACTCACTGCACAAGTACACACAGTTACTGTTCAGGAGAAATCACAGAACAGATGTGGTCCTTTAATACATAATAATTATTACTTTCTGTTCATATCTTATAGATTTCAAAGCTGCATGTGTTAGGTGATTTCATGAAATCTGTACCTGGAAAAGTGTATATATATATATATACAAGATGGCTTATATTGTGTGCTTGTATATGGACTAGAGTTGTCCCATTGCTAAATAGGGATTTTTTTTTAAAAGCATATATATATATATGGTTTGTCGTATTCAGGAGGGCCCAGTGGACTTTTTGGGCTGTTGGGGAGGGCCTGGATTAACAAGTATTGGTATTGCCCTGTTGGCATGAGGTGTTTAATATTCCTAGTTGTTTTTCTGTTGGCCATCCTGTTTGGGATGAGCCATGTTATACATGTCAATATATGATGAATGGATAATACCCAGTCAGGTTTGGTATCTAAATGCCTCATTTTCTCTAGGGCGTTTTATAAAATAGGTTATGTGGGGCTCCCAGGAAAGGAGGCCATGAATTGAGAGGTAACCAGTTAAGGGGTTTGTAGTGGTCCATTACAACAAGGGAAGGGCCTGAGTAGATGCCATGTCTGCAGAAGGGATATTTCCATTAGCACCCATACCATGTGGCTTTTATGGCAAGAGGAAGCCAGATAAATTACAAACTGTGCTAATTACCCCTTACAGGGCCAGAGGGAGAAAGTGAGATGGCAAATGACCATATTCTCTTAGACCTACAGTTTCCTCACCACAGGAGGCACATCTGTCACACTAGTGACATGAATGCAATGTGGGTCTCCACCCTGATTGGTTCCTGTTATCCATAAATACGTTTTACTGTTGCCATTAAAGATGTGCTATGTTTTGTATTCGCATAAACACTGTGTGTATTTTACTCTGGCCTCCAAATGGAAAGACCTTTTTATTTTTCTTTATTAAGCTGGCTTAAATCCTAATGTTCCTACTGGTCCTGTCCTAAGGGACCATTGTCTGTTCTTGTGTTCCTGTATCCTGAGGACTGGTTGTTCTTTGGGCTGACTTTGCAGGCTGGGCACTGAGATTAACCCAAAATCCACAACCTAGAGAGATTCTTGTAGCAGAAAGCAGGAGGTATTAGGGTGCACGTGATTCCCTTGTCTCTGGGTTGTGACATGATTGTTCATTGGTTTTATTTTTATGGTTTATATGCTACCAAGATTAAAATAAAAATATTATTATACATTACAGTACACAAAGCTAATTTCACACGTCCGATTCTCTAATTTAAAGTTTGGATTTCTGTAGAAAATGGTCCAAGTTATTTAACGGGATGCTGACACTTAAACAACGTGGGATTTTGAAGCTTGGAACTTGAAACTGCTAGTCTATTCACTCAAGTAGCTTCAGCTCAGCATGAAGATTTGGACAGTTTCTCAGTAAAACAGAGCTTCAAATATGCTAAACCTCATGCTATCTATTTGCAGTATGTTACTGAGTTAAGTAAAAATACTTATCTCCTTAACAGGCTACAAATTAATACTAATGGAAATGACAAACACATTGATATATTGCAATCAGAAAACTACAGCCAATATGCTTGGAAAGGGGAGATAATGGTTTTAGTCTAAATAAGTTTGGCTTTAGCATAAAGTGAATTACTTTTGAGGTGTCATCATGTCTTTAAACAAGCTTCTATATTGTTAGCAGTGTCTTGCAGATTGTTAGCTTATTGTCCGTTAGTATTTCCATACAAAACGCCCTGTATACAGCTGCTGCTCACCTGATATTGACTCCTGGATTTTGTTCAGGTCCCATCATCGTGAACGTCTTTCCAGATCCTGTCTGCCCATAGGCGAGGATGCAAACATTGTAACCATCCACACAAGATTTGATAATAGGGAAAGTTCCTTCAAACACTTCTTCCTAAAAAAAACAAGGGTGATGATGAATGTTAATTTATTTATTTATTTTTTAAATGGAGGTTTGGAATAAGGGACTTGATGCAGATATGCACCAGTTTGTTTGTTTTTAGTAAAGTGGCCTCTATAAGAACTGTGTACTTAAATGGCAAATAGGAAAAAACAACAGAAATCAATTCGGTTTATTGCCAACCTTAGTTTCTCCATGGAGTGCTGTGAGAGGATTATAGATTGCAGTATCAAATAAAGAATATATACGGTAAATAAAAGCCCAAATCCTTAAAGCTTTCTTTTTAATCAATATTTGTTGATCATGAAATTATTTTGTAGACAGACCTAAAATCCAGGTAAATACTTTGGTAAAAGACTTCCTTACAGAGAAATGTCTCACAATTGTGAGCATCAATAAGGATTAAAACATTAAATTTATCCTGTTCAAGGTCTCAGAACAACTGTTTTATAAGTTTGCTATTGAAAGGGTACAAGGTGAAGTAGTTATCTATTGGTTTGTTTTATCAATTGTGAAGCAAAAATCGGATTATCTGCAACCATCCCATAGTGTAGGAGCTTGTGTACTTCAATTAAGCTATACCATGTAGGGTCACCCAATATGAGCAAATTATAACCTTGGGGGACAAAATGAAGCAGGCCAGAGATTAGTAGAATTCTATTAAGACAATTCTTCTTATAGTACATACCCTCTTCCAACAGTATCAGAGACAACTCTACACATGGACATCACCAGATGGACAATATAGAATTCAGATTGACTATATAGTTTGTAGCTAAAGATAGATAAGTCAGCAAAAACAAGACATGGAGCTGACTGCTGACAGTTGCACAACAAAGGTACATGGTTATAGTGGGGTTAAATACCAACAAAAAACAAACATTTTAGGAGATGTAGAGTCTGGGATGCATGCAGCAATGATTCTCTGGGAGCAAAGCATGGTGCAGAGAAGAATCAGTCTTCTAATTGCTAAATAGTATGTATATCAAAAATGCTGTCTCGGTTTACTTGTTTGTATGGCATTTGATTAGTTCACTA
Source organism: Discoglossus pictus (assembly GCA_027410445.1). Classification (NCBI taxonomy): domain Eukaryota; kingdom Metazoa; phylum Chordata; class Amphibia; order Anura; family Alytidae; genus Discoglossus; species Discoglossus pictus. The sequence goes on from CM050167.1 coordinate 338,023,178, forward strand.
TTCTGCGAAGAAAGTATATCAGAGTAAGCTATTATCCCATGATTTCCTTGTTTACATTTTTAACCACTTATCTACAGTCTAAAGGAAAAAATTACAATTATGAATAGGACAGCAAAATAGTTTATTTCAGAAGTATTTTAACCTCAATTTGAAATAGTATCTAATTAAATCCACAATAAACATTTCAGGATTTTTAATACAGAAAACCCATCTAAAAGTAGCTAATGTGGCAACACTACATTATTGTGCAAAATGGAACGCCAGTCTTTAAACTTTCTTGTGAGTGAATAAACTAATCTCAATAGAATATTTTGACATACTACCCCAATCCCACTGTGATTTACCTGGGTGCATTGAGGGAGAAACACTTTGTCAAATCTGAATTTCTTTTTGCTCCCACTGTTATTAACTACAATTTCTTCATCAGAAGGAAAATCAAGATGGTTCCCCTTCCCATCATCTCGTCTGCATCGACAGAACACCCGAATGTTTCCTCTAAGTTCCTGAAGCTGGTTATAAAGAAGCTTTCTCTCTAGGGACTCACGCTGGTAAAGTGCACGGATTTCCTCTGTTTCCTTGGTTGCCATTTTCATGGTCTCCATAGAGTACCGCATTTTATTCATATACAGTCCAATCTCTGACAGCTCACTTTTGGTAGCAACTCTTAGCTGGTGATTACAAGCATTAAGTTCACGTGCTTCCCTCAAGATTTGTAGGAGCACTTCCTTTTTCTTTGGTGAAAAACTTTTCACATAATTAGTAATTTCAACATTTTTATTCTGAATTTCAGTAATTTCATTAAGGCATTTTTCCTTATCTGCTTGCAAATCTACAGTTCTTTCATATAAGCTTTCATTCCGACTAGTGAGTTGCATTTTCTCTTCTTCAAGATATTTACATTTTAAGCTCAAACTCTCAAGTTCTCTCTCTTGTTCTTGTACTTTTTTATTTAAGTTTTCAATCAAGATATCTTTTTGGTGGACATCCCTTAGAACAAAAAAAGAGTAAGTGATAAGGAAAGGATAAAAGGAACAATAAAATTACAAAGCTTCTACTTAGATATAAAAAAAACTGAAATCAATGGGACTTTGGATATAACGCAATTTGTCACATGATATAGCATGATCTAGCATTTTAATATAGAAAGTAATACCAAGTGAATTGTTGACTAAAGGAATAAGACCCATGCAGATAATGTGTTTACAAATGTAATAGCTAATAAACTGATTTCCAAATCCTCTTTTTTTTTTTTTTTTTAAATATGGGAGGAAGAACCAGACACAGAATTCAACACCAAAGCTAGGCAATCCAGTGCTTCTCCTCTTTCTCATTAAACTGAAATCTCCAAGAAAACCCTTGCAAAACAGTCATACATTCGTATCTATCTCTAGCCAAACTTAAAGGACTACTGAAATCTGGAAAACATGTTTACATTTTGGTGAAATATTTTGGGCTTACTTAATTTTGTCACTCATATTTATCAGTATAGTTGCAGCCATTTTACCCCTCATATTCTCTCTCACTGAGATCCTCCTCTATAGTTATAGCTTGCAACAGAATATGCAAACGTCATGTCACTGTTGGAGTGGGGCCATCCACACAAACTGGATAGGCTTCATTACCAATATGACAATGGGAGCCTTTTAACAGCTGCTAATTAATTGCCCTATCAAGAAAGGATGTCTTTATTAAATAAATACTGTGTAACACATATTATTGTACAGCACCGAAAACTCTCCCATTAACCTGTTGAAAGTCTTAATAAAAACGAATTATGCTTACGAAATTCAAATAAATTATTGATGACTGGGTTTAAAACTGTATATAATCTATGTATGTTTTATTACCTGTTATTTATATGTATTCACATACATTATATAAATATAATTATATTTTTATGGGATCATTTTGAGTGCAGTATAATGAAATATATTACACATTAATTATTTCCTGCTAGTGGGTGGATTACAATAGAAGCTGGCTGATGGCTCCCCCTGTCATGCTGTAATATTTTACGCCACTCCCCCACAATAAAATTATATTTGCAGCTAAAGAAGATGGAGGAGGTTTTCAATGAGGGGTAAATAGCTGCTCATATACAGAGCAATGTGAGTCCGAAAATTAGGCAAGTAAGCCCAAAATATTTCATATATATCACTAAAATGTTTAGAAAATGTATAGACGTGACTAATTTGTCCTTTAAGCATATCTACTCTAAAACAATGTTTTATGGTAATGAGAATGGAACATTTTAAGGTATCTTAAAACACATGCTGTTAGACTTGTTCACTCATATCAAAATTATGGAATGATGTATATCAGTGACTAGAAAATGTAATAATTCCCCTATCTAAAAACATCTCTTAAATGCTCTCTTAAATTGCACAAAATCTAATCGCCCAAAATCCCCATTATCTTATTTCCCAATTTTTACTGGCAACTGTAATAGTAAAAAAATAAAATGGAAACCTCATATTCCAAAGCGTCAATAAGTTAAATAGGGCACATGTATAATATGACAATTATTATATTACAATTATCATAAATGAGCAGGTAACTAGATCCTCAGAAAGTAATTTCAACAGATATATCAGGCCACTACAACTCAAACAAATTAACCACAATTAAATCCAAACTAAACAACATTTTATCACATTCTTCAACTATCCCCTTTTTTATTTTTTTGTTTACCCTTGTATTCACTTTATTTACATGACAATGTAATATCACATTATGTAAACAGTATTAAATGCTGTATTTGCATGTTATTGTGCACTACATGTACAGTATTATTATATTTAAATTATGAATTACTATAAATTATTTAATAAATTAATATAATATGTATAACAAATGTATAATTATTTATTAAATGTTGTATTTCAAACTTATCCTGTACTATATATCAGATATATTATATTTTGTATATGGAGAAAATATTATAGACTGCTTCTACTCAGGCAAATAGTATGTAAAATACCAGTAGGTAAATTAAAAGTAAACGGTAGAATAATTTTGATATACTTTCCATAAACATTGTGTCTCTCTCCCACTTTATAAAAAAAAGATGGTGTTAAAGTATCAGATTAAATCTATATTAAAGGTATATGCAAGTGAGGTGGGTTATGAATGCATCCTGTAGAATTTTGCCAACTGCCCAAAAATGTTTGCATGAAAAAATGCAAAGATTTTTTGCAAATTTTTTTTTAAAAAAGTTCTGGGGGTGATGCAGACACCCCCAGCAATGGCACTGCGCATATCGGGTACTTCATTAAAAAAAAATGTACCCAATATAAAAGCTGCTGATTGGCTAAAGAAAAGGAAAGTGTCTGAAATCATGTGACTTCCCACAGTGGGGAAGACTTCAAGTGCTAACTGAGCATGCCTGCACAATCCCCAGGCCAAAACGGTACAATGTATTACTTATGCTAATATTCCCTGGAAATTTCAGGGGGTGTCAACATTGAAAGAAAACAGTTTGCAAATGCAATAAATTCAGCAAACTTCAGGCTAACGGTTTAACGGTTTACTTTCGAATTTTTTCATGCCAACAATTTTTTTCAGACACTATAAATTCTCCTCTATCGGATGCATTAATAACCCAGCTCACTTGCATATACCTTTAATATAACCAAAAGCAGCTGAAACTCAACAGAACAGAAACACATCATCATTATTACTTTTATAAATAAAGTTCCAATGTTTTACTCAGTGATGCGTACAAGGGGAAAATACAATAAATACAAAGAGTTTGTGACATATACCAATACATATATATATTCTAGTGTAGTGTTGCTTCATTTTGATTTGCCTGGTATATAGACCCAACAGCGGACCATCCATACGTCTGTCCGATAGTGGGCACTATTAGTATCTTGAGAGCATATGTCTTCTGTTTTGCTTTGCTATGTAGCCTTTTATTTATTTTTCTATTAGGCATCATATATTGTACCTCACCTTTCTATACCTCACCCATACCCTTTAGACAGTAAGTTTGCAAGTTTTCAATCTTATTGGGTTCTTTAGAGAAAGCACTTTGCTTGATTTTAAACTCAATAACAGGGCCCTCCATTTTTTTTGTAATTTGTTAAGTTTGTTTTTGACTTGTATCTACCCTATTTAGTACTACGGAATATGTCGGAGTATTACACATAAAGGTTAATAAACAATAATAATATATTATACTGGATTTGAACTTAAGAGCCTTTTTACCATAGGTGCAGTTATGGAGTTGGCGTTCTGTCAGTGGGTGGTCTGGCATAGTCTGTGTGGTAGAGCATATTAATAGTACTATATGCTGTCTTCTAGATGAATAATTTACAGGGGAGTAGGAGCCAGAATAATTCAGCTCATTGTAAAATAGCTTATATATACATACATACAAACAGAAAAATCCGGGGGGGATTTGTCCCCCCCCCCCCCCCCAGTTTCTACACCCATGTTCACTTACAAGATCACTGAGCTCTGCAGCCCATGGACATGTATTTCTTAGGTCTGTTACAGACTGCAATGTTCTATGACAGTTACAATTTCTATCCCAGGGATCAGTACTTTGGTTTTATGTATTTTTAAACACGGGGCAGAGAGTACAACCTTATTTAGACTATATGGTAATTAACACTTATAACTTAACCATATTTACAAGCTTTCACCACATTAGGCTACCATCATATTTCAAATAAAAACAGGAAAGGAATAGATCTCCTTCATGTGTATGGCTAGAAGTGATGACACCGTGGCATCAGTGGAGAAATAGAAATATTCCCATTAGTTTGATGGCAAACAGTGAAGGGATCTCTCTCCTCGTGTTTATGGCTAGAAGTGAAATTATTGTGGTAGCTATTTGTTTTGTTCCCTTTACAGCCTATGATTGTTAAAAGTACTTTTGAACGTCTGTATGTACAGTATTTTTAATTCAGTGTTGTTGTTTTTTTTGAAGTGCCAATAAATATTACAGTTTTATTGTTAGTTGAATACATATGCCAATACAGTAGCACATATTGAAGAGGAATGGAGATGGGGGCAGATGGGTAACCAATACTAGAAGGTGTTGTGTGTCATTAATGCTACTGAGATAAAATAAGTTATTATTATTATTAACGTTCTTTTGTAACGCGCCAACATATAGAGAGAGCTGTACAGGGGAAGATAACAGGGAAAATACAATATTAACAGCTGAAGAAAATGGAAAGCCCTGTTTTGAACTTAGAATCTTTGTAGAAAGTGCTTTCTCCCAAAGCACCTTACAAGACTGGAAACTCGCTACTTACAATCTAAAGGCTAAACCTTGTGATCTCCCCACTTCCTCTATCTGACTACCACCTGCTTACTTGCAACCTCACCTCCTGTTCACCACCTTCTCCAATCCCTGCCACCAAAACCCAACTTTCCAATGTGCTAAAACCCCTTCTCAGCCCCCTCACCACCCTTACCTGCCCTGACATACCTACTTCACAGTATGACATGACTCTAACCTTCACCATTAACACGCTTACCCCTATAACCACAAGCTCTCGCTCTCACCCACAACCATGGCACACTACACAAAGGCGCTATATACAGAGGTGCTCATGCACTGCAGAAAGACTTTGGAGGAAATCTCCCACTTCAGCATACTTTTTCCACTACAAATGTATCTTGCACTCCTACTTCTCTACCCTCAATCTTGACAAACACTACTTATCATCACTAATATCAAACCTGTCCCTCAAGCCTAAACATTTGTTTGCAACATTCAACACCCTCCTCTGCCCACCCCCACCTCCTGCCTCTTCCTGTCTCACAGCTGATGACTTCTCCAGCCATTTTAAAAATAAAATTGAAACCATCTGCAATGAACTGTCCCAGCCCTTCCCCTTTCCCAATGCCTCCTTCACTATGGACTCCTTTGACCCTGTAACCAAGGATGAAATATCTACTTTACTATCAACCTCTCACCTTACAACTGGTCCAGATGATCCCATTCCATCACAGCTAATCCCTCCACTCTCTACCACACTTATTCCAGCTCTCACACATCTGTTCAACCTCTCCCTAAACACTGGCAAGTTCCCATCCTCTTTAAAACACATCATAATTACACCCATTCTCAAGAAGCCCTCATCTGATCCTGCTTCTGCCTCCAACTATCTCTCTCGCCACCTATTTCTCTACTTCCCCTGGTTTTCAAAACTGCTTGAGTGGCTTGTCTAAAATTGTCTCACTCAATGTATTTCCTCCAATTCCATTCTTGACCCCTTCAAATCTGGGCTCCGGGCCCAACACTCTACAGAAACAGCCCTCTCAAAAGTCACCAATGACTTGCTAACCGCCAAATCAAAGGGGCATTTCTCTATCCTAATTCTGCTGCTTTCAATACAGTTGACCATCCTCTTCTAATCAAAACTCTTTGCTCTATTGGCATCCATGACACAGCTCTCTCATGGTTCACATTCTATCTTGAAGGTCGTACATTTAGTATCTCTTTCTCTGGCACCTCTTCTTCACCTCTCCCTCTGTCTGTTGGCGTACCCCAAGGTTCAGTCCTAGGCCTCCTCCTCTTTTCCATTTACACATCCTCCCTTGGTACCCTAATAAAATCATTTGGGTTACAGTATCATCTCTATGCAGATGACACTCAAATCTACCTCTCTGCACCAGATCTATCCCCCTCTCTTTTAGCTCAAGTTTTTCAACTCAAACTCAACATGTCTAAGACTGAACTCCTTATCTTTCCACCCTCTACTACAGCTTTAACTCTTCAAATATCTCTCACTGTTGACCATGTCATCATCACTCCCACCACCTAGGCGCATTGTCTTGGGGTTCTACTGGACCCTTCCACTCTTTTATTCCTCACATACAATCCATAACCAAATCTTGTCATTTTCACCTAAAAACATCTCCTAAATTCATCACTATCTTACAGAAGACACAGCTATAATTTTAATACACTCTCATCATATCTCGACTTGACTATTGCAATTCACTCCTTACTGACCAACCCATCACTCGTCTGTTTCCACTCCAATCCATAATGAACGCCTCCGCTAGACTCATCTTCCGTACTAAATCCTCAGTGTCCACAGCTTCTCTCTGTCAATCACTCCACTGGCTTCCCATAGCCTCCAGAATCAAATTTAAAATCATGACACTAACATATAATGCCTTCAACAACAGTGCACCCCCTTATATCTCTGCTCTTGTTTCTAAATACTCTTCCAACTGCCCCCTTCGTTCTGCTAATGACCTTCTTCTTTCCTCCTCTCTTATCACCTCCTCTCACTCCCGCCTTCAAGACTTTTCTCATACTGCCCCTAATATCTGGAACTCCTTGCCTCTATCCATTAGACTATCTTCCTGCCTCAAAATCTTTTAAAAAATCACTAAAAGCATACCTGTTTAAAAAATCCTATCACCTTCAGCCTTAATATGAACAATTGCACACTCCGCAGCTTAATAACACTTACACCCACAATCTACAGTACAACACACAGTCACCTCCACTTGACTAAACAAATTGCTTTCACGTTGCCATCTTGCATTTGTCACCCTCTTATATCACACCTAAACCCTTTAGATTGTAGATTTATGAGTTTTCAATCTTGTGTTGGTGCATTGGAAACAAGCAATATGTACATTTGATTTTAAACACAAAAACAGGGCCCTCCATTATTTATAAGGTGTTAATTTTTTTCTTTGCCATGTACTTAAGCCATGTATAGCACTACAGAATATGTTGGCGCTTTACAAATAAAGATAATAAGAATAATAAAGTCTAAGAGACTATCAACACTATATAACATAACAACTAATTTAATTATCCTCACTCCTCTTTTTTTCCACCATATTTTATTCATAATATCTTACATAAGATTAATTACATGTACTTGTACATTGTGTAAAAATGGAATTAATGCTAATGTAAAAACATTTCTGCCTATACACTCACAAAACACATAATTTAATTACACTTCACTCGTCTTCATTCCACCATTTGTCATTTTATCAATATTAACATCTCACATAAGATTAATTACATTTACTTGTACATTGTGTCTAAATGTTGTCTGATAGTGGCCCATTAAACTTAGAGAGAAGCCCAAGTAGACACATTGAACCTATCCTAACAGATTTTGCTGGGGGGCCAGTATATTTTAAAGTGGTTGCTATCGATTACATATTCCAGACATCAGAGGATTATGGGTAGATGCCAAATGGGATACAATTTGTGATACCTTGCTACTAAGGTATCTAGAGTCAGATTTAGAAAAGGCCATAACATGTTTTTCCTTTTGCCTTATTTATACAGCAGAATCCAATTTTTTTTTTTCTTTTGAGCAACAACCAAGCAGAAAACTTAGTTAAGAGCGTTGGGATTATTAAACTGCCATTTTTGACTTTAGAACCAACTTACCTTTGATTAATCATCTGTTCAAAGTTTTGCTGTCCTGTTAATTTATTCTCCAGGCTATCACCAAACATTGCATAAAACATTGAAATTACTTCATCAGGATCATAATTGCACAGACGAAGAGCAGCCATAATCTCCTTATAATCGGTGATTGCAGGTAGGGCTTCCTGCATTAGGAAAGGAAAAGAAATACTAGAACAGTGATTCCCATAACAGGACCTCCCTAAAACCTAAAACGCCAGGATTTCAGGATATCCCTAAAAAACCTTAGATGGCTCACTTGTGTTCAATCAGAAATATGCTCAAATCCTGACAGTTAGGATCTCCTAATGATAGGAGCTGGAAAAAACTGTATCAGAAGAAAAGTATGCCATTCTTTACTCTGCCACGATTAGCCACTTGTGTTGGTTACCTTGACTTGCTGCACACGACGTGTCATGAAATCAACGTTCATTTCCCATAATAAAGGTAGAATAAGCCAGGCTCCAGAATCAATGTCAAAATATTTGCAGACATTTGTTCTTTCCTGTAGGATAAAACAATTCTTGAGATAGTTGTAGTTAGTATAAAATGCTGTTGTATTTTAGCATACCCTTCTTCGTATGGCCGACTACAGTGTATGTGCGTGTTAACATAGTAAAAACACACATTTATATACCGTATATACTCGAGTATAAGCCGACCCGAGTATAAGCCGAGGCACCCATTTTACCACAAAATACTGGGTAAAATGAGTGACTCGAGTATAAGCCGAGGGTGGGAAATGTGCTGCCCCCTGTGTCCCTCTTGTGTCCTCTGTGTCCCCCTCTCTCTCCGCGTCTCTTCTCCCCTCTCCCTTCCCTGTGTCTCTTCCAATCTCTCCCTTCCCTGTGTCTCTTCCCCCCTCCCTTATCACCTCCTCATCCTCCCTCCTCGTCCTCAACCTCCCTCCTCGTCCTCAACCTCCCTCCTCGTCCTCAACCTCCCTCCTCGTCCTCAACCTCCCTCCTCATCCTCAACCCCCTCCTCAACCTCCCTCCTCAACCCCCCTCCTCAACCCCCTCATCCTCATCCTCTCTCCTCAACCCCCCATCCTCAACCCCTCCTCCTCATCCTCAACCTCCCTCCTCATCCTCAACCTCCCTCCTCATCCTCAAACTCCCTCCTCAACCCCCATTCTCATCCTCAAACTCCCTCCTCAACCCCCATTCTCATCCTCAACCTCCCATCCTCAACCTCCCTCCTCAACCCCCCTCCTCAACCTCAACACCAACCCACCTCCTCAACCTCAACCCCCCTCAACCTCCCCCCTCAATCCCCCTCAACCCCCCTCCTCAACCTAAACCCCCCTCAACCCCCCTCCTCAACCTAAACCCCTAAACCCCCCTAAATACCTCCCCCCTCTCCCCTCACTTACCTGACATCACATGCGCGCCGGGTCAAGGAGCGGAGGCCGGAGCTCAAGCAGGTAAGTGAGGGGAGAGGTATTTAGGGGGGTTTAGGTGGAGGAGGGGGGTTGAGGGGGTCTAGGTTGAGGGGGATTGAGGGGGGAGGTTGAGGGGGGTTGAGGTTGAGGAGGTGGGTTGGGGTTGAGGAGGGAGGTTGAGGATGGGGGTTTGAGGATGAGGATGGGGGGTTGAGGATGAGGAGGGAGGTTGAGGATGAGGAGGGAGGATGAGGAGGGAGGTTGAGGATGAGGAGGGAGGTTGAGGATGAGGAGGAGGGGTTGAGGAGGGGGGTTGAGGTTGAGACGGGGGGGTAGAGACACACGGTGGGGGTTAGAGACACACGGTGGGGGTTAGAGAGACACGTGGGGAGAGTTACTCGAGTATAAGCGGAGGGGGCCCTTTTTTGCCTTAAAAAAAGGGCTGAAAAACTCGGCTTATACTCGAGTATATACGGTATGTGCATTGATATCTCAGAAGTAAATGCATGTATGATCTTCACTATTACAATTATGACATGTTTACCCTACTATAGGTGTCCAATGTTAACATATGTATATATGTATATGTGTATATATATATATATATATATATATATATATATATATATATATATATGAATAATCAGAGTATAACAATAAATAGTGATACCTTTTTTGTTGGACAAACTTGTTCATAATATAGCGACAAGCTTTCAGGAGATAATCATCTCTTTAACAAGTCAGAAAGCAATACTTGGTAAAGAGAGGATTATCTCTCGAAAGCTCGTTGCTATATTATGAACAAGTTTGTCCAATAAAAAAGGTATCACTATTTACTGCAATAATCTGATTATTGAACTGTCTTTCAGCAAGTGGAAAAAAGTTATGTACTGTGGTATAGTGCAGTTAGTGCCTACAAGAGCCAAAAAACTGTCTGGGCCTCAAAGTGTAGCCTGTGCCTATAAGAACCAAAGTTCCAAGCAATAACCTCTCTCCTACTTCTCCTACTTTACATCACCACCATCCTATTAGGTACAGTACAGTTAAAGTGAGTACAATTATATGTTATTTGATCTAATTATTGTTTTGTTTTGTTTTTTTATTTATGTCTGTTTAGTTTTAAGGTTTTGTATAAAAAATAAAAGAAACACACCATCAGTTCAAAATAAAATGCTAAAATTCCTGGGGCTCGGAACAGATTATTTATATTTACATATATGCCTATGGGAAATGCTACCTTGAAACCTAACCTGTTTGGCACTCAACCTATCATCAGGAATGGATTAAGGTCACTTTGCCACTTTCCCTCTGCCCCTGCACATGCTCAGAAGCAGCCACTTGCAAAGATACAAACTAGAAACACCTTTCTCATAAACCCAGCCTTCATCAAAGTAGAACAAGTAACTCCAAAGGCTAGCATAAGCATTTTTTTCTGCCTAATTATGCTTTTAGTCTAATTTTTCTATATATATTTTCTTGTAAAGTGGTCTTTTAAGAAGCCTAATCCATCTACACTTTCATCAAAAGATTCTACTCAGTCAAGTGACCAAATCTCCTTTCTATTCACTATTCTATATCCCTTAATGTTAAAACATTATTATTCAAAAATGTGCTTTGGTTTCTTATTCAGCAATGTACCACTGAAAGCCAAACTGAGACATGGTTAATTGTATGACCAAATATTTAGTACAACATGCACACCAGACTAGAGATTTGTACATTTCAGAGTACCTCAAATATATAAGTCATGACCATTCCTTTTCCGGGTATGTGAACAGAACTTGTCCTCTCATTTTCCAAGTAGCTTGGAGAGTTGTTACTAACTTGTCTGATGTCATCAGGTTTGTTGTCAGACTGTAAAATAAAAATGTTACAACCAGTCATGTGATCCATGCCCACCAGTTCCATTAAAAAAAGTACTTGGCTTTTGAACTTATCAGAAAGAAACGGACGAATCCATTACCATTACTTTAATGAAAAAGTTGGAACTTTGATCAAATCAAATAAAGTTTATTATTTAGTTTAATAAGTACTATAGCCACTATAGTGAGTTTTATTTCCAAACTCTAACCATACATGTTAAGTATTTTGAACTGTTGGTTAGAAAACTGGGGCTACACAGAAAAGCAAAGTCATTGTAAATTACAAACTGCCATCACTGCAAGGCAGCTTGTAGAAGATGGGAGAAACTCCATCCTGGAGAGGAGGAGAACCCCAATATTTACATTGATCTTAAACTACTTTAAACTTATTAAAGAAGGACATTGCAGTGAAGCTAAACCAAAATGAAAAAATGGAAGTTACACATATTGAGGCAAAATACAGCTTTTTCTTCCTTATGTAACTTTAAAGGACCACTATGATCATATTTTTTTAATTTACTGTTTTTAATAGCTACATTTAAAAATATGCAGCACATTTTCAGAAGGTCAAAAATAATATAGCCTCTGATGTGTTCCTGAGGGGAAGGAGACTTTGAATAGGAAGAGGAAGTTCTGTCTGTTCTATGGGAATGTGCGGTTACATCGCTTAGTGCTTTCAGCAGGACTATAAGAGAGCTCATTGGTCTTCAAGGACACCCAAGCAAGTAATGAAACTGAAGGTAAGTAAGAAAAATGTAGTAATCAGTAATTGCATCAAAAAGTTGCAAAATGCTTAGGTTGATTTTTTTATTAAAAAAAAGAACACATTTGGCAAATTATCATGTTTAGGTTTTTTTGTTTTTTTTTATATTGAAAGTATGTTACCACAGTGGTCCTTTCATATTTGCTAATATTTTATTTTATTTTTTATTGGTTGGATATATCACTTGGCCTATAACTTGCCCACAATGACAAAACTAAAATGAAAAAACCTATTGTCACGATCTGCTTCTTCAATTGAACTTGGTAAGAAAATGGTTCAAACCTATCCAGCAGAATTGTGCGGTCCTTGTACACCTTTGATAGCAAAAGATGGATCAAACACAGGAACCATGCCCAGGGGCTTTCTTTCACAGACCAGGATCTCAAGAACACCATATAACCCCTTAGAATTAGGATTAATTCACATACTGACAATTACACCTTGTTTATGTAAGTTCAGACACAGCTGTCATACCTTTATTATTTGTCACATTTTATACAATTTTCTGGCACACAGGCTGGCCAATCACAGCAAGCCACATCCCTAAATAATAGGCTGCCCCCCTGCTTACTATGAAACCCTGTACATCTGATGAGCTCAGGGCTTTAATCTCATCCTGGTGATTATATCTAAGTGGGGCTGAGTGAGTCATCACCAGACAACACTGCAACATAATAGGAGTCCCCTGCCCACTAGGAAACCCACACATCTGATGAGCTCAGGCTCCTACTCTCATCCTGGTGATTGTATTAACGATAACCCTTTGCTGTAATCTTAAAGTGTGTGTATAAGGATTATCTATGAGACTACGATCTTGGGCGTTTGGCCGATGCAATAGCCTGCAGAATATCTAATATGTTTTTTTACAATTCCTATAACATGAAACATAATACATAAACCAGCATACATACAGTATAACAATGTAATCATATTTTAACCATAAGCACTAAGAAATACATAACCATAATAATAAAAACAGGGTAACTCTGGCCAGTCAGGCCAGGGCCATAGTGTAAAACAGTCCAGTCAGGCCCTGGGCATGACACCTATCTTGGCATGATTGTTACTGGTATTATAGTATACTTTGACCACATTTTGCTTTTTATAAAAATTAACATTTTTTGGTTTAAATGTAATGAGGAATGTTTATTGCATGTAAATGCAAGTATGTATTAAATTCACAATATACTGTCAAGGATTTCCCAAGAATATAGATAAACCAGGGCATTGGATAACAAGAAAAAAAAAGGTAGTAGTAAAATACCTTTCTCCTATCTCTCACCATTTCGACTTCCCACTTGTCTCCTAATTCATCTCCTTCATCAATTGATGGCCTTATAGGCAGGTTCTACAAGCACTATATTTACATTGTCATGTCCAAATACTATTCCAAAGCATCTATAGTTTTCATGTGAATCATAAATTATCAATCTGTTGAAATAGTATAGTAATTCTAATGTGATTGTTAATAATTATACGTTCACAGATGTACTGTAGGTGTTCTGGGCAATAATATAAAAAATCTTACCTCATTTTGTGTATTGATGAATCTTCCTTCGCTATATAGTTCTGGAGGAAATTGTAGGATACCCTAATAGTGCATATAAAAGAGATAAACAATAAACAACAATTTAATAATCTATATCTAAGAGAATATAAATAGGGAAGCATATGTAGTCTCTTACTTTTTCATCATCAAAATACATCCTGATGCCATTCTGAGTGAAACAGGTATAAAGTGTTCCATTATTGTGTAGAAAGCTCTCAAAGCTCAGAGATACATCCTCTGCTTCCAAACTGCTGGGCATTCCAGGTGCGTCCTTGATAAAGAATATATGCAAGAAGTTGCGTGAACATAAATACATTTATCAATTCAACTGCACTTCTGGAACTCTATTTACATACTTGAAAACTGATGTACTTTTTTTTTATGATTTTGCTTGTGTTTGTTGTGTTCTTTTATCCTATGCGACAGCTCAGTAAAGTTTTGTAACTTTTTTTTTAACTTCAGTATCTGTCATAAATCAGTGTCATAGTTTTATATTAAAACAAATTGACTCACAAATGTAAAATGACATAGAACACAATTATCTTTTGTATGCATTTAAAAGAGCCTACTTTAAACATTACTAAACTTGTTTTCCATGAATAAATATTGAGTAAAACCTGAAACTAACAGGAAGTGCACACAGCATATGTACCGTATATACTCGAGTATAAGCTGAGTTTTTCAATCCTATTTTTCAGGCTAAAAAGGGCCCCCTCTCCCCCTAACCCCCCGTGTCTCTCTAACCCCCCCCCCCCCTGTGTCTCTCTAACCCCCCCCCCCCTGTGTCTTTCTAACCCCCCCTGTGTCTCTCTAACCCCCCCGTGTCTCTCTAACCCCCCCCCCCCCCGTGTCTCTCTAACCCCTCGGTGTCTTTCTATCCCCCCCCATGTCTCTCTAACCCCCATGTCTCTTTCCCTCCCCCCTCCTCATCCTCAACCCCCCTCCTCATTCTAAACCCCCCTCCTCACTTTACCCCTCTAAAAACCTCCCCCTCTCCCTTTCCCCTCACTTATCTTCATCTGCAGCTTCTCCTCCGGCCTCCGCTCCTTCCTGCGTCGGGGGGAGGGGAGTTTAGAATGAGAAGGGGGGTTGAGGATGAGGAGGGAGGTTGAGGAGGGGGTTGAGGGTGGGGGGTTGAGGTTGAGGATGGAGGTTGAGGATGAGGAGGGGGGTTGAGGATGAGGATGGGGGGGTTGAGGAGGGGGTTGAGGATGGGGGGTTGAGGATGAGGATGGGGGGGTTGAGGAGGGGGTTGAGGATGGGGGGTTGAGGATGAGGATGGGGTTGAGGAGGGAGGTTGAGGATGGGGGGTTGAGGAGGGAGGTTGAGGATGGGGGGGTTGAGGAGGGAGGTTGAGGATGGGGGGGTTGAGGAGGGAGGTTGAGGATGGGGAGGTTGAGGAGGGAGGTTGAGGATGGGGGAGTTGAGGAGGGAGGTTGAGGATGAGGAGAGAGGTTGAGGATGAGGAGGGAGTTTGAGGAGGGGGTTGAGGATGAGGAGGGGGTTGGGGATGAGGATGGGGGGTTGAGGGAGGTTGAGGAGGGGGGTTGAGGATGAGGGGGTTGAGGAGGGAGGTTGAGGATGAGGAAGGAGGATGAGGATGAGGAGTGGGGTTGAGGAGGGAGGTTGAGAATGGGGAGGGGGGAAGAGACACAGGGAAGGGAGAGGGGTGAAGAGACACAGGGGAGGGAGAGGGGAGAACAGACACAGGGGAGAGAGGGCGGGACACAAGAAAAGGGCACACAAGAGGGGGACACAGAGGGCACAAGAGGGACACAGGGGGCAGAACATTTCCCACCCTCGGCTTATACTCGAGTCACTCATTTTTCCCAGTATTTTGTGGTAAAATAGGTGCTTCTGCTTATACTCAGGTCGGCTTATACTCGAGTATATATGGTACATCTGTAGATTTCAGTGACAGACAAGAATGACCCCGACAAATATATTATTGCTCATTGGCTGTTAAGGGCAAGTACACAGATCAGTTAAAAACTTGAATGAGGTTTATTTCTGCACTTGAAAAAAAAAGAAAACAGCCAGTGGTGCATTATCAAATACCCACTTTTAGTTGCAAAAACTAAATAAATGCCTTAAAAGTCCCTTTAAGCTATCATTGCTTAGTTTGGTTTATCTGCTTCAGTCATTCACTTGGACTGTACTCTTGAATGGTGTGGTTTGTGAGTAGGATGTTAAAGTAGGATGACCCAGAGCTTTTTCCTTACTAGTACATTATAATTTTAAAACTAATTGCTGTTTATGTATTTTCCCCCCATACCTACTGTAAACACATTCTGGTCAGCTCTTTGTTGACATAGGCCCTTTGTTTTCAGGCAATAGAAAAAGCAATATGCAGACGCCAACAACACCGAACATACTAAAATAATTAACAGTAATAACTGCTAACTCAGATAATTCATAAATCTTTTTGATTGGTTGCTCAGCAGTAATGTGGAAGCTAATATTGATTTAACATATTGTTTTGATTTATGCTTAGTCATGTCATAAGTTTAAAGGAGCAATTCAAGAAAAAAAAAACACCTTTTTTTTGTCAAGTATGTAAAAAACTAACAATATTAGCAGCTGTTATAAGCCGTAGGCATACAACACTTTTTTGGGAAAGTCAATATGTGAAATAACAAACACATGGTTTACTTGTCTACTGGCGTTTCCATGATTAATAACATATGCTGACAATGTGCTGGAAAGGCTCTGTGAACAATGCAACCAATTACCTTCAGAAGTCACATAATTAGTGAAATTATGTCCACCTGTGTGCAATCTAAGTGTCACATGATCTGTCATTACATATACACACTTTTTTAAAGGCCCCAGAGGCTGCAACACCTAAGCAAGAGGCACCACTAACCAAACACTGCCATGAAGAACAAGCAACTCTCCAAACAAGTAAGGGACATGCGCATGTGCTGCATTAAAAAGGAGATATATTTTATGCAAATCACAGTTGCTGGGGGTGTCTAAATCACCCCCAGCACATTTTTTAAGTCAGGGTTAGGTTATAAAAAAATATCCAAATCTTTGATGATCCCCAGGAGCACCATCAAATCTATCATAACCAAATGGAAAGAACATGCCACAACAGCAAACCTGCCAAGAGACGTCCGCCCACTAAAACTCACGGATTATGCAAGGAGGGCATTAATCAGGGAGGCAGCACAGAGACCTAAGGTAACCCTGGAGTAGGTAACCCTGGAGTATGGCAGAGTGGCCATAGGAAAGCCATTACTTTCAGCAAAAAACAAAATGGCACGTTTTGAGTTTGCAAAAAGGCATGTGGGAGACTCACAAAATGTATGGAGGAAAATGCTCTGGTTTGATGAGACTAAAATTTAACTTTTTGGACATCAAAGAAAACGCTATGTCTGGCGCAAACCCAACACATCACCCAAAGAACACCATCCCCACAGTGAATCATGGTGGTGGCAGCATCATGCTGTGTGGATGTTTTTCAGCAGCTGGGACTAGGAAACTGATTAGAGTTGAGGGAAAGATGGATGGTGCTAAATACAGGGATATTCCTGAGCAAAAATTGAACCAGCCTGTGCGTGATTTGAGGCTAGGATGGAGGTTTACCTTCCAGCAGGACAATGACCCCAAACACACTGCTAAAGCAACACTTGAGTGGTTTAAGGGGAAACATGTAAATGTGTTGGAATGGCCTAGTCAAAGCCCAGACTTCAATCCAATAGAAAATCTGTGGTCAGACTTAAAGATTTCTGTTCACAAGCGCAAACCATCCAACTTGAAGGAGTTGGAGCACTTTTGCAAGGAGGAATGGGCAAAAATCCCAGTGGTAAGATGTGGCAAGCTCATAGAGACTTATCCAAAGCGACTTGGAGCTGTGATTGCCGCAAAAGGTGGCTCTACAAAGTATTGACTTTAGGAGGGTGAATAGTTATGCACATTGACAATTTCTGTAATTTTGTCCTATTTGTTGTTTGCTTCACAATAAAAAAATAAAAAAAACATATTTAAAGTTGTGGGCATGTCCTGTAAATTAAATTATGCAAATCCTCAAACAATCCATGTTAATTCCAGGTTGTGAGGCAACAAAACACAAAAAATGCCAAAGGGGGGTGAATACTTTTGCAAGGCACTGTATATATATATATATATATATATATATATATATATATATATGAAGAGTGAGGTAGAATGTCTTTTTGACTTGATAAAGAGAGGCATTATTTCTCGAAAGCTTGTTGCTTTATTATGTATACGTTTGTCCAATAAAAAAGGTATCACTATTCACTGCAATACTCTAGTTATTCAACTATATATATATATATATATATATATATATATATATATATATATATATATATAAAACATTCTAACCTAATGCCAATTTATTTTCTGTTTCAATAACTTAAATATTTTATTAGCATTTCAATGTGTGGTTTAATCCACAAGAGGGAGATGAACTAATAAAGAAATATCAAGTTGACCCTATTCTGTAACTATGAGCAATTCCTTAAATAGTTTGATTTACATTTTGGTATTACATAAAAACGGTAAGAAAATGTTTATCTATGTGACACACCATTACTTTTATCAGGATTGTATGATCCCAGAGAGACAAGCCAGATATCGCCAAGAACTCTGCCTACAATATAACCACGAGAGCACATATATATATATATATATATATATATATATATATATATATATATATTCATATTCATGTTATGTTAATTGGCTAAACAGCAATTATTCATTAAAGTAACACAGCAACGGTCCCAGATGTTGAAGAAATAAAAGGCACACAACAAATTGAGCTTGATAGTTCTGCATTTTAACCATAACAAACGTTCTCCCTCCCTCATAATAACATTCTCATGATTGTAATCTCACACATTCGGGGGAATTTGTCAAAAGAGTGTTGGATAAATAATAATTGTTTTTAAGTGTTTGCCTTAGCATTATTATTGTGGTTTTTTTATCCCATACTGTAAGAGTTATTTACATGAGATAACGTTGATAGGGGAAAGGGATGATCTTTTCATTACATTTATGCCTAAAATACCCAACCAACTTTCAAACTCTTATAAAACAATCTTATTCACTGAAGATCAAAATAAGATTTATTTACCCAGGACCCTTGATGTGTCACTTTAATGTATGCTGTTTCATACTTTCAGCTTTTCATGAGTACAGCCAGTGCAACAGATTGTGCTTGGTTGGGTGCCACATGTGCATCTCCTTACATAGAGAAGGACACATTTTTTGGCATAACCTTCTGTTAGCACATTTTGACATAAAAGACATATACCCATATGTGATACCTCATTAACTTAACTTAAGTTCACCTAGTGCACCATGATTCATGGATACAGATGCTTGATACCCAGAGGCAAAGTTGAACTGGCTGAAAATACTTATTTTGTGTATATTTCAATTACTGTATATTAAATATATTAAATACAAATGAAATGGAAAGCTGTTTGCTGTATATATCCAGAAAGTTATATTTCTGAAATTGAAAGTGATCCTAGAAGGAAGTTTACACCTGATGTAATAATAGTACGTTGTTCAATATTCTTGCATGCTTCAAGACAATGTATTGGCGTCAAGACTTAAAAGATCTGATAATCTTGGAAGTGCATTACTGGCGTTATGTGATATAGAGGCTTACAGCATATATTTTATTGGATAATAGTACCTCTGTTTTCTCACTGGGCCTATGAAAGACTTGCACCATCTGTTCAATGTCTTCTGCCACCTCATCATCCTCTTGGTTTGGTGGTTCCATCTGCTTTCCAAATGAAGTGTTATCAGGCAGGGTGGATGATGAGCAGTTTTGTATCACAGTAGCCCTTTCCTTGATATTTTTTGTGTTGGGCATCTTTGTTGAATGACTCTTAGATGCGCCAGTGCCCATGTTTCCCTATAATGTTGCGAGTGCAGCATATGCTGTGTTCAGACTGCATCCAGTAACTGGGAAAGATATGATGAGCAGGAATTAGTTCTCATATATGGACTATTAACTCTTACAGTATGGGATTTGTAGTGTAGGGGTTTAAACTTCAAGATTCCAAAAGTCATATACAGTGGAACCTCTATATTCATCAGCCCCTATATTTGAGCCCCTATATTTGTCAAATCCAATATTAGTAATTTTTTTAGGCACAATGCTCTGATATTCATTCAGCATTGGACAAGTTCGTTGCTAAATAGAGTGCTACTGAATCGTCTGGGAAGGGACAAAAAAATATATTGATCAGTAGATTTTGAGTTACCTCCCCTTCTATACACTAATTCCTTTGCTCATCTTTAGCTTCTGCCATCATCACTCCTAGGTAAAGATAAGATTCTGGTTATAATTGTTTTTATTTATGCATCAGATTCGGGGCTGAGAATGGATTATTCCAATTTTAGTTCTTATAGGAAAAAAATGATTCTGAAAAATCTGATTCAGTACCTGACTATCCCTCAGGAATGGATTAATGATGAATATAGAGGTTCCACTGTACTGAACTGAAAACATCATCTATCCACTGCAAAAAAATACTTTTGGGCAAAAATATACCCTGTATTATTCCAAGCCACATTTTCAAATCTCAAGCCTAGACAATTTCAAAATATGGTTTTGTTGAGGTGTCAGCATCCCTTTACCAAACCCCTACATTATCATATTTTTTACATGCAACTTGACATTATAATAAACACCATTTTTTTAGAACATAAAAAAATAAAATAAAGCCTTTAATTTTTGTTAACTGTTGTATTTAGTTTTGCTTTACTGTGGCAGACATTTGCTAATCTAGTCACCTTGAAAAAAATTTGGTTGCAGATAAGAAATCCAATCATTATTATTGAAAGACTGGCACGACAGTGTGGAAACTACAATAGCATTACATTTCCATGTGACAACTCAGGAAAACAAATAAAGCAAGTAAAGAATAATTATACATGTTAATTAAAAATTTAAAAGCTGTGCTGTTGTTTTACTTTTTAAAATTATTTTCCCATTACTAAGTTAAATGTTTACGGTCATACATAAGTTAAGCCCTTACAATAAGACCTTTTAGTAGTGCTTTGAAGGTTTAAAAAATCCTTTAGAAAATAAATAAAAGTGTAAAATTATATTTCATGTGACTAAACACTCAAAAACCATGGTGACAACATAATACAGTATTATTATCACATATATAGTTGTGAGCGTACAAGTTGTTGCTAACGCTTGTGGGCTCGCGTAACCGCGACCCTCGCAAACTTTACGTCGCTACGCAAACAACACAACACACCAACTACGACCCTCGCAAACTTTACCTCGCAACGCAAACAACATACGAGACATGTTACCACACATTACGACCTCGCAACAATCGGACACAACTCGCGAACATGACAACATTCAAAACACAATAAATACACACAGCACATACATAAAAAGCTTACCTACAGCAAGAGGGAGCATCCAGGACCTCAAAAAAACAACTTACACCTTCATTTAAATAAAAATAAAAGAGTTTGGACACTAAAAAATTTGCTAAGCAAGAGAAAAAATGGCCGCAGAACAAAACGAAAACGAGGCTACAGCACTCTAAACAAGCAAAACACCACAAGAAACTCGCAAAATACCACGACCTACGGATATTCCGCTAAGACGCATACCACACATTGCCCGCCATTTTACGCCAATGCGGAAGTACACAACTACGCTAACAGTTTCGTCTCGGGCACGCACAGTATTACACTGCACACATTCATCACGCTTACACAGCAGCTCCACAGCATGACGGGCAATTCGCTAGTTATTATTATAGTTTATTTATAACGCGTCGACATATTCCTTAGCGCTGTAAATAAATTAGATTCAGACAAAGATAAATACAGATTAACATTTAGCAAACAAAGGAGGGCCCTGTCTTTTAACTAGGAATCCAATGTCCACGGTGAATTCCCAAAGTACTTAGGATAGAAACTCGCAGTACAATTAAATGAGGTATACATATAGTTGAATGTCTATAATAAGAGGTGTGCAACATGAGGCCCTCTGAGGCTTCCCATACAGTTTCCAAATTGAGTGTTGGGTGTCTGTCAGCAGCACAAAGCCCAGTTTTTCTCACAACTACGTTCTTGCTCTCTTGAACCACATAAGAGTATAGTTATTTATTGTAATAACAAAAATAACAAAAGTGGTATAAATATGCCTGATGAGAAAGATTAAATTAACTTTAAAAACTCTGAGGTTCCATCATCAGTGTCTTTTGAAAACTCACTTTATTTTTTGCATTAGTTAGCCATTAAAGATATCAACTTTATACCACTTGTATTTTTTTATTGTAAAAGTACCTGTACTTGTACCTGTTTTTCTGGCTAAGGCCTCAAACATTCCCCTCATAAAAATACTTACTTTCGCTAAACAAGAGATTTTACAAGCACATCACGGTGCTAATACATTGCACTTTCAAGGAAAAGCATATTTATCGGTGGTTGATCATTAATTAATTCCTCTAACGTGCGCTAGTAACGAGCATGAAGTGTAAGCGGCTGTGAGTGAGAATTAGTAAGTCGCAAAAATAAAAAAGCAATGTAGGGTCTAGCTCAAAGGTTCAGCGTGATGTGCTATGCAAGCTAACACACATGGCTTCAGGGGTTGGAGGTTAGTTTTCTAACAAGTGTTTTAGAGAAAAATAGGTACTTTATGCATATTATTATTGTTTTGCTATATTATTTTATACATAATGTCTACACATATTCTACAGATATATTCACTTTACGTAAACCATGTATCCAAAACCCTATACCCACCCTACTCTAAAGCACATTACCATACGTAACCTCCCTGTCACATACCACATATACATAGGTGTAGGAACTTGGGGGACGAGGGGGGTAAATCCCCCGCCAGATTTTTCAATGTGTGTGTTTACGTATAGAGAAGCAGTTGTGTGGTAGTTTTATACTATATTTGGTATCCCCCCTCAGATTTTCTTTGATTCCTATACCCATGAATACCCCCTGCTACATACTCTCTGCCACATCCCACATTCCCCTTAAGTCCCACACGTCAGAAAGAAACCGCTAATAGAACATCCATTTGTTTTTAAACACAAAACATACAGACGTTTTGTTTTCTTTATTCAGGGAGTACTTATGTGAGTGTTTATAAAAGTGGCTGGTGTTCATGCAATAATTGTTTGTTCCTTCATAATGGAGGAAGGAAACAGGTGGGATGAGTGGGGGGTTAAGGTTGGCCAAGGGAGTGGAAGGGAAGAGATGGAGAGGAATAGAGAAAGAGCGAAGGGAGGAGTTGAGGAGAGCAGGAGTAGAGAGAAGGTATGGTGGAATGGAGGAAGGCGGAGAGATGGCCAGATATTACGGAGCATAGGTTGACTGCTGTGTCTTTGCAGGCACAAAAGATGCTAGGACAGAGGGGAAGGAGGCTGAGATCAGTGTGTGGGGGGGGGGGGGGGTGGATGCTCTATCATCAGGGGCAAAAGAGGAAAGTGCTGAGAGGATTCTGAGGCACAGTTGGAGGGAAGGAGGATGGGGAAAAAAGCACTGGGCCTCAAATACACTATGGATGATTTTTTTGTATAATATCTGACCGGGGACGTCATGCTAAGGAGGACAATGTCCATGACAGCAGAAGTGAGAGTAGAGGCTTGAGACTCTGCAAAGTGAACATTGACTTGCAGTACGAACATTCAACACAACTCAAAGCAATCACGTTCATGTTAACAAAACATACACCATATCTCACTGAAATAGCCTACATCACACTGGTACATTCAATCAAATGGCCATCAATGCCTGATAAAGTTTTAATTCACAGACCCCGCACTGCCTCAGAGACAGAGGAAGGAAGACATGAGACAGTAATGTGTTTCAGGAAGAGGAGGTGGAATATGTCACCTACCTAGAGGAGCAGATGCAGGGACATCAGATACATGGTCTCCTTTGACCCTTATGCTACCTTCTCTTCCTGGCTGCTCCAACATGATGGAGCCCACCTATAAGCAATTACATTCTCGGGCAGATCTACAGGTACAAGCACCATCGGGCAGTTCTAAAAGTACAACCACCATCACCAGTACCAGTTGAATCTGCGTCACCTTCAGCAAAAGCAGAGGATGAAAAACCCTAGCCATAGAAAGGGATTATCTACATGAAATAAGAAGGCTCAGGTGTGATGTCAGGAAATACATAATACAGTAACAAATCCAGTCCCAGAGAGATATGCTTCAGAGGAAGAGAAAAGATACCTGGGCCATCTAGGCCCAACTAACTAATATCAAAAGCAGCAGCGGCACACCAGAGGGGATGTACTTCTAAAAAACATCTTGAAAATATGTAATTATGTTACACAAGGCACAACTAAGATTCTAATTCACTCTCATCATATCTCATCTTGACTACTGCAACTCTCTCCTTGCTGGCCTCCTCAACACACGTCTGTCTCCACTCCAATCCATATCGAACACATAAGCTAGGCTCACATACCATACTCAACACTCCGTGTCTGCAACACCTCTTTGCCAGTCACTCCACTGATTCCCATAGCCTCCAGAATAACATTTAAAATTGTGACCCTAATGTATAAACAGCTTGGCAATAGTGCACTCTCTTATATCTCTGCTCTCGTCTCAAAATATTCACCCCAAACATCCTTTTTCTATCCGCTAATGAACTCCTATCCTCCTCTCATATCACCTCCTCTCTTGCTGCCCCTATTCTTTGGAACTCCTTGCCTCATTTTACTAGATTACCCTCCTGCCTCAAATCCCTCATACCTCACAAAAAATGTATTCGTTTAAAGTCATTTATTAACTTCAATCATAATGTGAACAACAACCACCAGATCTACTACTGTGGTCAAGAATCCTACAGAAGAAATGGAGTAGCCCCATAGCAAATTAAAGGGTGACTAAAGCAGTGTTCAGTTACAACTCAATAAACGATAGAATGATCTCAATTCAAATACAAGGCATGGCATGAAGTAATTCAAGTTTATGCTCCAACCGTGGATGCTGAAGAGGCTAACATTATCCAATTCTATGAGGATATTCAACACCTTATAGGAGTAACATATTTTGTTGGTGTTAGATCTATCATAGGGATGCTAAAGTAGGGAACCAAGAGGTACATGGAATGACTGGCAACTTTGTCCTTCAAGTTCAACATGAAGAAGGTCAGAGATTAGTAGAATTCTGTTGAGATAATTCTCTGTTCATAGTAAACACTCTCTTCCATCAGCCTCAGAAACAACTCTACACATGGACATCGCCAGATGGACAATATAGAAATTAGATTGACCATATGTTTAGTAGTCAAAGATAAAGCCGCTCCAAAGATGAAAAAGATTGAAAATCATCAGACCAACCAGATATGAAATAAATAATATCCTCAGTGAATATGCAGTGGAGGTAAAGAATACATTTAAGATATATTAAAGGGACTAGACATGGTAGAGTGAATACCTGAAGGACTTTGGACAGGAGTGTGTGGCATTGTCTACAACAAAAAAGAATATCCCCAAAAGAAAGAAAACTAAGAAGGCAATATGGCTTTCTGATGAGGCTTTGAAAGTAGCCCAGAAAAGAAGGAATGTGAAGGTAGTGGAGATAGGAAAAGATTTGTCCAACTTAATCCAGACATCCAAAACATAGCAAGAAGAGACAAGGAGACCTTATATAATAAGCAATGTAAAGAGAGAAAAGAATATAACAGAATGGGAAGGTCTGGAGATCTCTTGAAGAAAATTGTGGATCTCAAAGCAACCGCTCCTGCCAAAGTGGGTGTGATAAAAGACAAAAATGGTAGGGGCTTAACAGAATCGGATACTGAAATGAGGAAGCCTTGCTGATAACAAGGCTGCAGGAATTGATAGAATACCAACAGAACTGTTCAAAATCCTAAAAGGTGATGCTGTGAAAGTTTTGCTACTATTATGCCAACAACTTCGGAACTCAACAACAGCCAGTAGACTGGAAAAAGTTCAGACTATACCGTAATCTCAAAAATTGCTCCAATTATCGATCAATTGCACTCATTTCACATGCCAGCAAGAAAATACTTAAATTCCTGCAAGCTCGGCTCTAACAATATGTGGAAAAAGAACTACCAGATATGCAAGCTGGGTTTTGCAGAAGCAAAAGAGATCAAATTGTCAATGTCTGCTGGATGATAGAGAAAGCCAGAAAAATATTTAGCCATGCTTCATAGACCATTTCTAAAGCACAATTCATAATGCCTAAGGCCGGACTGGATAAATACAAAGCCGGAATTAATATTGCTGGGAAAATATCAACAACCTCAGATACATGGATGATACTACTCTAATGGCTGAAAGCGAGGCGGAACTAAAGGACCTATTGATGAGGGTGAAAAAAGAGAGAGCAAAAGCTGACCTGCTGTTCAATGCTAAAAAGATCATGGCTAACAGCAATTTCCTGGCAAATAGACAGGGAAGAAGTTGATATTTTTAGTAACATACGAATTTCAAAACTCTTTAGAATCATTTGGACTGCAAGAAATACATACTACAGGAAATCAAGACAGACTGTTCAATGGAAGGTATGATTAAAGCTCAAATATTTTGTCCATATCATGAGAAGACAGAATTCTGTAGAAAAGACTCTGATGCTGGGAAAAAATAAAGGCACAAGAAGAAGTTGATGAGAGCGGCGGAGATCGATAGATGAGGTTATTGAAGCAAAGGACATGACTTTGATGGAGCCCAGAGGCGCCTGACGTGCTGTGTTCCATAGGGTCATGGAGAGTTGTACATGCTCTCCGAGCAGTTCACACCAACACTTTTTATATTAACAATGGGAAGAGTGGGTGCATCTGTGTGGTCCCCACCCTGGACAAGGGGCCTAGTGCTGGCAGGCATTTGTATCATTATTTATTGCAGATATTGAGGAGCCTGGCATCAGGTGAAGAAATAATAGGGCTTCCAACTGACACTGCCATACATTTGGAGTGTGAACATTATGCTTTCTAAGAGTATACAGTTTTGCTTGGGGATCAACATCACATATAATAGTTGTGGCTCTTACAAATGTTGGCAATGAGCGCCAAATTGCGAGGGCCACACGACTTAGGCTGCAATGAGCGCAAAGTCGCTCATTGCAGGGCCAGGGCTTATCGTGAGCCCCACAAGCTGAGGCGCGCAGTTGCGGGGCTGCAAGAAATTATGACTTTAACGGCTGAACCACGGAACTGGGAAGCCCAGCAAAAAAAAAACAAATATGCCTCAAATTAACTTACACACTTAAGTGAGTGAGGTTGCAAGTGAATTTGAGGCATAGTTGGTGTTTTTTCACAATGGAAATACGGCTAAGCGAGAAACAAAATGGTGGACGAAAAAACATAACAGGCACGAAGGCAGTAATACTTAACCCAAGCCAGTAAGGTACAGCACCGAAGGTACAGCATTCCCAGTCTTAACACATATAATAGTAGATCTTACGAATATTGGTCACGCAATGTTAAATTATGTGGAAAGGTCAAGCACTTTTGTCCCATGACTCCACTACACTCCTTTGACTGTGTTGTGGCCTCTAACGGGGGTGGTATGCAATTTTACAAGCAGCTAAAAGGCTGCATGTAAATGCTAGGCCCAAACCTGCTAATTATTTTTCAGTGCTTTAATTGTCACTATATATATATGCACTCCTAGTTCAGCCATGGCATCCTGAGTGCAGAGGTTATTTTATTTTTGAGGCTCCTACTTAAAGTATGGCAAAGGATTGCTGCATGAGGAAAATGGGCTGTAAAGAGATGCAGCCAGCTAAAAAGTCCAGACAATGTTTTAATAATCCCTTATATATTATTTTAGTGCTGGCTTGTATAGGTGACATAGTTTGGAAATGCTTTTTAGGTAAAAATTACATGATTTCATAATTGATTGTATCTGAGGAATGAAAGAGAGTAAAGGGTCCAAAAGAACCCAAAGACAATGGACCTGAGAGGTGGGAGTGATGATGGTATTGTCAACAGTGAGGGATATTTGAAGAGTGGAAGCTGTGCCAGATTTCAGTTTACAATGGAGAGAAAAAAGTACACAAAAAATTGAGAATATCCCACATATATGACATTGTAGTATTCTCACTATTATGTGAAGAACAAATCACTAGAGGACAAAATATTGAATAAAGTTGTAAGATTTATTACTCCCAGTAAAACGTATTAATAAAATAAAACAACAATAAAATATAAAAGAATGGACTCTAAATCTTAGAAGTAGATAAATTATGGTAGGCATCTAAATATATTTGCTAAGAAGTAAACATAGAAGTGTACAATAGTCGGTAGTAATATGTTTAATATCATATGACCAGCAACCTATAAGTAAACAATAAGTACTCACATCCTATAGCAATGCAGCCAGCTAAAAAGTCCTGACAACCAAGGTCTTACTTTATTAATATTATTATCCTTTATTTGTAATTTGCCAACATATTCTGTAGCGCTATACATGGGTTAAGTACAAGTCAAAGACAATTTGAACACAATGCAAAGAAATAGTGGGCCCTGTTATTGAGCTTTCTATCAAACATACAAGCACCTAACAAGATTGAAAACTCCCAGACTTACATTCTAAAGGGTATGGGTGAGGTATCGAAGAGTGATAGATGCATTGTGCATACAGAGGCTAAAGATGATTAGCTTCTTTAAACAGATGCATTTTCAATGAGGTTTTGAAACATTTGAGGCAGGAAAGGAGGCAAGGAGTTCCAAAGAATAGGGGCAGCACAAGAAAAGTCCTGAAGGCAGGAGTAAGAGGAGTTGATAAGAGAGGAAGAAAAAGGAAGGTCACTTGCAGAGTGAAGAGGGCGAGTGGGAGCATATTTTCATACCAGGGCATCGATATTGGAGGGTGCAATGTTGTGGAGGGCTTTATATGTTGGGGTCATGATTTTGAATTTTATTCTAGAGGCTATGGAAAGTCAGTGGAGTGCCTGACAGAGAGGAGCATATATATGAGTCTAGCAGAGGCATTCAATATGGATTATGGATTGGAGTGTAGACAGCCGGGTGATGGGAAGGCCAGCAAGGAGAGAGTTGCAGTAGTGGAGGCGAGATATTATGACAGAGTGAATTTGAATTTTAGTTGTGTCTTGTGTAAGGTAGGGACGTATTTTGGAGATATTTTTTAGCTGAAAATGACAAGATTTAATGATTGAGTGAATTTGAGGAATGAAAGCGAGGGCAGGATCCAAAAGAATTCCAAGACAGCAGGCCTGGGAGGTGGGAGTGATGATGACCGTGAGAGATATGTGATATAATTACTTATATATTAATAACAAAATGTTGATAATTGTGGGAAAGGGCTAATAGCCATAAAGCAAGGAATAACAATTTTATGGAGCCCAGTATAATCCTTTACTGTATGCAAAACAAGGAGCAAGTCACATGTAGCTATCACTAGGGTTACATTCAGTATGTAATAGCAATGGTATTTTTTACTTGTAATCAAGGCCTAACACAATACCACACTATCTCTATGTCTCTTGCACTACAAACACTTTTCCTCATTATATATACTTATTATATTCACCATTAATCCACCTATATCCCTCTCCCACAATAATTGTGCCATTTTTTTATATGCGTACAAAGGAACACAGCAGGGATTATAAATATGGTATAATGTATTAAAAGTATAGGTAATAGCAAGTACTTTATCAATTAAAATGTTTTAAAAATAAATAAATACAAAAGAAAATAGAAATGTCTTAAAACATATATTGAACCTTGCATCTTTACCTGTCAGTAAGCATTTCTGATTGATCCACCAAGCATATTACTGAAGTTTCAAGGCATGTTTACTTTATCAAAAGTTTACTGTAATTAACAATTGTTACAAAATACTGTATAACATACTTGTGACCTCTTGCTCATCAATGTACTAAATGAAGTTCAGGAGGTGTTCAAACCTAAATAATGATGGAATAAAGCAGCTAAGTTGATTTGTTTAAAAAATAGAGAACATTTAAGAATTAACAAACGTGAATATAAATGTAATGCAACAAAATTATGATATGCATTATTATGAAAAATTGCCAGTAATTGCTCAAAATAAGGGTAGTTGATATAAATGTATAGAGGCTGGAAAAAGTTAAGCAGGAAATCAAACTTGTGTAAAAATTCAATGTTATGTATTTTTTAAACATTGTAAAGCTGACATGTATAAAATGGGCATTAACCATCTAAGTTACAAGGACATGTCTAGCTCATCCAAGCATGGCTAAGTGACTAAGATGAGTTAGACTCATTTTTCATTTCCCGTCACTTCACAAACTTATACATACATATACATATTTAGGCCCTCATTCAATTGTGATTTGGCCAATTGAATAGGGCTCTAAATAAGCACATAGCATATTTTTTTATAGAAGTTTTTAGTTAGTTAAAACCTTGCTTTTGGATAGATGTTTACTAACTAAAAACATCTTTAAAAAATATATGTTATGTGCTTTTTTAGAGCCCTATTCAATTGGACAAATTGCAATTGAATGAGGCCCTTAGTATATAAATTATCAGTAAATAATTTATTGCCTCAGATCTCCTTGTCCTTTCAAATCCGTCATCAATCTATCAGATCAACTCAATCTATCAGACCCCATTACCCCTTTAGACCCAATAACCAAGCAGTGAGATCTCTTTAGCAATTAGTCAGCCTTTCACTTTAAAGCAGCTTTTTGCAGTTGTGTTGAAAATTAAAGGGTTAATGTCTTTTGGTACATAGCTATAAATACAGTTCTGGTAAATCAAAATTTGACAAAAATGAAGTAAAATAAATTTATGGGAATATAATTTCAGGACAGAGCAAAAAAAATACATTTTTTTTTAATGAAATTCAAATTTCAGTATTATCTAAAATCGGAAAACAAAACAATAGAACCCAATATCAAAAGGTAGGCATGTTCATTTTAACAATCTTCAAATTATAGGGAAAAAAAAGCGAAAACCCAGGGATATAAAATCCTTTTATAATTCCGAAAAAAAAGGATACTTCAATGGAGATGTATCATGTCATCCTTTAGAATATTAGATTTATAGTGATATGCAGAATAATATTTATTTTACCCAATGTATGATATTAAAAGGTTTACCTGGTAATGTTTCTTCTTGGAATTATTAATCACCTTGCAATAATTCCTTAGCCTATAGAAATGCAGCCAGAATAATGAAATTGAGAGACAGTAGGTTGAAGGTTGCCATTCTCCATACACCATGCTATATAAAGTGACTGCAGGTATTTGGGAGTTTGTGCTGGCTGTTTATGAAGCTGCCTCTGGGGTTGTCTGGTTGCCTTAGTGCTCAGTGAAAACTTGGGCTGCAGATCAGCTACACCTAGATACTGTTCAGCTAAATCTCCAACATGTACACAATCTTCAAACATAGCAATCTGATAGCCGGACTAACTAATACCATTCCTACGAATAAGGGACGGGAATATTGATTATTATTATCTTTTTATTTATAGAAAGACAAAACAATCCGATACTAGAAGAAAAGAATGTATATGAGCAGTGTGTGATTATCTCACCTACAGGTAGCCTTGGCATGTGTATTACTTACTAACCCAATCAGGCTTGTATTTCTAAGTATATATTATTATCAAATAG
The DNA here is from genome assembly GCA_027410445.1 of Discoglossus pictus. Classification (NCBI taxonomy): domain Eukaryota; kingdom Metazoa; phylum Chordata; class Amphibia; order Anura; family Alytidae; genus Discoglossus; species Discoglossus pictus. Next base: position 338,054,755 of record CM050167.1, read on the forward strand.
CTCTAGGCTTGAATTCCATATCTATTGTCTATGTTTTATTTACTGATAATCTTTGTTTTATTGTTAACCGTGTAAAGTGTTGGACATGGCCCAAAGCTACTTTAAGAAAATGATGGGCCCTGAGACAAGTTTTGATAACAGACTTACCCTTTACCTTGTATATTTGGAGGTAACAAAAATAGTTTATTAGAAATAATGTGTGAGTGAACAAAGTTTTTGTATGGGTGCATCTTTTTGTCTTTGAAAGTATTAGAGCCGCCTTGTGCTACCTCTGTCCTCTCAAAAAGTTTTCTGATCATGCTCCTATTCTGAATCCTTAACAATACTTGCTCCTTCTACCTTCTGTTCCAACTCTTTGAATATCACAATTTTCGTCTTTATTTCTTCTCCTCCACAATTCAGCAGGGTTGATTGGCGCATCAGACTCCTCTCTGGCTTTTCTTATGGTCCTTTTGTTAAAGCCTTTTCCCCATCCACAGATTGTACACTGTTCCTCTAATCTAATAATATATTTTATTTAGTTCAAACCATTGCTTGATGATGTTTTATTTTAAATTATGTACAATCCATTTTCTAAAAAAAATATATGACAAGTACCTATTAAAATAATAAAAAGGGAAACCCAACCTAGTGTAAGACCAGATATTCTTGATATTTTGCCTAGGTAAATCCTTAGTTCTGCTCCTTGAGTGACTCATCCCTTTGAGCAAATGCCCTTAGGTAGAATTCCAGTCATTTCCGAAATGTTTATGGTTCTTTGGAGATCTAATCTACTTGGAATTTACCTAGGTTCAATATAGAAGCCTAGTCTCCCACTTCTATTTACATCAAAACCTAAATTAATTAAATATATCACTTTATACTGCAATGCTTTGATTCTTTATCTAGATTACAGGACACTCATGGCTATCTTACTCTTCATCAAAACCTAGATATTGTGCTCAAGTATGATATACTACTAAGGCTGAACATTTATCAATAAAAGCAAGCATAATGTCACAAAATGTTTTGCTTAATGTTTTGCTCAATTTATGAAAAATAAATATTCACAATAGGGAAATCATACAAATAAGTGTTACTCAATACTACATAAAAACTTCTGTAAATAAAATATGCTGTGTGCTTAAATAGAGCCCTTTTACATTTACTGAATTGCAATTTAATAAGTATATTAGTGTTTGTTTCCAAGGTACGTTGCAAGATTGAAAACTTGCAAACTTACAATCTCGAAAGGGTTTGGGTGTGAAACAGGAGGGTGATAGATGCCAGATGGTAGTGTGGAAACATCTTAGGCTTATGCAAGTGGATGTGGCTGTGTGTTACACTGTAGAATGTGAGTATGAGTGATATAATGCTGCCGTTGTGTTTATTAAGGCTGATAGTGATAAGCTTTTTTAAGCAGATTAATTTTTAGTGATCTTTTGTAGGTTTTGAAGCAGGCAGTTAGTCTAGTGGAGTGAGGCAATGAGTTCCATAGAGTAGGGGCAGCATGAGAAAAGTCCCAAAGGTGGGAAGGAGAGTAGGTGTTAAGAAAGTAGGGAAGAAGAAGGTCATTAACCGAGGTAAGAGGTTGACTGGGGGAGTATTTTGAGATATAAGGGTTTGCACTGTTGATGTTTATATGTTAGGGTCCTGATTTTAAATTATATTTTGGAGGCTATGGGAATCCAGTGGAGAGACTGACAGAGTGGAGCTTCAGACAGTGAGCGTTGAGTATGACAGATGAGTCTAGTGGAGTCATTCATCGTGCTAAAAGAGAGGGGGATAGATCTGGTGCTGAGAAGTACATTTGTGTGTAATTTAATATAGATGACACTGAAATCCAAAAGATTTTATTAGGGTACCAAGTAAGGCTGTATAGATGAATAAGAGGAGGGGGCCTAGGACTAAACCTTGGGGTATACCAACAGACAGAGAGCGAGAAGAAGAAAAAGAAGAAGAGGTGCCAGAGAAGGAGACAAAATGTACAATCTCCTAGGTAGCATGTGAAGCAAGCTGTGTCACGGATGCCAAGAGAGAGGAGAGTTTGGATTCAAAGTAAGTGGTCAACTGTATCAATGGCAGCAGAGAGATCCAGGAGAATTAGTATATAGAAGTGGCCCTTTGACTTGTCAGTGAGCAAATTATTAGTGACTTTTGTGGGTGCTGTTCCTGTTGAGTCAGATGAGGGTTGCTTAAGAATGGGTGTAATTATAGCATGTTTTAAAGATGTTGGAAACTTGCCATTGTTTACGGAAAAGTTGAATAGATGTGCGATAGCTGGGGTTAGTATGGTAGAGAGGGGAGGAACAGGTTGTGATGGAATAGGATCATGTGGACATGTTGTAAGGAGAGGATAATAGTAGAATGGAGACTTCATCCTCAGTTACAGGGACAAAGGAGTCCATAATGCATGTGGGATTAGGGAAGGGTAAAGGCTGGGTGTTGTTGCTTTGTTGAGATGAGGGAGTGTGTGAGCCACGGTGAGTTTGCTTTGGATATTTTCAATTTTATTTTTAAAGTGTCTGGCAAAGTCTTCAGCTGTAAGGCAGGAAGGGGCAGAAGGCGGGCAGAGCAGGGTATTGAATATAACAAACAATCTTTTGGGGAACAAATTAGATATTAACGATGAGAAGTAGTGTTGTTTGGCAAGATTGAGGGCAGAGAAGTAGGAACACAAAGTAAATGTATAATAAAGAAAGTCTGCTTATGTGATATAGTATGTTTGTGTAGTGTTCCATGGTTGTGTATGAGAGGGAGGGCATCTGCTTGTAGTTATGGGAGCAAGCGTGTCAAGTGTGGAAGCTGATAAGGGGTTGTAGCACATTGGAAAGTTGTTGTCGGTCAAGCACTTGCAGTTTTTGGTGGATTCTGGTGGCAGGGATTGAAGAATGGTAGTGAGTGGAAGATGTGGTGAGGTTGCAGATTAGGGGCTAGTGGTCAGATAGAGGGAGTGGGGAGATGACAAGGTTGGAGATTGTGCATAGATTGGCAATAATAAGGTAATTGTTATATCATTGGTAAACAAAGAGATATCATGTTGTTTTATTATTTATAAGCTTCCACATCTCTTCTGCTTCTAGACATTGTCAAAAAACAGTGTCATAACAGTGGGCTCTCTTTCGGGTTCCCTTTGTTATAAGGTATGATGGAGAGTATAAACTTGTACCATTTACGAAAGGGCAAGATTACAATGTAATTCCAACTGAACAATCCTTCTGTACCATAAACTTTAAGGGTATGACTTAAGAAGCCCCAGCTGTCCTTGACAAACACTTTATCTGGATATAGTGATGATCCAGCATGTAGAGGCAAGAAGTTGTTTTCCAGACCTAGAGGCCAGGTCACAAATCTTACCTAATTCCTATATACCGATTACAGTTGAAAAGGAAAAAGTCGTGCCTCTATGATTTTACCCTTAATTCCAGGTCTGTATTTAATGAGGAAATGGGGTGATATTTTGGAAATATAAAGAGGTAGACATTTAGCGGTTTTAGGATTGTTGTAATTGTAGAACAAACAATTCTCTTCCTATTCATTAAAGAGCCACTGTGATCAAATATTTAAAATACAGTATTTTAAAGAAAAACACTTTGAAATTAGTTGAATTAGTTAATAAAAGTTGAATTAGTTAATTAGTTGAATTAGTTAATAAAATAAACTGAAAACCTGCAGTAAACAATAATTTGGTATAAAAGATGAAAATGTTAAGACTTTATTCTTTTTTTAATTTCTAAAAACATTTTCCCAATGTTGGCTTCAAAAGATAATAGGATAAAATAGAGGACAGTAGTTCTTTAAATGAATGAAGAGCCATGATGGGTTTGACTAAGGCCTGCGGCCTTCCGAGTTTTAAGACCCTTCGCCAATGTTTCTACCTTGGCCAAAGTAATGGCTTGGTTTAAGGTTAGCAAAGCTGAAGAGGAGAGCTTGGGTAAGTTCAGTTTAGCCAAAATGACACCAATCAGTCGTTATTCGGATTTAGTAGCTAACCCTATAAATTAGTAAAGGTGTTCATGATCATCTCTGGGTGCGTCAGAATTATATCATTATCTAGTTGGATTTTAGCTATTTGTGCTGACCTTTAATTTGGCAGCTAAATACCTGCCATACAATATTTTTGTTACATTTTAGGAATCTGGAAGTCAGTTTGGCTTTGCAAGGTGATTTTTTTTAAATGCTGTAAAAAAAGGACCTTACCTGTATTTATTGGTTAGGAGATGATTTGTTCGCTCCATTAAGTGTATGTAGAGAGATAACTAAGCGATGTGTTTTGCCATCTCTCTAACATAGCAGCAAGCAAAATTAGATGTCCATCAGCTACACATAGAACTACCATAAGGAATAGAGTCCAAGGGGGAAAATCTATCCATTTTCAAAAAAATTGTAGTAATTCTGCTCTGTAATAAAATAGGATTGCTTATAACAGCAGAGAGTCACATGATCTTCATTTGGGGGGGGGGGGGGTCCAGGATTAGCATGAGCATCCAGCAAAAGTTCTGAGATCAGAGATGCCCATCCCATAGTGAGGGGAAAAAGTATTTGATCCCCTGCTGATTTTGAACGTTTGTCCACTGACAAGGAAATGGTCAGTCTATAATTTTAATGGCAGGTGTATTTTAACAGTGAGAGACAGAATAACAAAAAAAAAAAAAAAAAAAGAAAAACGCATTTCAAAAAAGTTATACATTGATTTGCAGGTCAATGAGTTAAAAGAAGTATTTGACGCCTCCGACTTAGTACTTGGTGGCAAAACCCTTGTTGGCAATCACAGAGGTCAGATGTTTCTTGTAGTTGGCCACCAGGTTTGCACACATCTCAGGAGGGATTTTGTCTCACTCATCTTTGCAGATCCTCTCCAAGGGCCTCATTCTATTACCGGCCGCAGCCGTTGCAGGGCCGCAAGGACCGGCCGCAAGCTATTCGGCTATTCTATTCCCTTACGGCCGGGGGCTCCGGCAGACTTGCGGCCGGTGCCTTGCTATCTCTTGCGGCCGCTCGCGCCAGAGGAAAGCCTTTGGTCTAAAACGGCCGCAAGAGTTTCGGCCGTAAGAAATTCCTATTTGCAATTCAATTGCTCCGGGAACCCTCTCTGCAAGGCTAAAAAATAACCGCAGCTTACTTGCAAGGAAAGAGGTCCCGCTAGCACCAATTAAGCACATAAAATAGCTCAAATAAAGCCATCCTGCACTTTGAGAAGACTATAAAGGGATTTTAGGTGTTAGAAAAAATAGCACATAATTATCCTATACTCAAATCCGTAAAATATTTTATTTTTAATATCCGTAAAATATCCATGTAAAAAGTCCAGAGTGCTTGGAGCACTTCAGACCCGCCCACGCCGCAGCCGGAAAATAAAGAGTTAATTTGAACTCGGGTTTGGGCTGATGTGCAAGCTTGAGAGTGGGTTTCTTTTAATCCTCATGTCCCCCAATATGATCCCTAGCATTTACAGAGCTGTACAGTGCAGGCTTGAATTTATTTTTGCGTTTTTATATTTCTCAGCTTACGGCAAGGTTCCAAGATATGCGGCCGGCCGTAAGAGGAGATCCTTGCGGGGCCATATAATAGAATCGCGAGTTAACAGAACCCCCGCAAGGAATCGCAGCCTTACGGCCGATTTACGGCCGGTAATAGAATGAGGCCCTATGTCATTAAGGTTTCAAGGCTGATGTTTGGCAACTCAAACCTTCAGTTCCCTCCACAGATTTTCTATGGTGTTAAAGTCTGGAGACTGGCTAGGCCACTCCAGGACGTTAATGGCTTCTTCTTGAGCCACTCCTTTGTTGCCTTGGCTGTGTGTTTTGGGTCATTGTCATGCTGGAATACCCATTCACGACCGATTTTCAATGCTCTGGGTGAGGGAAGAAGGTCCTCACCCAAGAATCGATGGTACATGGCCCCATCCATCGTCCCTTTGATGTGGTGCAGTTGTACTGTCCCCTTAGCAGAAAAACATCCCCAAAGTATAATGTTTCCACCACCCTGTTTGATTGTGGGGATGGTGTTCATGAGGTCCTAGGCAGCATTCCTCCTCCTCCAAACACAGCGAGTTGAGTTGATGCCAAAGAGCTTGATTTTGGTCTCATCTGATCACAACACTTTCACCCAGTTCTCCTCTGAATTATTCAGATGTTCATTGGCAAACTTCAGATGGGCCTGTACATGTGCTTTCTTGAGCAGTGGGACCTTCCTTGAACTACAGGATTTCAGTCCTTCACGGCGTAGTGTATTACCAATTGTTTTCTTGGTGACTATGGTCCCAGCTGCCTTGAGATCATTAACAAGATCCTCCTGTGTAGTTCTGGGCTGATTCCTCACGTTCTCATGATCATTGAAACTCCACAAGGTGAGGTCTTGCATGAAGCACCAGCACCAACTGTTGTCACCTTCTCACCAAGCTGCTTGGCGATGGTCTTGTATCCCATTCCAGCATTGTGTAGGTCTACAATCTTGTTCCTGACATCCTTGGACAGCTCTTTGGTCTTGGACATGGTGGAGAGTTTGGAATCTAATTGATTGATTTGGAAAGACTCATATCATAAGATGTATGCTTGGCATGAAAAAGGGGAAAGTTAGAATTATTAGCGGTTAATGAGAAATTGGATTACTGAAACATGGTGGGATGGATCTCATGACTGGACTGTTAATATGGATGATTATAACCTATTTAGGAAAGATAGAGGCAATGGTAAAAGAGGATGAGGGATTTGTCTGTTAAGTCTGAAATAAAGCCTATAGTCAGAGAAGATATTTATGGTGGAACTAGTGGTAATGTTGAGGAGCAAATTCTAAAAGAAAATTAGTAGGAGTATGCTATAAACTCCCAAATATTATTGAAAGTGAGGAAATGCAATTATTGTTACAGATTGGAAATGCAGCTAAGCACGGGTAAGTTCTAATAATGGGAGATTTCAATTACCCTGAAATAAACTGGATAAATGAGACCCGCAGGTCAGCCAAGGGAAGCAGGTTCTTGAGTACACTCAGAGATCATTATCTGGCCCAGGTTATACAAGAACCTACTAGAAATGAGGCTATCTTGGATTTAGTTATCACAAATAATATTGATATAGTATCAAATGTAGAAATAGGGCAACCTTTGGGAAACAGTGATCACAACACAGTCTCATTTGAGATTGAATTAAAAAAACATAACTGTAAGGGGCTAGGAAAACTATTAATCTTAAAAGGGCAGATTTTAACGGTCTAAGGGCAGCAATACAAAGTATAGACTGGGACAGAGAACGGACGGGTAAAAACACTGAACATAAATGGACAATGTTCAAATCCTTACTAAATAAACATACTTATCACCATATACCATGTGGAAATAAAAGTAGAAGTAAATCACAACCCATATGGCTTAGCAATGAATTGAAGATGAAGATGAGGAATAAAAAACAAGCATTATTATACAAACAAGAGGGGACAGAGACTGCTTTACGCAAGTACAAGGAAATCAACAAGGCTTGCAAAAGGGCTATTAGAATGGCTAAAATCAAAAATGAAAAGCTAGTTGCAAAGTAGAGTAAGACTAACCCTAAAATATGTTTTAAATATATTAATGGGAAGAAGGCTAGGAAGGAAGCTGTAGGAATATTACAATGTGACACAGGCGGTCTGATAATTAGTGACCAGGAAAAGGCAAATGAGCTAAATAGGTTTTTTTCTTCGGTATACACAAGGGAAGTACCAGTGGTTGGGTCACTGCAACATAATGGGGCTACACGACCTTCACCAATTAACTGGTTAACGCAGGAAGAAATCCAAAAGAGGTTGAAAAAAATAAATGTTAATAAAGCCCCAGTTACTGATGGAATTACATCCATGGGTACTGAGGAAACTGGACTCTGTAATACAAAACCATAGGTGATACCTATATTTAAGAAGGGAGCAAGAGCAAATCCGGAGAATTATAGACCAGTGAGTGGGAAAGCTTTTAGAAGGGTTAATAAGGGATAATATACAGGAATATGTCTATTCAAACAGGATTATAAGTAGGAGCCAACATGGATTTATTAAGGATGGGTCATGTCAAACAAACCTAATTAGTTTCTATGAGGAGGTTAGTAGGACCTTGGATCAAGGCAACTCAGTACATGTAGTCTATTTGGATTTTGTAAAGGCTTTTGATACAGTGCCACATGGGAGACTATTGAACAAACTAAGGGATACAGGAATTGCCATAAATATTTGCCTATGGATTGAGAGCTAGCTAAAAGACAGGAAGCAAATGGTTGTTGTAAATGAAACATACTCCAATTGGACTAGTGTGGCAAGTGAGGTTTCTCAAGGCTCAGTATTAGGTCCCCTCCTTTTTAACATATTTATTAATGACTTGGAAGTGGGATTGGAGTGTGGTGTCTCCATTTTTGCTGATGACACAAAGTTGTGCAATGTAATTAAATCAGAAAATGATGTACTTTCCCTCCACAAGGAATTGCATAAAATTGAGGAATGGGCATCTTAATGACAGATGAGATTTAATATGAATAAATGTAAAGTTATGCATCTGGGAAGGAAAAATAGCCATGCAATTTATAATCTTAATGGAGCAAATCTAGTGGTATCAGATATTGAAAGGGATTTGGGAGTACTAGTGGACAACCACCTAGGTAACAGTGCTCAATGCTAAGCAGCATCTTCAAAGGCAAGTAAAATATTAGCATGTATTAAGAAGGGTATAGAAGCAAAGGAGGCAAATATAATTCTCCCACTATACAAATCCCTAGTATGCCCTCATTTGGAATATGGAGTACAATTCTGGGCAACATTACATAAAAAGGATATTTTAGAGCTGGAAAAAGTACAGAGAAGGGCTACCAAGCTAATAAAGGGAATGGAGGGGCTAAGTTATGAAGAAAGACTAACGAAATTAAACGTATTTACTCTAGAAAAAAGGCATCTAAGAGGGACTATGATTACCTTATATAAATATATCCAGGGTCAATACAAGGCTTTGTCAAGAGAACTTTTTGTGCCAAGAGGTTTTCAACTGACATGGAGACATCCTTTGAGATTAGAAGTAAAAAGATTTCACCTTCAAGAAAAAAAAGGGTTCTTCACAGTAAGGGTGGTTAATCTGTGGAATTCTCTACCAAAGGAGGTGGTGACAGTGGATTCGATAGATAACTTTAAAAAGGGATTGGATATATTTTTAAATAAAAAGGGCATTAAGGACTATCCTGATAAATAGAGAGGGAGTATTGATCCAGGGATGAAATCCGATCGCCAGTATCTGGGGTCAGGAAGGAATTGTATGTTTTTTTCCTTGTTGAGGCAATTGGCAAAGTTTCACTGGCGTTTAAAAAAAAAATGTATTCTGTTTGCCTTCCTCTGGATCAATTAACAATAAATATGCATATTGCAGATCAGAGGAGATCTAAAAAGGTTGAACTTGATGGACTGAAGTCTTTTTTCAACCTAAATTACTATGTAACTATGAATTGCTTTTGTGGACAGGTGTCTTTTATACAGGTAACGAGCTGAGATTAGCACTTCCTTTAAGAGAGTGCTCCTAATCTCAGCTCGTTACCTCCATAAAAGACACCTGGGAGCCAGAAATCTTGCTGATTGATAGGGGATCAAATACTTATTTCCCTCATTGACCTGCAAATCAATTTATAACTTTTTTGACATGCGTCTTTCTTGTTTGTTTTTTGTTATTCTGTCTCTCAGTGTTAAAATACACCTACCATGAAAATTATAGACTGATCATTTCTTTGTCAGTGGGCAAACGTTCAAAATCGGCAGGGGATCAAATACTTTTTCCCCTCACTGTATATTCAAACTGGAATAAATAATGGCTTATATGGAGATGTATGACTAATCTTAGCCATGAAGATGACTTCAGATATCAAACAACCTACTGGAATAATGAGATAAGAGAAAATCTGTAGATTGTTGTCATGCTTCTGTCTCCTCCAACTCTTTCTATTATTGTTCAGATCAGGAACACAGAGGATGATTGAGGAGGACTACATTAAAACTGTTGCATCACAGAAGCTCTCCCTTCTAGACATTTGGTAATATTAAAAAGGGTAGTAAGAATTAAATATGTGCCAAAAGGATCCATCTTTTTTTCAGATAGGAGTATATGCAAGACGCTTTCAAGTCAAATTTATACAGGTATGAGAAGTAAGGATATTTGAGGCTGAAGTACTGATAAACTACAAGAGAAAGAAGCTGATAACCACCGGAAACAGGAGTGGCAGCCACAGAGAACAGGAGACAGGTAGGAAGGGGGTCGATGCTGGTAGCCTTAGGAGGCAGGAGGCTAATACTGGAAGCCACATGAATCAAGAGCTTTAGGAGTCTATTGCTGGTAAACTACAAGAACTAGGAGCTGCAGCCACAGTAGTATTGACACTTGGGATCCAAATAAGAGGCAGGAAAGATGAGCAGCTTCCTATAAGCAGGGATGTAAGTGAGCCGGATTATGAGTGGATCTGATAGAGGAGAATTTGTAGTTTATTAAAAACATTTTTTTTGCATGAAAAAATACCAAAATAAGCATTTAAACACTTACCTTGAAGTTAGCAAAATATCTTTTCATTTCTGTCAGTTGAAACTTAGGGTTAACACCCTCCAAACCCAGGCTAAACTGGTATACCATTTGAAAAATTGTTTTGGCCAATCAGGAGGAAGTAAAGACTGAAACATTTGTATCACAATCTGGCAGTTGTATTTTTTCTCTCTGCCTGCCTTCTTATGGGCAATTTCAGCTGTGACCCCACCAACCATCATTTCCTTTAGAGGTCACACACTGTACCCTGCAGGGTACAATTTATGTAAGCTTCCTAGGAGTGTGCACATGCACATATCGGTATCTAGCATATAAATATGTAAATACATTCAACTTTTCAATATAATACATATTGTTCTACTAATCTGTAGCTGTTTATTAGGAAATATTTGAAACCCAGGAAACTTACATATCCCTTTAATATTCATACTAGCGGTTAGGATTGGAGCCCAGTCTCTGTTGAGACAGGGGTACTGGGGTGGCTCCTAACATACTCATCTAGGTTTAAGGTATTAAATAGTGGGGTTTTGTATAATTGAATTGATTGCTTTTTCCGTGTATTTAACCCTAGCTCATTATGGGATATAAAATGGACACTCATAGGTTGAGAATATAGGAGAACTGCAACTGATCTTAGTTGCTTAAACCATGTATAGCTCACATTTTTAGTCACTTTGAGAGCAGTTTTGAAAATCAGTTTACAACACTGCTGCTTAGATTAGGGTCTAAGAGAGTTGAGGACCACCAACTCCAGGGTAGGAGCAAAATTCACCCATGAAAGCCTGGTAATCTGGCCTCAAGTACCATTTTGGAGCTGGTATCCATAGCACTGGCCGTATTGCAGAACCATTTATTTGTGGGGTGAGCTGCTGATGTGGCAGGCGATTCTTAGACACCAATACTGACATTCCCTACTCTGGGGACATCATTTCCATAATTATTACATTTCTGTCATTTAAAACTTTAGCAGGCAGGGAATCCCCAGTGGTAGGTTTCTTAATCAAAACGAGTTCCTCTTTGATATTGGTACTGCTCAGAGATCCACAAAAACAGTTTAAAGAGTATGCTTTAAACATTCCCAATATTGTGCTTTGCTAGAAAAAAATATTAAGTAAAATTGGGTAAATGCATTGATTCTAATCAGAAATGCACAGAACATACTTATGTCTGTAGATTTCATTGGCAGACAAGTATGACTCATACATCTATATTACTGCTCATTGGTTGACAGGGACAAGCCCCAGATAGGTTAAACATTTGAAGCCATTTGTTTCGGCTTTGACAGCTTCATTTGTAAAAAGAAAAGACACTGCGTTACACTATCAGATATCCTTTTTTGGACAAAGAAAAAATGTTTTCAATGTCCCTTTAAGTGCTTGAATTTGGCTGGTAGGCCTCATGGCCCTTTGGCTACTTTTACTTTGAAGTTGTAAAAGTATATCTACAAAAAGCCATCTCTGGGGTAAATACTGTGAGATTTTGTGTACATCTCCAAGGCCCACATTTTCTGTTATACAAAGCATTTGCAGGTATGTGTTGTCTTTTTATTATTAATATTGTTTATTAGTAACGCGCCAACATATTCTGTAGCGCTATACATGTATTGTTTTCAAGGAAAAACAATATTAATATATTGCAAAATGGAGGGCCCTGACTTTGAGCTTAGAAACCATACTCCAAAGTGCTTCCCCAAAGCACCAAGCAAGCTTGTAAGTCTGCAAGTTTTCAATCTAAAGTCTTAATGGTCATCTAGCTTTTCCATCAAAAAGTGAAGTGTGTTTCAATCAACTAAAGGGTAATTAAGCAGGTCAAAAATGAAATTAACAAAATGATATGTTCATATATGTTGTAACATTTGTCAGATGGGCCTATGTGTCCTAATTCCTATCTATCATCATAATAGGCATAGGAGCCCAAAAACAGCTTGGAGGGATAATTAAACTCTACTGGGGCCCTGCTCTGGGGGGCCCATTGCTACAGTTACCCTCAAAATCTTTTTTTTTTTATTTGTTTAAATTCTCAATGCCCCTGCCCTCCAATTAAAAATTGTGTGTATATATATATATATATATATATATATATATATATATATATATATATATATATATATATATATAATGTATGTCTACATGCCAATGTATGTATGTATATATAAGACATACTAATCCATAGCCCTACAAATCTGGTACAAGTCTGGTAAATAATTATTAAGTTTAATTTTGCTATTTATTGTGCCTCCTATTCATTTAAGGAGTTTCTTTTTTGCTGTTACAAAAAAACTGATTGTGGGAGTAACTAAAAAGCCAAATGCGGTGTATGCATATTTCTATTGTATACCTTTTTTATATCTGAAAAGAGAGCATTTACGATAATAAAATCTCAAAGGATTACAACTGCCAAGACCCGTCTTTTGATGGGTATCAACAATTACAGGAATTTGATAAGTGCGTAACTGTTGAAAAGAATATTGTCCCTTTTGTATCTGGGACTCATATGGCCACTCCCTTTATCATAATCTAAAGGCCAAGTATAAATCGTTACTTTATTTTTCTCCCTATAATAACTTTGTATTTCATATTGAAGACATGCTACATATCCCGTTTCCCTGCCCCTGTGAACACATCATCCCTGGTAACTCTCCATCATCTCTCCCTCTTCCTACAAACTCCATTTCTATGCCCCTGTGGAAACGTATCTGGACACTTCTTACTTTGAAATGCAACAATAAATCTTTTTTTTGGGATTGTTCAGTCGTTTCCGAAGCTCCGTGACCTCATGGACCATAACACACAAGGCACATCTTTATGACCATGGTCATGCTGATCCACTCAGTTTTCATGGTAGAGATACTAGAGTGGGTTGTCAGTTCTTTCTCCAGTAGATAACAAAAAAGAGAGAAAAGGACAGAACAAGTATCCTTTGAGATTAAAGTGCACACCCTCTGCCCAAGTAACATGTTGTTATTTAATAATATTAATAAACGCTAAGTTTTATATATATATATTTTTTTGCTGCTCTTTATTGTTACTTGGGCAGAGGGTGTGCACTTTAATCTCAAAGGATACTTGTTCTGTGCTTTTCTCTCTTTTTTGTTATTTAGTCAATTATATCCTCAAGTAGCACCCCATTTCTCTATCCCAAAATCTTTTTGATACCTAGAGCCACCTATCTTTCCTATTTTCTTTCTCCAGTAGACCCCATCATACAGCTCCTGGTATTCCTAGGTCGTCTCCCATCCAAATACTGACCAGTCCCAACCTGCTTGGCTTCAGGGGGGTGTGAACTCTTGGTTCCCTGACTGGACCACCAGGGAACCCTAATAAATCATTTACTTTTATAAAAAAAGAAACATCTTATTTTCACAGCATCTCTGGAAACATTAAGACAGCAGGTGAGTGGACACATTAGCATTAAACAATTTAACAACTATCAATTTAAATAAAGCAAGACCTAAATAGCTACACGGTATGATATACAGACATTTGGTATATTTTCAAACTGTGCCACTCAGTAGAAGATGGATCCTGTGCTGGGTTTAAGGGGAAGCTGTGAAGAGTGATGCTCTGAAATGAAGGTGCGTCACAGGGGAAGGAGCAACCGACAAACTGCAAACATAATATTTAATTCATAAATAAAGAACGATAATAATAAGGTATATAGAAGTGTTGTGGATTTTGAATGCATCTGATAGGGGAGAATCAGTAGGTTATGCAAACTTTTTGTTTGCATGAAAAATTCCCAAAATTAATATTAATAAACTTACCCTAAAGTTTGCAATTTGTTTTCAATTTTCTGCCTGAAGGAAGGAATGCCCCTGAAAATCAATATTATTAATCAAATTAATAATTTGTTGCGGCCAATCAGAGGCAGCTACAACATTGTTCCAATGTCAGGAGATTCAGTCTATGCAGCAAAGCATCATGGGGTGTGTAGTCTTTTGTTCACACCATAAGGGAGCAGCTCAAGCTGTGCCACTCTGGATTTCTGCATTGGTTTAAAAACGTACTAGAATGCAGTTTTTCATTGGGTGGCCCCGGGGCAGGGTGGGGGGCCAGGTTGAGCTTCTATTTACCTTTAATAATACTACCTCTATACAATGGGTGCCTGTTCTGTTCTATTATGTAAAATCACTGACCTCTTGGACTAAAACAATGAGCTTTCCTCCAAGTAACAGAGTGTATAACATTATCATATAATGCCCTCCGTATGACTATTACTACCATGAAATGCAACACAAATGGCTTTTACCCCCTGCACCGCTCACTTAGCCCTGCCTATCAGATACATGCCTTGGTTAATGTAATAGCTTTATGAAATTATTATTATTATATTTTATTTATAACGCGCCAACATATTCTGTAGCGCTGTGCAGGGGTTAAGTACATGGTGAAAACTAAATTAACGCATAGCAAAGATTGGAGGGTCCTGCTTTTGAGCATAAAATCAAACGCACCGGTGTTTTCAAAGCACCGACACAATATTGAAAACTCACAAACTTACAATCTAAATGAAATGAATCAAACACTTTGCACATGCTCAGTAATAATATATCTATCAATTTAAATGTAGTAAGATTATTTCCCTGCATTCCTTCCAGCCCTATGTGTGATAATGCAAAGCATCCCTTTAATTTTAGCTCTGTATCACTGTATTAAGTGATCTAATTTTAGAGCATGTTTTTTCCATCACTATTACCATGTGTACATATTGGAGGAAAGCTATGGAGAGGGAAAATAAATAAATGTGCACAATTAACACAATTTCCTGTTTTTGGTCTCTGTGAAATCACTTCTATGGAAATAAAATGTGGAAGGAAATGTGGACACTGAATGTGTGGAAATTGTGATAGATGCACATCTCACCCAATATAGTCCACAAACTACACGTAAGGTAAATACAAATAAGACATTTATATCACTTCTGGTATGCGGACGCTTGTTCAAGTATGTAACCAAACTATGGACATAAAAACACTCTTTGGGAAACCTGAATTTTTCAGTATGAGTACAGGAATCCATGTTGTGTTTATTACCTGGATGATGGGTGTGTATGTTTATAGTTATCATTAGGCAAAAGTCCAGGACCATTCATCAAGAATAGGACAAGCTTGACACCCCCTCACTGACCCAGAAGCAGGAAGTTATTATTATCCTTTATTTGCAATGAATAAACATATTCTGTAGCCCTAAACGGGTGTCAAGTACAGGGCAACAACAATATTAACACAATGTAAAAGAACAGAGGGCCCTGTCTTTGAGCTTTACATTAAACATGCATTGTGCTTGTTTCTAAAGCACCTTGTGTTTATGTGTGCTTGCGTTGTTCAGCTGTGTCTGACTCTGTGACCTCATAGGCTGTAGCACACCATGATGATCCACTTGGTATTCATGGCAGAGACACTGTGTGGGTTGCCAGTTCCTTCTCCAGTGGTCTACCGCATACTGCTCCTGGTATTCCTAAGTGGTCTCCCATCCCAGTACTGACCAGACCCAACCTTGGCTTCAGGGTGGTGTGACCTCTTGGTTCCCTGACTTGGAATCGAACCCAGGTCGACAGCAGTGAAAGCCCATCCCCCCCAACACACAACTACTGTCAATGTGGAATAGATTGCTCCAGGCTCCAAAGGCAGCCTGGAATTCAACTAATGCGTAACTAGCTTAAGGGAAACCCAAGCCAACCAGTTTGGTACTGTTTACGTCCTTATAGTCTTTATGATACTACCCAATTCCACAAAAACCCTGTTCATCCAATTATAGGAAATAAACTCTGCAGCAAAAAATGGTCCCTTTGCACTATAGGATATCTTGACAACCTTATTATGAGACACAAGCATTGTAACATCCAATATAGTACACAGATTGGATCTATCCTGTAATGTTGTCGGGACAAGCCGCTGGAGTGCAGCCACTGACCACTAGATGGCGCTGACGATATTTTGCAGCGCTGCCGATATGTGAGAGAAGTTCTAAGCTTATGTTGTTAGCCTAACCACTGAACTAACCCCAACCCTCACAGTTTACCTAAGCCTTGGCTCTATGATATGGCACAGGAATATCGGCAGCGCCATATAGCGGATACTCATCGCCACTGCCTTGTGCTGCCCCAGCATAACAGCATAGGACCCACAGATTTATAATTAAATATTAACAATGTAGCAAAAGTACACAATCTGACCTAAGTTAGTGCAGGGAGGTGAGCAACATCAGGGCAGTGCCCACCAGGCCAGTTCTTCCAAATAAGTGTCATAGCTCTTTTAGGGAGGGCTGAGGGAATCTAACTCATAAATCCTGTCGTTCCATGACAACACCCAACTGCATTCATTATTATCATTTACTATATTTGTAACGCACCAACATATTCCACCAAGGTATGTAACATCACTGTTTGCAGTGTCACATGCACTGCAAAAAAACTAATAGTTTTGGTACAAATTTCCATTATAAGTATAAACCCCATACTTTTTCAAATACACAAATTATCCTAAAGAGGGTAAAGCATTATACATGTGAATACCCTTCCATTGGTTACAGCTGGTCGAAAAGCTATGGGTACAATAAAAGGTGGATGGGCCTCTCCTCCTAGACATCATTAAAGAGAATGTCACTCCATAATTAAGTTATTGGTTTAAGTTATTCTTAAAGAGCATTTTAAAGTGAATCAAACCTGAAAAACTCAGTGTTTTTGTTGCTGCATTTACACGCAAATGAGAGGATCATGCATATTAAATACTTTGATGTGCTAATTGGGATTAGAGGCTGCTTGTTTGTCCCTGTAGTGGCCAAAATAAAGACCTGCAAAGTTATCAGACAGATTGACTCCTCTCAGCTGCACATAAGCATACAAGAACTGCAAAATCAATTGTAAATATTTAAGTTATCATCTACTACTAGCGACTTGCCCACAGCAAGAAAATTCTAAGGCAGGCAATGCTGTTTGCCACACAATGCGAGGCTCTGCCCCCTCTGAGCACCTTTGGTGCTCTTCGCATGCCTCTCCCCGTCTACTTTACATGCCTCACGATGAGCGCCTTCTCCGCTCCTCGCAAGCCCAGCAATGAGCAGCTTTGCCATTCATTGCAGGCCTATGCAACCTGCCACTTTCATGCTTCACAATGAGCACCTGCGGCACTCATCCCGAGCCTCTCCCCCCATCTGCTTTATGGGCCTCGTGATGAGCGGCTTTGCCACTCATTGCAAGCATTGTCCAACCCGCAACTTTCGTGCTTTGCAATGATCACCTTCGGTGCTCATCCCAAGACTCTGCCCCCCCCCCCCCTGTGTAGTTTATGAGCCTCGTGATGAGCGCCGAGCCCTGCAATAAGCGCTCATTGCTGGCGTTGTGAAACCCGCAACACTTGGTGCCTCGCGCCACCATGTGGCTTGCATTGTTCGCTAAGTGTTACTGGCTACAAAAATTTAAGTTTTTGTGGTCTCCATTTTTTTCTTCGGCGCTCTTTGTTGCAGCAAAGTGGTGCGAGCCTTGCGATGAGTGCCTATGGTGGTCATCTTGAGGCCGCCTTCAATCTCTAAGTTCTGCGGGCCAAGCGATGAGCAACGCATGTACTCATTGCAGCCTAAGTCGTACGAGCCTCGGCGCTCATTGCTCAAGCCTGTAAATTTTAACATTGCGTGATGACAACTTGCAATTACGACAACTATAATATGTGACAGAGAAAAACTGCTAGTACAATGTATAACTGCTTTTTAATGCTCTTTAAAATGGAATCAACTTCCTTTTTTTTTTTTAACTAAGGTTAGGAATTACTATGTTATTGTTACAAATTATTTTGTTCATTTTGCTTATGGCTGCTGTGCTTAATCTGTGTTAAATGGTGCGTTTGAGTCCCTACATATTACAATTCGTCCCAGAAGCACCAATGATGTGCAATCATTGATGTTCATTGCTTTTATTTAACCATGCTCATATTGTGCCTTAATATAATACAACGAATCCTCCCATTGCAGACATCTTTAGTGTTTTCCCGCATGTAAAATGGCCGCCGCTCGCCTGCGCACTAGTCACGTGTGCACCTACGTTCCGTCCTGTGATTGATCAGATTCCGCACATCAGCAGCAATTCCAAGGACTTCGCCCTTCTGACGTCACCGACAGCCTTTATATAAGCTCGACCAACGGCGCTCTCCGCTTTATCCCCAGGTTTTCAGAGATAAAATGTATCGTCTTCATTCACAGGCATTCACCGGATTTTCTTTCACTTTTTCTTCTTTCAAACATTTCTCACCAGTACCGATAGAAGACTCAAATCTGATTACTGAGAGACGTTTTAGTAAAAAGTGTTCTTCAATCGGTTGATTTTTACTGAAGCGCACAGACTAACAAGGTAAAGACCGAGACAGCGCAATCCAGGCCTGGGGAGGCGATAAACGCAGCAGCGCAGACATGCCGAAGTCTAAGAAGAGGAGCAGCCGGGCCGCAGGTCAGTTTTTTTTTATACCGAGACTAGGCCTTGCTGTGGTATGTATGAGCGCGCGTGGCATGCTGGGAGCTGTAGTACGTATGGCTCTGTTTGTATGGGTAAAAATATGGCACCGGACTACAATCCCAAGAGCCTTCACGGCATTTGCCGGTTACCCGGCATTTTAAGACGAGAACAGACTAATAATTTTATTAAAAATATAGAGGGCACAAAGGTGTGAATAAAGCGCGTGGTTTTTTGTCAGCGGCTATCTTTCCCTCATATTTTTTTGTCTTCGGATCCCTTCAGTAGCAGACCATACTCCCTCCCTGTGTCTTGCGTGCTGGCGCGCAGAGCCAATAACTGCGTCATGCGCCAGCTCTGGCTAGAACCAGCTCTAGCGTCAGCGATCGTACTGACGTCACAGAATTCCACATTGACGTGCGCCGCTGTCCACATCCGAGCCATGACCCTTCTCGCATTGTTTCCTGGCAACGCAAAATGTGTATTAGCAGGGAGCCATAGTAATGTTAATATGGGTCACGTGTCTGTCATATAAGGACAAGGTAACAGCCTGCACTGTTTTACTTTTATTGATTAGTGGTCTGATTATCAGGCCTCGACTATGTGCATGGGAAAAATGTAAAGTCTGGACTGGCATTCAAGTTATGTTAAGGGTCACATTCTGCAATATAGAGATGCATCGTCAAATATATAAGAAAATACTGAAGTTCAGGGGCAGAATCTTCCTAAATAAGACCATAGAACAAGAATTTATGATTTTAAGTTGGACAGAAGGTTTACGGTTTGAAAGTACTGTTTAGTTGAGTCCACTCTTTGTGACCCTATAGATCACAGCTCGCCAGGCACATCATGTGTATGGTTGTGCCAATTCATAAGGTTTTGATGCCAATAATTTGAGTGGGTTGCCAGTTCTTTCTCCATTGACCACAATTTGTCCAACTTCGTTACGACCTGCCTGTCTTGGATGACCCTATATGGTATAGCTCACAGCTTTTTGAGGTATACAAACCCCTTCACCCTGACAAGTAGTGATCCAGAAAGGGCGAGAGTACTAATGAATTGAAATGGTAGGAAAAAAAGTTAAGCCTTCCTGAGAAAAGCACATGGACATAATGATCTTCATTTAAAAGTGACCCTATAGTGTTCTTATAAAGGGATTTTTAACAAATAGATGAAGCCTGATAAAAAAAACAAACATTTTTACACTTAAATTGGTTATTTAAACCATTAATTACTATATTTTTATCTTACCAAAGACAGTATGAGCTCATTGTATCTCTGCCCCTTGAATGATGAAGGCGTGTGAGTCACCCGGATGAGGAATCTTCCCAAACAGACATACCCTGATTGCAGTATGATAGTGGGGTATGACAGTCTATTTGTGTACATTGCTAGCAGCTCATGTTATGCTACTGGTTGCTGTCAAATGTGTTTCTATATTTAGTGCTCAGAAAACTGTACTATATCCAGAACAAAAATTATATTTAACATTGTTCACAATTGAAAATTCCTTCCACAGTTGCAAATTTTACATAATGTGTAAATGGCATGTTACAATACCATGTTATGTTATTATGTTGCTATTGCATACTAAATTGCAGTGTAGCTTCTGTGCTTTACTACAAATCATATTGTAAAACATAGTCTTGTTATGGAATTTTACCTTGGTACTCTAGAACATCTTGAGCGAAATGATATGGGGGCCCTAGGATGCCTTGCTGATAACAGGGCTGCAGGAGTTGATGAGATCCCCATGGAACTATTCAACATTCTACAAGATAATGCTGTGAGTGTTGCTTGCCTTATGCCAAGAAACTTGGGAGAAATCAACCATGACCAGTAGATTGGAGAAAGTCAGTGTACATACCAATAACAAAAAAGGCAGTGCTAAAGCGTGCTGCAAATATCGAACAATTGTATTTATTTCACATGCCTGCAAGGTAATGCTTAAGATCCTACAAGCTTGACTCGCAACAATATATGCACCAGGAACTTCCAGATGTGCTACTTCCTCTGCCGAACCTGGCTTGCACAAGAGATCAAATTGCCTGTCACCTGGGTAATGGAGAAAGAGTTCCAGAAAAACATTTACTCTGGCTTCATAGACTATTAAAAAGCCTTTGACTGTCGATCATTACAAAATGTGGCAAGTTCTTAAAGAGATGGGAGTACCAGACTATTTCATCTGCCTCTTGAGGAATCAAGAACATGGGACAGCAGACTTGTTCAAGATTGGAAAAGGTTGTATATTGTCACCTTATATGCAGAGTATATCATACGTAAGGTTGGGCTGGATGAATGCAAGCTGGAATAAATATTGCTGGAAGAAAAAACAACCTCAGATACACTGATACTCCTCTGATGGCTGTAGGTAAGGAGCTAGACCTATTGATAACCGTAAAGAGTTCAAAAGCTGGCCTACTGCTCAATGAAGATCATGGAAAATGGCTATCTCTGTTCCTGACAGATGGGGAAGAAGTGAAGGCAGTGACAGATTTTATTTTCCTTGGATCCAAGATTTCATCAGATGACAGTAGCAATGAAATTAAAAGGTGTTTGCTTCTGGTATTGCAAGCTTGGACAAGCTAGTAAAAAGTAAAGATATTACATTCTCAACAATGGTCCGCATTGTTAGAACTATGGTATTCCCAGTAGTAACATTCATATGTGAGAGCTTGACCATAAAGAAGTCAGTGGCGTAGAATTGATCATTTGAATTGTGCTGTTGGTGAAAACTACTCAGTCCCTTGGCATGTAAGAAATAAAGACAAACTGTTAACTGGAAGGGTTTATCATGAAGTTAAAGCTCAAATATTTTGGTCATGTCATGAGAACCACATTCCTTAGAGAAGACTCTGTTACTGGGAAAGATTGCACACAAAGGAGGTGGATGTCAGAGGTGGAGATGGATAGGTGAAATCACTGAAGTGATTAACATGAACTTAATGGTGTTTTAAAGGGATGGTGACAGATGTACATGGCATGCTGTAGTCCACAGGGTCACATAGTTGGACTAAACCACTAAAATGCTGAATTTGTGAAACCTCAATGCAGGTCAATACAAAGCAGCAACATTAATTCATGATGGGCCTCAATTTGTCCAAATTGTAGTTGCTGTAGCCCTCTAAATCTACTATTAAATTGGCCTCTTTTAGCTATCCTTCAATCGGTCTGCGGGTTAAGGCCGAAAATCCCTACGGGCTGTCAAAATCATAATTCTGATCCACAAATGTTACAATTGCTAAAATCACATCGCTATTGAATTGCTTCTATTACTCAAGCCCGCGTTTTCTTTCACACCTGTAAATGGCAAACGTAGCCAAAAATCCTATGCATACCAGAGAGGACTTGTCTGTAGCACTGTAAAAGCAAATATAAACACACTATTGTAATTTAAAATACGGGTAGAAGTGTTGAAAGATATATTAGAATTAATTGCACAACAGTCTTAAAGGGATATATAACATTTCCTGGATTATGAATGCATCTGATAGAGGAGAATTAATGGTATATAAAAAAGTTTGCATGAGAACTTACCAAAATAAATATTTAAACACTTCCCTTTAAGTTGGCAAAATCTATTGTAATTCCTGACCGTTTAAAATTAAGGTGAACTCCCCCTCCATAATTTGTTTTGGCCAATTCGGTTAGATGAAAGATTTGAGACATAGCACTGTTTGTTGCTATGGCAACACCACACAGCATAGTAGAGAAGCAGGGATGAGTCCTATCCCAGCAGTGACTGGGAGGCTGACAACACTGCTCTACTACAGGCTGAGCAAGCAAGAGCAGGTAAATAGTGGGTTTAATATTCCTCCCTGGATGGTGTCATTATAATCAGAGGGATTTTTAGATATTAATAAAATATTTTATGAGATGTGCTGCATACACATTTTCTGCTTTTTGCATATATAGATATAGATATATAGATCTCTCTCTCTCTCTATCTATCTATCTATCTATCTATCTCTATCTCTCTCTCTCTATATATATATCTCTCTCTATCTATCTATATATATATATATATATATATATATATATATATATATATATATATATATATATATATATATATATATACTAGCGACTTGCCCGTCAAAAAATGACGGGAATGTTATTGTAAGTGAGCTAATGTTTGGTGTGTAATAGTAAAGATATAATACATTAATAAATGAATATACTTTACCTATTTGGAAGCATTGTGTTGAAGAGCTGTGAATGTGTTTTGACGTTGCTGCAGCATTACTGGTGTGGAGCTGCTCTATAGGCGTGGTGAATGTGTGCAGTGTAATACTGTGCGTGCGCGAGGCGAAACCGTTCGCGTAGTGTCGTACTTCTGCATTTGCGTTAAATGGCGGTTTATGTGTGTTGTGCGTCTTTGCGTATTGTCCGTTGTTGGTTTGTAGTGGTTTTCGAGTTTCGTGTGGTGTTTTGCGAGTGTGGTGTGGTGTTTTACGTGTGGAGAGTGCTGTAGCCTCGTTTTCGTTTTGTCTGTCGGCCATTTTTTCTCTCGCTTAGCGATTTTATTAGTGTCTAAACTGTTTTATTTTTATTTAAATGAAGGTGTAACTTGTTTTTTTGAGGTGCTGGATGGTTCCTCTTGCTGTAGGTAAGCTTTTTATGTGTGTGTTGTGTGTATTTATTGTGTTTTAAATGTTTGTATGTCGGCGTGTTGCGTCAGATGTTTGCGAGGTCGTAATGTGTGGTAACGTGTTTCATAGGTGGTTTGCGTTCTTCGTAAAATTTAGCGAGTGTCGGAATTTGTGCGTCGTGTTTTTTGAGTAGCGACGTGAACTTTGCGAGGGTTTGAGGCCCTTGCCCAGTGACCTCGCTACGCGAGGGCCGCGGCTCGCTTCGCGAGGGCCGCAGCGAGCCCGCAAGCGTGAGCAACGGCCCGTACGCTAACAACTATATATGTGATATATAATTTCAATATTTCTGAATATAGAGTATCACAAATCCAACTTCTAAACATTAATGGATTGTGGTTTAGACGCCATGTTTTGTTTGACGTCATGATGAGTCTCATTTACTACTTACTGGCTGTGTTTAAATTGTAATTTACGAGCTTGCTTAATTGATCATGCCCTGAAATGCTACGAAGCATGGTCTTGGATTTCAGCAATGTAGCTGTAGGATTTTTTTTAATAGCTCTGTAACCGCTTGCAAATTTAATGAGGCCCATAGTATGTACATGTGTTTAAGTATGTAAAAGCAGTCTGCCATTCTGTAATGGTGCAAAGTCCTTCCTTATTTTTTTAATTTTTTTTAATTGCTTAGGATTTGACTTGCATACGGTTATTTTAGGTAACTCCTTGTAAAGCCACTGAAGTCCTTCTACAAGAAAATGCATAGAAAATTATTTTCAGGTTTATTACGGTCACACTGATTTATATATTGACTTAAGTGTTCTCTAATATCATTGCATATTATACATGAGTTGGTTCTGTGGGTAAAGCCTTTTTGTTCAAATCCTAATTTTTAGTAATAATTACTTCAATATAAAATGAGATCTACCTTATTTTAAAACCGATTGGTTTGAAGTGTTATGAGCTACTTATATGTGAACCTTGTGGTATAATCTAGAGGAATTAAAATGTAATATTTAAGAAAAGGAGTTGATCCCGGGGCTACAAAGTATTGCGGCTAGTGATTGGTGTATCTCATAATGTGTTTTGTGCAAGAAGTCTAAAATAACCTCTCTAAAAGACCCCTATTGATGGTGCAGGGCACATATGGTGACTTCAGTGTTTGGTCCTTTCCTTTGAGCGTGGCGCGCGTGTGTCCGTGCCCTGCGCCAGAGTGCTGAAGTGGTGAACAGGAGGTAGTGCAGCATGTCAAGATGGAATTGTTTTGCCTGCACTACGGCGCAGGGCACGGACACGCTCGCCACTAACAGGATAGATCCCAGTGTTCATTTAGTACATACGGTTCTAAGTATCTTGGTTATACTGCAAGCATTTACTATAACCTATTTATAGTCTGGAGAAAATGCTGTTGCTTCATATGTTTGCATGAGTCACAGGACAACCAATTATCTTCAAAGTAATGGAGTCAATTACTTATTGTAGAACGTTTTAAGATACTTAAAAAAATAATTTGCAGTTGATTAAGGGAGTGTCTCTTCCTATGTTTGTAGGCTTTATTCTCGTAATTGTGATATTAGTCGGTTTGTAGCATCCACTGCAGTGAAACACGTGATGCTTTGTATTTCAGTTTAGGGACATTCTTTCAGTGGGTATTTCCCCGTAGACATTGCTGCCCGTGTTACGGGTGTTGTGTTTTTTGTTATACAAACACCAGAAGAATTTTGGCCCTTATTTAGAAATTCTTTCCTAGAACATAAAATGTATTTTGTAGCACTTTGCTTCCAGTCCTTGAAAAGTCATCCAAGGATAGCATTTATATCTGCAACTCATGAGTCTCTTTGCTTACTCATGCTTTGTGCTCCTGAGACAAGATAAGGGTGGGTGCAGACAGCTGACATATCTTGGTGGCTATGAGCCAGCTGTGAGCTGCAGTGTTCTCACGTTAATTTATTTGCCAATGCAGGACCTTGCTTTTTTTTTTAATTATTGCTCTCATTGGAATAACTATTTTATCACATATAAAAATGGGTTTTACTATGGATTGATGTAAATATAATGGTTACTGCATCTCGCCAAATAAGGCGCATGGGTTAGTTTAGAAAACGGCAGGCATATAAAGGTGGTCTAATAAAGCTACATTTTTGTGTGAAAATGGTGACGTGAACCTGGTATGTACCTGGAAACCAGCCTTTCTGATCCATCCATCAAACCTGGGTGATCCAGTGTAAAAACGTATTAATGTCACATTACTCCAAATACTTCAGGCAGACCCCAGGATGGTGTTCACAATGATTAACTATATTACACGGATTCTGGTAGGAAAGACTGATTGTAAAATTATGATCGCGATCAATTGCAATTTATTATGCATATTAATTGGTAGAAATTGAATTTTTTTCCCAAAGATAATTAACTTGGTTGGTAGTTTAGATGGTTTTGGATGTTTTAATAAGGGAGATCCAAGTGTGACAAAGACTTGTGACCAGTGGTTGGAATAACATTTAGTTCCCTGATATATCTTTTTAAAGGCAGTGCAAAGGATTGTATTAAAAGAAGCCATAAAGTGGCATTTCCCGAACAGAAATGAACACCTGGCAGTTAAGGTTTATAAGTCAATATTTATTTATTCTGCTATGACGCAAATTGTTCCAGCAAGTCGTGCTGCGATTAGCATCACTTCCAGCATGAGCTGGAACATTGATTAGAAGCTAAATAGTTACTGCTGTTAACGCCGCTTGTGTATTTGTGTGACCGCATTGACCCAGGTCACAAAAATATCTGCTATTATCGTGTGTTTTGGTTAAAAAAAAAAAGTGCCAAAATTTTTCTTTGTTCCACAATGTTCTGAGTATACGTTGAACATGGGAAGGCTAATACATATTTAGTTGCAGGAACATGGGGTTAGAATAACTTTTGGTCAGTTCTTGAAGCACAGTAATTTACATGTGTATTTTATTTAAAACAAGTACCTCCAATCAAGGTCAGGTTCTTCATAAAGGCATGTTCTGAATGACACTTCAGTTGACATTAATGGGGCTTGTTCTCAAAAAAGCACTTAACTAACTCCTGTTTGATTTCCATCCACAGAACAGGATCATTTACAAAAACTCCTGTTCCAAAATATTATGGAATTATATACAAAGCACATTTGCTGTCCTCTTTGCTGTATTTTTCCACTCTGATAAAATGTAGCATATATATTCCTAGGAATGCAGGTTTATATATAAAGTAAATTGGTACATAGTTATGTTTGCTAGTTACTGATAATATCACAGCTGTTGTATACTATTCCAGGATTATTATTGCCCCCCCCCCCCTTAATGTGTGTTTAGAGTTTTTTTTTGGTTTCCTCAATATAAATTTTCTAGGACTTTTGTAATAAACAAACAAACCTCTCTTTAAAATCTATTCTAGAAAGTTAGACAGTAGTGGCCTAGGGTAGCACTTCTAGTAAATTGACACTTAAAACCTTGACATGTGGGTTCAGTATGATCAAAAGGGTCAGCTAATGTTGGATACTAGAAAAGGTCTAAATTCAGGATGAAGAAAGAATTTGGTATAATGCATCTAGAAATACCAGTGTCCCAAAAAAAAATAGGGTAACAAATATTGCAGATTGTAGTTTGGTAATGTAGAGGTTGTTGATTGAGATTGTAGCATTGATTGCTGTTTAGCAATTGATTGTTTCAAAAAAGCATGAATGCGAATGGAGAATAACCTCTTCATTAATTGTAGTTACATGTGCTAGACAGGATGGAAGAGCTGAGAGGTGGGATCCTTTGGTACTTGAAGTACGAATGCAAAACCAGTTATAATTTTGGATGAATCCAGGAAGCACAATTAGAACTCATTAATACAGACCTTGTGATAACAAAGTTATTTTTCTAGGTGGCCGGCGTGGAAATGTGCAGCCTTTCAGCGATGACGATTCCTCGATTGAAACAATGAGTCACTGCAGCAGCTTCAGTGATGTTGCCAGCTATGCTGAAGATGGTATGTCTTGTTCCATTTATATAACCTACTAAATACAGTATTCAGTCTAGGACTATGCATACTAACTTTTTTTTTTTTTTAAATCTACAGGGGCTGAAGTTGATGAAGAAGCAGCTCAAGAAGACTTTGAATACAAATTGAAAGGACTTGTTGACCTTACAATGGACAAGAGGTATGTTAAAGCAGGTGACTGGAACTTGTGTAATGCTCTTGTATCTCTAGAGTTCCAAGGATAGATTAGTACAGAGATTCTCAACACTTCACAGTACAAAGATTAGTGTCAGACATAGATCTAAACAGATAAATGGGAATTCATGTGAGCATTAGGTGGTTGGATGTGTAAGAGGTCATTAGTAATGGGAATTTCCCTTTTTGAAGATAACATTTCTGCATGATATCAGCTTCCTATTTAGTACATAATTATAGTACAGCTTAAGGGGCCACTGTCGTCCTGTATTATATATATATAGTATTTTGTTTGAAACTAAAAAAAAGTCTAGTTCTTAGTGTGTGTGATTTATGCTGCTGTGGAATGTACCATTATGTGTTCTCTTCTCACGAGAATAGAAAGCTCCTTCATTTAAAAGTACACATCCTCTTGAAAGGAACAAAGAAAATCAACTGTAATCACAGTAAAAAAAAAAAATGCATATGTTAAATCATCTTAAAATAAAATGGCAAAAACAAATGACCACAGTGGTCCTTTAGGCTGCAAAGTAAAATATTTGGGATACCTCAAATGTAGAATACTTTAATGCTTAGCATAATATCGATTTTATATTTAGGACATGATCTGATAGTTACAGAAAGCCATGTCTGTTTTTAGTTTTAGACATCTGAAATGACATGCTTATAGTTGTATCATACTCTTACAAATTTAGAGGCAACCCTTATTCTAACCCTTTTTATATGAAAGACAACATATTGTGAATTAGTTTATGCTCATGAAACTTTTTTAATTCCCTTTTGACTTCCATGTTGTAGTTTTTTTTTTTTGTTTTTTTTTATCCTTTCTAAGTTGCATTTTCTTTTAACAGTGCAAAAACGAGACAAGCTGCACTTGAAGGTCTGAAGACTGGGCTTTCAACCAAGCTCTTGTACGATTTCATTCTAGAAAGAAGAATGACTCTAACAGATAGCATTGAACGTTGTTTGAAAAAAGGTAGGTGGTAAAACTTGAAATCTGAAGACACCATGTTTTGAATAGTATAATAGTATTTTTGTCTTGTATTTTGTGAATGTTCCAGGAAGTTAGGATCTCTGTGCAGTTTTAAATGCATGAAAAAAATAATTGTATTCCATGTCCTTTTTTTAAAGGACCAATGCAATTGAAGAGACACTGGATAGTCTGGTATATTTTTGACCAACCATATTAGCAGTTGTGTAAGCATTGGGGGGGGGGGGGGGGGGGGTGTATAGACAAAGGAATCTATTTTGTGTTGGTTACATCACATCCTCTGAGCCAAATCATGAGGGAGTTTATTTTGGCCATCATCACTGGCTCAGAAGCAGACACCTTGCATCATTCACTGCAACTATAGCTCTAGAAATATAAACGCCCTTTTCACACAAACCACTTCCACTGATGTTTGATCTCTCCAGGGTCCTGCAAAAGCATCAACATTTATTTATTTATTTATTTATTTATTTATTATCCTGCTTCATTTTGTTCAGAGTCAGTTTTCAAACTTATTTCTTTTTTTTCATGGTTTTGATCCTCTAAAATCCCAAACTACTAAATAAAATAAAGGATAGTGCCATGGTGAGAGTAGGTTAATGACTTAATGGTGTCTACATTTTAATTCAGAATATTAGAAACTTCTAGAATATAATTTCACTATATACATGAGATTGAGTCTTGCAATTATATGCTTTGATATTTTCACTTGGTGAAGATCTATCTTCGGTTGTGCCAATAAATCCTGTAAAAAAAAAAAAAATACAAAAAATATATATTTTTTTAAGATTTATCAAAGGGGTAATATTTATACATTTTAAGGAGCACTCCATAAAGGGTTCTAAGAAAAACCTTTTATTAATCTTTTAATGTGCATTTAAGCAGTGCATTCCTCTTTTTAGGTTTTCCCAGGCTGTATAAATAAGCTCCAGATCTTTCCACCCTCTGATGTATTGTATTTTCTCTGGGGGAAATTAAAATTAAAAATTAAAAACTAGCATGTGTAGCAGGCAGTAGTGTAACATGATCTTAATGTAAACCAATACATTTTCCATTATCATTCTAAAAGTACTGCTGGTTGGCTCCCACACCAAAATTGGGGGCATGATTACAAAATGGTAATTTATTTTAAGTGCACTGTAAAAGTTAAGAACTGTGCTTTAGAGAGCCCTAAAATGGCTGTGTAACTCTGGGGTGGACCAATCTGTATATATTCACTTTAGGGAAATTGTTATAAACTTACAGCTCTAGTTTATCTAACAGACTTATCCTTCCACAGGTAAAGGTGAAGAGCAACGAGCAGCTGCAGCACTTGCATGCCTTCTTTGTAGTCAGCTGGGGTCAGGAATTGAAAGCGAGGAAGTTTTCAGAACGCTATCGCCAGTTCTAAAAAGTATCATTAGTGATGGGAGTGCAAGCACGCAGGCACGACAAGCTGTGAGTATTTAGACTGCTTGGGATTGCAATGAGAAACAATAGTGTACAAATAAAATGCACTTTTTTGCGTAAAATCAAAGTAGCTTCTATGAACATACTACCGTTACCCTTAAGTATGCTTATGTGCGAAATCGTTTTTTTGCAGCCAGGGTAATATCACTTACTGTAATTTTCATATTGCGTCAAGTTTCATAACTTTGAATCTCACCCTATGTAATAGTCACATCTGGGGCAGTCTTAGACCAAAGTACTTATTTGGTTTCCCAAACTCTTGTCTATCAAATTTTTAATATGATGCGCAAGCTAATTCTTTAGGAGGCTTCAGGGTGTAGTGAAAATTTAAATGTGCTGCTCAGCACTTTATCACTACCCTGAATTATCTGTTTATTTCCTTTTAGACAGGAAAGCATCAACTAAGTTATGTTCTTTCTAAAAAATGATTTAACCACTTGAACTGTTTAACTTTAAAAGCATTTTGTACTTCAAAATTTCTATTAAACTTGTAATGCCTTCTAATGTAAACATGTCACATCTTCCTCAACAGTGTGCAACATATTTGGGCCTCTGCTGCTTTATTGCAACTGATGATATAGAGGTAAGAACATACATTTCAATTCCGTTATCTGCTTATGTTGTGGTATTTCTTGCATGTATTGATTTGTTCTGTTTACCAGGATTTATACACCACAATGGAGTGCATGGAAAACGTTTTCACCAAGCAGTATCAATCAGAAAATGGTGGCGCCAACTGTTCAGCACTTCACATCCAGGCTCTCCTTTCGTGGGCTCTATTACTGACCATCTGTCATACTTCTGAAGTAAAGAAGAAACTTGAGATGTATGTATTTTTTCCTTTTAGCATTGCTTAAACCATAAAAAAAATTATCATTCTTAGTCCTAAATGTAAAGTCTTTAGGCCCCTCTATACGATGAAAAAAAGATGTTTGGAAACTTTGTCTCTGACTTAAAAACACAAGCCTCTTGTTCCTGCTCTCAGGAAGAGATTAAACAAACTTCTATGCATAAATAGTATTCAAAAAATCAATTTCTCTAAATGTTTGTTCATATCTTACACACCTTCTACTGTTCATATATGTAGTTCACAAATCAATGTGTTTATTTTTATTTTTTTTAACTGTAGTTGTACTTTTTTATGGTTAATTATTTAATTTACATGACATTCATATTGCATATAAAACTTTTTTTTTTTTTTAAATGGTTTGTGCGGCTATGAATTTAATCTGAGGCAACAAAGTATAATGCTAGTTCTGTTGTCAGGCGTAGTTTAAGACTTCATAGATTAGTGTGTAACCTTATTTTTTATATATTTTTTTCTCTCTAAAGCCATCTACACAAACTTCCCCTACTGTTGTCCTGTGAGGATGTCAACATGAGAATTGCAGCTGGTGAAACCTTGGCTCTTCTGTTTGAATTGGCCAGAGAAGCAGATGCTGTACGTAGTTTTTGTAAAACCGTGCATGTTTTAATGTCTGCAAAGTAATGTGCTACAGGAGAAGAACTTAATTTTACTTTATGGTCCGTGCTAGGGTGCTCATGAATTAACTCACACTGAAGCTGATCAACTCAAGCCACCCCTGCCTTAGTCTGTTTGCAGCCTTTGAATTTTAGTTATACCATGTTTAGATGTTGGCATCATACAGATTTTCTGTAATTACGTTAGTAATTGTGAACAGGTCATATCAGATCTGTGACCAAAAGAAATGTTATACAGACTAAATGTACATACACCAACCAATAAATGCACCTCTTGTAAAACAAGCTGTTCTTCACTTCTCTGTGCTGAACACAACTTATAATACCATAGTATCACTTATTCTTAAAACTTTTATTTTCCCACAATCATTCAGATCTGTGCAAGGCAATTTGGTTTGTTTGTTCTAGATTAAACTGGGTGAAACCCATACCATTTTTTACAATTTAGCCTGACACTTTTCTTTTTTCCAAAAAGTTTATAAATTTATCAAAATCCTATAATATTTTTATTTTGGGGATGTTGGAATCAAACTTATTTGTAATCCACTAAATTGTATCCATGAAATATATTTTTGAGTTACATATATAAATTTGTTTCTCAAACTGCTTTCTTTGCTTGTCTAGGACTTTTACTATGATGATCTGGAACCCCTTACTCACACTTTAAAAGAGTTGGCTACAGACTGTAACAAACACAGAGCTAAAGTAGATAGAAGAAAGCAGCGATCTGTGTTTCGTGATGTTCTCAGAGCTGTGGAGGTAAGAACCCAGTTTTAGCAAAATTCACATCTTATAACACAGCTTTTCTTCAATCATAAATTATATTTAAAAAGGTAGGCAAATGGGACTGGGAAACAAATATGATCATAAATACACACAGTCCTTTTTATTTTGCAGGGTCATATAGAGAAGCATTTTAGGATTTCATACACTCCTTGTTTAATTTTCTGTGTGGCTGCTCTTTATGGTCTTGTACTTTTATTTTGTGTGCTCTTACATATTAGACATAAGTAACCCAGGAGTTTTCCAAAGAGGAGATATCATTTAATATCTCATATATAGAATATTTATTTAAAACTCCATATTGAAAAGAACATTTATACTGCAGTGATCCTTTAACATGTTTAATCACTCGTATAAGTAAATAATGGGCATTTTGACTAGTCTATGTAAATACGTCCACCTCATCCTTACATGATTTTGAAATGTACTGGCATATTTGAACATAAAGAATTGTTAATTATACAAATTAACTGCAATGAGGCGTTGGAGGACTAGCAGAAAGGAACTAGAGGGTCCTAAAATGAAACCATGATCACTTGAAGCATGCTAATGTGGTGTCAATGTATAAAACAATCACACGTTTTGTTCAACAGGAAGGTGATTTTCAGTCCGAAATAATTAGATTTGGCAGAGAGCGCATGAATATTGACTGCTGGGTTAAAAGATTAACATATGGAATATTCAAGGATTTGTTTGGATCAGGAATGCAATATCACCTTTTGGTAAGTTTGATTGTTTGTCACCTTTTCTGAATATTTCCTTAAAATGGCAGAACATAATTTCTCAAGGCCTTATGTTTCTTTTTGTATTCCTTTCCCAGTGCATATCTTAAATTCTGGCCTAAATATATGAATGCATTACTTTTTAACTTTGTTTTATTTACTTTGGATAATGTTTCAGTGTTGACACAAGCTATATAACAATTTCAAATGCGTTTCTCAAGTAATTTATTTATTAATTACCATTTTTGATTAATTGGAAGCACCAAGTTTAGTTATAGTTAAGCAGACATGTTCACGGAGGAAAGACCCACACCTTTCTTTCTTCTCCCCTGTAGACAAATGCGTTTCTCCGCAGTGTATTTGAGCTTGGACCACCACTGTTATTGGATACAGCCACACTCAAAGCAATGAAAGTTTCCCGTGATGAAAGAGTAAGTTGAAACAATATGTCCTTGCTAATTGGCTTAGAACATGCTTCTGCTCTTTGGTCTTAAAGTAAAACTGCTGTGCTGTATCTGATGTTTTTGGTTATAACTGTTGCAGTATTTTTGTAACTTGAGTGTCCGCTACAGGTATCGCATCTTGAGCACTGAAGCATTTTTTTGCCTTTTTTAAAAAAAATTTTTTTTATTTTTAAACTAAGCTTTCGAAAATCATTTTTGAGCATGATAAAGCTAACGGAATAGAATATTCTAGCATATACAAATTTATTTTATATTCAAACACTTTTAGCCTATTTTTAATTGTAGTTCTTAAAGAGTGCATATTTAAATATAGGACTACTGTGGGCCCACCTGTTTTCCAAATTTACGATTTTTTATGACTAATATATAAACCTTGTTTGCATAACAGTAAAAGCCTACTTTAACTGATTTTTTTTTTTTTTTTCTTCCCGTTTAGCACATGAACAACTCTGCAGCATTCAAAGCTCGAACAAAGGCTAGAAGCAAATTGCGTGACAAGAGAGCAGATGTTGGAGAGTTCTTCTAAATATTCAGGATGGGATCCAACCGAGTACTTGATGACTTGGATTGTGTACTTTCAACACTTTATGAAAAATTCCTTCTAGTTAAATTTTGTTTTTGCTAGTGTGACTTGTAAGGGGAAATTTGGCTGTAATGTATAGTATTTATAGATAAAGTTATATTTCATGCTTATCTGCTTTCATTTTGCTTTCAATAAATAGCAGATTTCCAGTTTTGCATTAAAATAGCTCGAACTTGGTTTTATTTTTTTCTTTCTATGTTAAAGGCAACACACATTTGCTTAATTAGCTTTCATTTTTTACAATTTTCTCACAAGCCTAAAAATTATGTTTAAACAGAAGGAATTAATGTACCCTATTATGATGAATTTCATGTGATGATTTTGCCTATGTAAAACTGTTACGTGTGATGGATTGTACAGTAATGTAATTTGCTTTGGGAGTGTTTCCTAATCCTGTGTATACAAATGAAACTATTGTTTGCATTTCTTGTGATGTCAGATCTTGGACATCATCCTAACACAATTGTTTCCTAAGAAATCATTTAAATGTTTGACACTACATTAGTAATGATGGAAAGAAGTTCTGTCAACTGAGATGTAAACAAATTCAGTCAAGCTAATGTCTTTCAAGAGTGTCGACCTTGTGTAAACCATATGGCAGGATTGCTTTTTTAATGTTTCTACACGCTCTAATCTTCATAAATAAACCTTTTTGCCTCCTCATATCTGTTCAAGCTGTTTAATCAGATTGCTCTTCACTGTGGGAATAAAAGGGAAAGCATGTTTAAAAAAAAATCAAATCAAAAATAAACTTGCTTGCCTTTTTTTACCAGTATAGGACTACCATATTTCAAGTGACTTGGGACTGATTTATGGCATGGCTTTCTAAAATGTATAACATTTTGGTACTGCAAACTGTAGCAGAGTATGTCCTTATTTACCACTCTATGCTTTTTTAAGTGGTTAAGGACCTCTAGTTTAGGAAGTATGTAAAT
This sequence comes from Discoglossus pictus, assembly GCA_027410445.1. Lineage (NCBI taxonomy): Eukaryota > Metazoa > Chordata > Amphibia > Anura > Alytidae > Discoglossus > Discoglossus pictus. The sequence goes on from CM050167.1 coordinate 338,089,878, forward strand.
ATCTGGGCTAGTGTGCATCTTTCATCATAAAGCATTTACACTGGAATGGTTGGGAGTTGTCAACCATATTTTTTTTTTCTTTTTGGTAATAGATGAGATTGAATTGCAGAGCCTTTTTAGTCTATTAAATACTGTATTGACTTTTCAAAATATAATCTAAAAGTCAAAATAAGAACTAGAAAGTAACAGCCCACTTCAAATGATTACTGTGAGGTAGTGTTCTACTATACATACATAAATATTTGTATTCCTTTTTTTTTTTTTTTTTTTTGAGGCATTTTCCTACACTAAGCAAGCATTGGGTTTTGCGGTTTGGCCTTTCTGATCCACCATACACTTTCATATCATATCGTAAATTACAGTTTAAAGTAATTACAGTTTAATAAATATATTTTATGTTTATTTTCTTTCAAGCAGAATTTGCTTTTCTCTCTTTTTTTTTTTTTTTTTTTTTTTTTTGTACCTGTGCCTACTTTCTGCATTGTCTAGGTTCTAGTTCAGATGGATCATGCTTAGTAAAGGTATGGGGCTATGGTGGCTCATGCACTGCCACTGGGTGGTGGACTGAGCAGTTACAATAGAGCGGTTATGTATGTTTAGGGCGAAGGCATGGTCTAGCCAACTTTCATGGTGGTGTAGCTCCCAGGCAATGGTGACCATGCCCCCTGATGAGCACAAGGATTTGAAGAGAAGCCACTCTGCTTAAAGCCGTCAGTTTGAAAAACTAAGAAAATATTAACTTTAAACTGCATCCTGTTAATATAGTCTGTCCAACAAACATGAGATTTACTAATAAATGTTAGAGTGGTTCTTTAGAAAACCATAAACTAAAGCTGTACTGAAGTAGATAAAATGTCCAATTCGTAAACTACAGTGAATTGAAATAATATAAAGAGAATGTACAAAATGATTTATGGAAAGAATGTATTTTTTTTTTTTTTTTCATATATACCAATCTGAAGAATGGGCATTCAATCGCAATGTTCAGAGCTTTGTAAGGGTGGTCAGGACAAGATGCAATATTTCACTTCATATGTAACTTCTCACACTGTAGACCGCTTTTTCGTAAGCAAAAAACCTTTAGTAATGTTTAAAATATTTTGGAATACAGTGGTGCTTATAATATATGTAGGCAAAGTATTTTAATAGGATTCTCTAAAATACCCTATGAATCAGTCCATTAACAAAATATCGAGCTATGGTGCGTTCAGAACAATGCATCTGCCCTTCTAGCAACACAGTTGATCTAGCACAGTAATATTTTGTTTCTTGTTGTAGTGTATTGAAGAAGCAAATATGTAGGTTCCTACTCTGCCATGAAATGTAAAATGTTCTCAATCACAATACACACTTCATTGCAAAATATGTTTACATGCATAGAAAATGGGTCTTTTCAATCACACATCACAAGCTTGCCAATGATCATCAAGTAATTTTGACAATGTTGTATATTATTGGGTTGTAATACCACCTACAGTTTTTTTAATAATGATATATAGAATATTTCTTGGTTTTCTGCCAGATTTGTTGTCATTTGTTTGTCTAAAATCGTACAATTTGTACCAGTTTGGGTCTGCCCTCTGCAACTCGTGTAGCTCCTGCATACACAGATTTTGAAGAGTAGTGTGACGAATGAGACAATCTGTAACCTCAAGTAGCATGTTGCTACTGCTTTATTAAAGATATATGCAAGTAGGCTGGGTTATGCATACAACTGATAGAGGGGAATTAGTAGTGTATCATTACATTTATTAGCTTTACATTATAAAAAATAAACTGTTGCAGGAGATGTTTACAACCCCAGGATTTAACTAAATGGATTGTAAAAATGTACCCTGTGTATGAACCAATCAGCAATGCTGTATGCAGCCAGCTAGATGAGGCTGCTACAGTGGGTCCTCAAAGGACGATAAATCAACATTCAAGTAAAAATGCTTGAGCGGTCAAACTGTTGGTTGTTAGACATACACCCTCTCCTTTATAAATTCTTACTACGGTAATGATAATTGTACTGAAACCAAACATTTCAGCTTCTTCCTATTCTAATTTGTATTTTAGGCGAATGAGCATTTATGCTTGATTTATGGTCCTGCTATGACCCGCAAACATTGTCTGTGCATGTGTCTTTGTGTGAGAGTCCATGCAATTCACTGGGGCTGGGACAGATGTCGGGAGCAATTTACTGGGGCTGGGGGAGGTGATGGGGCAAATCGCTGGGGTGGGGGCTACAGGGGCAAATCACTGGGGCTGGGGGAAGTTTCACCTGGGATGTAGATAAAACAATCTGTGAAGGAAGGGACACATACCTTGTTCTGGGTATTACATAAATCTAAAGGAAAGATGCAGCTCACATCACAGACTAAAAAGATACAATGTATTATGTGTGTACATTTTCGCTGGGATTTTCAGGGGTTGTCAACATTGATTCAGCAAACTTTAGGGTAACTGTTTAAATGTTTGTTTTGATATTTTTTATGCAAACAATGTGTTTCATATATACTGCTAATTCTCCTCTATCAGATGCATTCATAACCCAGCTCACTTGCCTATATAAGTACACCGTCTTTGTGAGCTGCAGAGGGGATAAACCAGTTACAAACTATTTGTAAGATTTTAGGCAGAAAAAAAACAGATCTTTTAAACACTTTTTACCAATATAAAGTACACAAAAGTGAGTAAATTCATCAGTACATTATTTTATTTTTTTGCGTCCATCCTGACTCTCTGTGACCTCATGGAGTGTAACACACCAGAACATCTATGTCCATGGTCATGCTGATCCACTTGGTAGTCATGGCAGATATACTGGAGGGGGTTGCCAGTTTCATAGCATACAGCTCCTGGTATTCCTAGGTGGTCTCCTGTCCCAGTACTGACCAGGTCCAACACTACTCCGCTTCAGGGTGATGTGACCTCTTGGTTCCCTGACTTGGAATCGAACCCAGATAAACAGCAATGGAAGCACCAAGTCCTAACCACCAGGAAACCCTGGTATATTATATTCCTAGTTAAATTCAGAAACCTTCCCTGTCCCTTTAACACTTTTTTCCCCCAAAGCTCCCTCAGTGTCCATGTTATGAGATTCTTTATTAAATACATTGTAGATACGATACTTTGGATTCTTGTTTGTTCGTATATGTATCTATACATACACTCAAATGTGATGAATGTTTTTGACCTTTATAAGAGTCAGTATAAGGCTATATAAGATGTTTAAATCTATATACATGTGAAAATAAGATGCCTATAGTTCATACTATGTATTTACAAGTTCCACTGCAGTCATGTATTCAAAAGATATTTTCTATTTTGTAAAAGTGTATTTTCCATTTTTTCCATCTTTTGCATAGTTCCCTCTTGTCCAAGAGTAGTAGATTCATTGGTACATTATTTATTTTTTTTGCGTCCATCCTGACTCTCTGTGACCTCATGGACCATAACACACCAGATACATCTTTATGTTCATGGTCATGCTGATCCACTTGGTTTTCCTGGCAGAGTGGGTTGTCAGTTCCTTCTCCAATCAAATCTAGTTTGCAGTGGTAAAAGCACCTAATCCTAACCACTGGACCACCAGGAAACTACAAGCAAGTTAGGAGAGATTGAACTAGGACACCTCGAGAAGTTAAAATGAAACACACATGGAGTGCCTTGCAAAAGTATTCACCTCCCTTGGCATTTTTCATGTTTTGTTGCCTCACAACCTGGCATTAACGTGGATTGTTTGAGGATTTGCATCATTTAATTTACAGAACATGCTCACAACGTTGAAGATGTTTTTTTTTTTATTTTTTTTATTGTGAAGCAAAAAACAAATAGGACAAAATAACAAAAAACGTCAATGTGCATAACTTTTCACCCCCCTAAAGCCAATACTTTGTAGAGCCACCTTTTGTGGCAATCACAGCTCCAAGTTGCTTTGGATAAGTCTCTATGAGCTTGCCACGTCTTACACTAGGATTTTTGCCCATTCCTCCTTGCAAAACTGCTCCAGCTCCTTCAAGTTGGATGGTTTGCGCTTGTGAACAGCAATCTTTAAGTCTGATCACAGATTTTCTATTGGATTGAGGTCTGGGCTGTGACTAGGCCATTCCAACACATTTACATGTTTCCCCTTAAACCACTCAAGTGTTGCTTTAGCAGTGTGTTTGGTGTCATTGTCCTGCTGGAAGGTGAACCTCCGTCCTAGCCAATCACAGAGTGGTACAGGTTTTGTTCAAGAATATCCCTGTATTTAGCACCATCCATCTTTCCCTCAACTCTGTCCAGTTTCCCAGTCCCGACTGCTGAAAAATATCCTCACAGCATGATGCTACCACCACCATGTTTCCAGGATGTAATAGGCAATCATCATCCTTTAAAACAGATAACAGCACTTCCATTGCGGCTAAATCAGAAATTCCAATCTTTAATGTAAGACGTCTGATAGAAAATGCAATTAAATAGCATCCCATTGACAATGCACTTGTTATTACCTATATCCAATTAAAATATTGTAAACTTTCCAAAACCTTTATCTCAGATGATCATGTTGTATTCTCTTTACCGTTCCTGGAAGATATTTCTATGAATAGCACTTTCAATATAGTAGTATTTCCTCGTGCCATCTTTGCTTCTTGTTACCGGCAAATTTCACATTTGTTTACTTAATGGCTTCAATGACACGCCTCTGACTGTTAATTGGCCTTTTTAACTATTTAAATATACATCAGGATGTCTACCTCAAAAAACATAATTACAAGATTTCCAACCCTACTCCTTTGATTAGAAACTCACCTAGCTCTGAACACACTCTTTAAATAATTTCCTAAATTATAAAGGGTGTTACATAATTTTTTATTGGTTTTAGTTGTTTTAACCCAATGCTACGCTGTTATATTGAAGAGTAAAAAATAAAACAAGTTCATATGTACATATGTAAAAATTGTTGTCCTCCCCTTTTTTCATTATTTGTTAGTACTAAAATTAGTGTGAGGCACTCTTTTTGGGAGTCTTTATCTCCTATAAGTTTATTTGGTATTAAACGATAGATAACTTTAAAAAGGGATTGGATATTTTTTTTAATAAAAAGGGCATTTAGAGTTATCTTGGTTAACTAAAGAGGGGTTATTGATCCATGGAGGAATCCGATTGCCAGTATCTTAGGTTATGAAGGAATTTTATTTTTTTGCCCTTTTGAGACAATTGGCAACATTTTCAATGTGTTTTTTTTGTTTGCCTTGCTCTGGATAAATTAACAATAAATCCAGATATTACAAACATATTAAAACCAGCTCAGCATTTAATAAGCCAACTGTTTTTCTTGTATCTGTTGGTCTGAAAAAAATAGAGCACACAGAATAAGATGGATTGAAGTGCCTATTTTTCAGATGTTTTGCTATATAGCCAGCCTATTGTAGATTTTAGAGCCATATATTGTTTTTATCCCATGGCCGATTGTCTGTTCCTTATCACAGTATTACAAATAATAATAAAATACATTGACATGCTTTTCATTGCCCCAAGTTCATTTAAATATTTTCTCAGCAATATAAATATAAAAGCGACTTGCCCGTCAGAAAAAAAAAAACAGCAATAAAATTGTAAGGCAGTTAATGCTGTTTGCCACACAACGTAAGGCTTTTAGTCCTCAGAGTACTTTCAGCGCTCATTGCGAGCCTTGCGCTGATCGCCTTCGGCTCTCATTGCGAGCCTCTCCCCTTGTGTACTTTTGCTCCTCTGAGCACCCTTGGTGCTCATTGTGAGCTTTGCGCTGTGCGCCTTTGGAAAAGCAAGTCTCTCCTCTGCTAATTTTTTTTATATAAATGTATTCTTTTATAATATATAATTAATTAATTAATTAAATAATAAATTAATATACCATATATACTCGAGTATAAGCCGAGCTTTTCAGACCCTTTTTTTAGGCTAAAAAGGGTCCCCTCGGCTTATACTCGAGTCACTCTCCCCCCAGTGTCTCTCTAACCCCCTGTGTCTCTCTAACCCCCCCCTTGTCTCTCTTCCCCCCGTGTCTCTCTACCCCCCTGTGTCTCTCTAACCCCCTGTGTCTCTTTCCCTACACCCTCCTCATCCTCAACCCCCCTCCTCATTCTAAACCCCCCCCTCATTCTACCCCTCTAAATACCCCCCCTCTCCCTTTCCCTTTCCCCTCACTTACCTGCATCTGAAGCTTCTGCTCCGGCCTCCGCTCCTTCACGTGGCGAGCATGTGACGTCACGGCATTAGCATATACCGGGTGGCGGCACCCAGTATATGTTAATGACGTGGCGCACATGTGACGTCACGTCATTAGCATATACCGGGTGCCGGCACCCGGTATATGGTAATGACGTGAATGAGGAGGGGGGGAGGATGAGGAGGGAGGTTGAGGAGGGAGGTTGAGGAGGCGGTTGAGGATGGGCGGGTTGAGGAGGGAAGTTGAGGAGGGGGGTTGAGGATGGGGGGGTTGAGGTTGTGGAGGGAGGTTGAGGAGGGGGTTGAGGATGGGGGGTTGAGGTTGAGGAGGGGGGTTGAGGAGGGAGGTTGAGGATGAGGAGGGGGGTTGAGGAGGGAGGTTGAGGATGAGGAGGGAGGTTGAGGATGGGGGTTGAGGTTGAGGAGGGAGGTTGAGGAGGGGGTTGAGGATGGGGGGTTGAGGTTGAGCTGGGGGGTTGGGGAGGGAGGTTGAGGAGGGAAGTTGAGGTTGAGTATGAGGAGGGAGGTTGAGGAGGGGTTGAGGATGAGGAGGGAGGATGAGGAGGGAGGTTGAGGAGCGGGGTTGAGGATAGGGGGGTTGAGGTTGAGGAGGGAGGTTGAGGAGGGGTTGAGGATAAGGAGGGGTGTTCAGGTTTAGGAGGGGTTGAGGATGGGGGGTTGAGAAGGGGGGTTGAGGAGGGGGGGGTTGAGGATGAGGGGGTTAAGGATGAGGGGGTTGAGGAGGGAGGTTGAGAATGAGGAGGGGGAAGAGACACGGGGAAGGGAGAGGGGAGAAGATACACGGGAGAGAGAGGGGGACACAAGAGGGGGACACAGAGGGCACAAGAGGGACACAGGGGGCAGCACATTTCCCACCCTCGGCTTATACTCGAGTCACTCATTTTACCCAGTATTTTGTGGAAAAATAGGTGCTTCGGCTTATACTCGGATCGGCTTATACTCGAGTATATACGGTACTTTACCTATTTGTAATGAATATATCCAGGAGTCAATATGCTGAAGAGCTAACAATCGCTGTTGTTTTTCTGTAGCATACAATATACATTTGGACTGTTGGTGACCTGAGTAGCGATGTCGCGAACATAACATTTTCGGTTTGTGAATCGCGAACGCGAACCGCCGCAAATGTTCGCGAACCGGCGAATCCGGCGCACCGCCATAGACTTCAATGGGCAGGCGGATTTTAAAACCCACAGGGACTCTTTCTGGCCACAATAGTGATGGAAAAGTTGTTTTAAGGGGACTAACACCTGGACTGTGGCATGCTGGAGGGGGATCCATGTCAAAACTCCCACGGAAAATTACATAGTTGATGCAGAGTCTGGTTTTAATCCATAAAGGGCATAAATAACCTAACATCCCCCTCCATCATCATCCTCCCCTGTATCTCTTTACCCCCTCCCTCATCATCCTCCCCTGTGTCACTTTCTTCCCTTCCCCATCACTCTCCCCTGTGTCTCATCCCCCCTCCCTCATCATCCTCCCACCTCCCTCATCATCCTCCCCTGTATCTCTTTACCCCCTCCCTCATCATCATCCCCTGTGTCTCTTCCCCCCTCCATCATCATCCTCCCCTGTGTCTCTTTCCCCCCTCTCTCATCATCCTCCCCTGTGTCTCTTTTCCCCCTCCCTCATCATCTTCCCGTGTCTCTTCCCCCTCCCTCATCATCCTCCCCTGTGTCTCTTTCCCCCTTCCTCATCACCCTCCCCTGTGTCTCATCCCCCCTCCCTCATCATCCTCCCACCTCTCTCATCATCCTCCCCTGTATCTCTTTACCCCCCCTCATCATCCTCCCCTGTGTCTCTTCCCCCCTCCATCATCATCCTCCCCTGTGTTTCTTTCCCCCCTCCCTCATCATCCTCCCCTGTGTCTCTTTTCCCCCTCCCTCATCATCTTCCCCTGTGTCTCTTCCCCCCTCTCTCATCATCCTCCCCTGTGTCTCTTTTCCCCCTCCCTCGTCATCTTCCCGTGTCTCTTCCCCCCTCCCTCATCATCCTCCCCTGTGTCTCTTTCCCCCTTCCTCATCACCCTCCCCTGTGTCTCATCCCCCTCCCTCATCATCCTCCCACCTCTCTCATCATCCTCCCCTGTATCTCTTTACCCCCTCCCTCATAATCCTCCCCTGTGTCTCTTCCCCCCTCCATCATCATCCTCCCCTGTGTCTCTTTCCCCCCTCCCTCATCATCCTCCCCTGTGTCTCTTTTCCCCCTCCCTCATCATCTTCCCCTGTGTCTCTTCCCCCCTCCCTCATCATCCTCCACTGTGTCTCTTTCCCCCCTCCCTCATCACCCTCCCCTGTATCTCTTTACCCCCTCCCTCATCATCCTCCCCTGTGTCTGTTTCCCCCCTCCCTCATCATCCTCCCCTGTGTCTCTTCCCCCCTCCCTCATCATCCTCCCCCCTCCCTTGATGATAAGGGGGGGAAGAGACACAGGGATAAGTGTGAGGGGTGTTAGGTTAGGGTGAGGGATGTTAGGGCTAAGAGTGAGGGGTGTTAGGGTGAGGGGTGTTAGGGATAAGTGTAAGGGGTGTTAGGGTGAGGCATGTTAGGAATAAGTGTGAGGGTTGTTAGGTCTTAGGGATAAGTCGAGAATGTTAGGGTTAGGTGTTAGGTTGATGGGTGTTATGGATAAGTGTGAGGGGTGGTAGGGTTAGGGTGAGGGGTGTTTGGGATAAGTGTGAGGGTTGTTTTTGTTAGGTGTTAGGGTGAGGGGTGTTAGGGATAAGTGTGAGGGGTGGTAGGGTTAGGGTGAGGGGTGTTTGGGATAAGTGTGAGGGTTGTTATTGTTAGGTGTTAGGATAAGGGGTGTTAGGGATAAGTGTAAGGGGTGTTAGGGTTAGGTGTTAGGGTGAGGGATGTTAGGGTTAGGTGTTAGGGATAAGTGTGAGGGGTGTTAGGGATAAGTGTGAGGGGTGTTAGGGTTAGGTGTTAGTGTGAGGGGTGTTAGGGATACGTTGAAGGGGTGTTAGGGTTAGGTGTTAGGGTGAGGGATGTTAGGGTTAGGTGTTAGGGATAAGTGTGAGGGGTGTTAGGGTTAGGGTAAGGGGTGTTAGGGATAAGTGTGAGGGGTGTTAGGGTGAGGGGTGTTAAGGATAAGTGTTAGGGGTGTTAGGGTGAGGCATGTTTGGAATAAGTGTGAGGGGTGTTAGGTCTTAGGGATAAGTGTGAGGGGTATTAGGGTTAGGTGTTAGGTTGATGGGTGTTATGGATAAGTGTGAGGGGTGTTAGGGTTGCGTGCTAAGGTGAGGGGAGGATGATGATAAGGGGGGGAAGAGACACAGGGGTGTCCTTGCAGCAGAGATCAAAAGAGTCCTTCAGGACTGTATTGCACACTGTGTACAGTAGCCTACAGTAACCTACACTCAGCCTCCTCTCAGTAAGACTGCAAGTTAGTTATGATTTCAAAATGGCTGCTGTCCATGAGTTAGAAGGGTCTGGAAGGCAGGGTATGATGCTGATTGGCTGGAATGTGTCTGCTGACTGTGAGTTGCAGGGTCAAAGTTTGCTCAATGATAAAGTATAGGGGGCGGGTCGAATATCGCATATGTTCGCAGTTCGCCGCGAACATGCTATGTTCGCCGGAAACAGTCCGCCGGCGAACTATTCGCGACATCTCTAGACCTGAGGTGTAAGTGTCAGCAATGTGGCAAGTGTGCAGTGTAAATAGGCTGCGTGTGCGAGGCTTAACCGTTTGTTTAGTTGTGTAAAGCAGCATTTTAGATTGGTAATGTTATTAGTTCTAAGGTATTGTTATAAAATGGCGGTGAGTGTGTATGTGTTACGGGGGTCTCGAGAATTTTTCGTCCTTCCTAATAGTGTATTTTGTACCTCGTACGTTCCTAGCTAAAAGTCGTATATGCCTGACATTGTTTTGTGTGTTTAGGGTTCGTGTAGCCTCATTTTCTTTTTTTCGGCAGACATTTTTTCTCTTGTTTCGAGTGGCGAAACTCTGCAAATTTGCGTTGAACCTCACACCCAAACGTCGTGGCTGTCCCCCCATGGTGTGTGTGATGTTTTTGGTATGTTTTATTTTTTATTTTTTGTGATTTTGGATGTGCGTGGTTCGACCGTTATGTTCATATTTCTTGCGGGTCGTTTTTTGTTTTTCTCTAAGCAGTGATTTCCTTTTCAAAGTGTTGCAGGCTGTAATTTTTTCAGCCGATTTTTTTCAAAGTGCTACGGGTCTCGCACTGTTAATTGTAGTCCCACGCGTCGTAGGTATGATGCTTAATGAGTGCTGGGTCATAGGGATGAGCGCCTATGGCTCTCATCTACACCAGCGCAGTGAGCGCCTTCGGCGCATTCTGCCTAAATTGTACAGGGTCGTAGGGATGAGAGCCTACGGCGCTCCTTGCCTGGCCGCAATTGCGGCCCTTGCTTTGCGAGGGCAGCAGTTTTAATGTTGCATTACGAACGGTTTTTGGCAAGCCCGCGCTTCTGAGAACTATCACATATATAGTTGTGAGCGTACGAGTCGTTGCTCACGCTTGCGGGCTCGTGTAGCGAGCCCGCGGCCCTCGCGCAGCGAGCCGTGGCCCTCGCGTAGCGAGGTCACTGGGCAAGGGCCTCAGTTGCTGGCATGGAGCGCCGAAGGCGCTCCATGCCAGCAACTGAGGCCCCTCGCGAAGCGAGGGCCTCAGTTGCTGGCGAGGTCACTGGGCACGGGCCTCAGTTGCTGGCATGGAGCGCCAAAGGCGCTCCATGTCAGCAACTGAGGCCCCTCGCGAAGCGAGGGCCTCAGTTGCTGGCGAGGTCACTGGACAAGGGCCTCAGTTGCTGGCATGGAGCGCCGAAGGCGCTCCATGCCAGCAACTGAGGCCCCTCGCGAAGCGAGGGACTCAGTTGCTGGCGAGGTCACTGGGCAAGGGCCTCAAACCCTCGCAAAATTCACGTCGCTACTCAAAAAACACGACACACAAATTACGACACTCGCTAAATTTTACGAGGAACGCAAACAACGTACGAAACACGTTACCACACATTACGACCTCGCAAACATCGGACGCAACACGCCGACATACAAACATTTAAAACACAATACATACACACAGCACATACATAAAAAACTTACCTACACCAAGAGGGAGCACCCAGGACCTCAAAAATGCAACTTACACCTCGATTTTACTCGAAATAAAACAGTTTAGAGACTAAAAAAAAATCTAAGCGACAGAAAAAATGGCCGCCGAACAAAACGAAAACGAGGCTACAGCACTCTAAACTCGCAAAACACCACAAAACACCTACGGATATTCCGATACAGACCTATACCACACATTACTCGCCATTTTACACCAATGCGGAAGTACACGACTACGCTAACGGTTTGGTCTCGCGCACGCACAGTGTTACACTGCACACATTCAGCATGCTTATACAGCAGCTCCACACCACTAATGCTGCAGCAACATCAACACAGATTGCCAGCTCTTCATCACAATGCTTCAAAATACGTACACTATATTCATTTACTAATTTAGCTACCTTACAATTTCATTGCCGTCATTTTTTGACGGGCAATTCGCTAGTATATGAGATAATAAACCATACAGGACTTCATACCACATAATCTGATAATAATCCCTAAAACAATAAACCACAGTGGTCCTTTAAATCAAAATATTCCAAGAGTTGAGTGATTCCATCTAAGCAATTACATTATTGATTAGATGGGAGCACTCCACTCCTGGAATATTTTGAGTCAAAGGACTACTGTGGTCTATTTTTTGCGAGAGGAGAAAGGTACTTAAATGCCCTTCCCCAGTTCCTATGGATGTGGAACTTGTATTCCCAGTGAGGGCAGACATCTACTGCAGGCTGGCAGGACCCAGGTGACACGGGAGGCAAAGGACTGTCATGGAATGGCCCTTCTAATGCAATGGATGGCATTCCTGGGATTGTGGCAGGGCCATAAACTGTCAGGCTGGCTGTAGGAACTGATATCTAAAGAGATTGCCTTGGAGATGCAATATGATGCCTGGGTAGCTGGAGGCTGAATATGTTGCATTACTGGATGAGGCATCCATGGAGGGGTTTTAGCCATCCAGTTGTGCAGACACAAATTTCCCAAGTAATTGAAGTGTTCCCTACCTCAGGAAGTAGATCGCAGTAAACTGAAATGGTGGATTCCACAACAGCATAATTATATATAAAAGTTAATACATTTGAAGCTGCATTTTATTTTTACATTCTAAAAATGCTATGCCTAATTTCAATTGTAAATGTACATCCACAGTGGTCCTTCAAATTCTTCCCTACTGCTGTGTCTGAGGCCTGCATGGATTCAAATTATACTCTGTTCTGCTTTGCTCTGGATTTCTATACACAGCCACAAGCACATGGAGAGACCTTGTCACTGATGTACAGATTTTCTTAAATTACATTCAGGCTGTGTTCATAATATTAAAATGGGATGTAGGGATTTGTAATCTGAAGGTTCATGTCTGACAAAAGAGCTGTCTCACCGAGACAAAAGTAGACAGTAACATAAAACATTTTCCACTGTAGTCAACTGCCACCCATATGTATTAAAAGTACATTCATTAACTCAGTACCCTGAATATACGCTATATTGCAAATCGACAATAAAACCATATTTACAGATACATTGCCCAGAATGCTTGACTCTATGACTGACCATTTTAGGAGAGTATAGCTGAGCAATGTCTTGTGCTCTATATTTATATTAATATATTTATATTATATATAGTATAGTATATAGTATGATAATTATTGAAGAAAATGGATGCCAAAGGAAATATCACTGATTAGATCACAATATAATTCACAGGGAGAGATAAATAACAAAACTAGATAGCAATTTAAAGGTATTATATTATAACCTTAAATACAATATATATATATATATATATATATATATATATATATACCGTATATACTCGAGTATAAGCCGAGGCACCTATTTTACCACAAAATACTGGGCAAAATGAGTGACTCAAGTATAAGCCATCCTCAACCTCCCTCCTCATCCTCAACCTCCCTCCTCATCCTCAGCCCCCCTCCTCATCCTCAGCCCCCCTCCTCATCTTCAACCCCCCTCCTCAACCTCCCTGGCTGGCACCCGGTATATGCTAATGTTGTGACGTCACATGCGCGCCACGTCATTAACATATACCGGGTGTCGGCCACCGGTATATGCTAATGCCGTGACGTCACAAGCGCGCCATGTCACATGCGCGCCGTAAGGAACGGAGGCCGGAGCAGGAGCTTCAGATGCAGGTAAGTGAGGGGTCGAATAAGGGGGGGGGATTTAGAATGAGGGGGGGGGTTTAGAATGAGGAGGGGGGTTGAGGATGAGGAGGGGGGAGGGAAAGAGACACAGGGGTTAGAGAGCCCTTTTTAGCCTTAAAAAAATGGCTGAAAAACTCGTCTTATACTCGAGTATTTACGGTATATATATATATATATATATATATATATATATATACACTGTATACATTAAATTTGTTTTTACATTTTTTTTTCACTTCCCTCTGGGACCTGCTTTAAGAAAGCAAGAGAGTTTTGTGGTACGTACACATTGAGATATAGAGTTTGCTTATATACTTAATTAAATGAGATGTACTTCTTTATAAAAGAGGAAACAGCATGTGTGGTAAGGGCAACCTAAGTCAGAAAAGTTTTGATCTGACTGAGATGAGAAGAAAGAGGACAGACAAGGTCATCTTAAGTCAGTCCAAATAAACTTTAGGGATGCATAATCTCAATGTTTTATGTATTTTTGTATGTGTATTGTATTGTAATGTGAGATGAGTTGGCAGGAGGAACGAGGAAAGAGGGCAGGTTTAAAGATAGGCATAGGAAAATTGAATTACGGGTATCAAGTTAATATCACAAAATACACAAGGACTTAATACTCTATATAAAAGAAGGGTTATAATGGAAATACTACAAAGAGAAAATGTTGATATAGCCTATGTACAGGAATCACATTGGAAATCAGAAAGAGAACCAAACCTGTCCAATAGAACATTTGATATTATGATTAATTCTAATTACAAATCCATATCTAGAGTATTTTCAATTTGGTTTAATAGAAATCTGAACCTAGTTGAAAATTATAAAGAACAAGGCCTGGAAGGCAGATATATCATATGGATAGGCTCAGTAAATGGAAATGTATACACTATAATGAATTTATACTCCCCCAACAAAAAACAAAATGCATTCTTAAATAGAATGATAAAACATGTAAACAAATTAAAGAGGGGATCTTTGATTATTTGTGGTCATCTAAATATGTATCATGATTGCGAGCTAGATAGAAATTAATCTGTTTAACCAACTCCTGACTTACAAGCTAGAAGAAGATCGGATAATTTCCATAAAAGCTTAATCAATTTTGACTTATACGACGCTTGGAGAGCATACCACATACATACTTGGAGACCATACGCCCATTTCTCTTTCAGAAATAAAACGTATTCTAGGCTAGACTAATATCTGTTTGATGCAACCATCATAGATAGGATTACATTTATAGAATCAAAGCTTCTCATTTTTCAGATAATATTCTAATAGATAAATTAACTAAAACATTTAATGAGATCAAAAATATGGGATCAGCTCCCTCTGAAATGTTGGAAGCAACAATAATTACGCTACCTAAAATGGGAATAGATGTATCTAAATACTATGAAAAGCTTTATATACCAACCCTTCAGCACATATATCTGGAATTCGTTTTAAACACATCAAGGATGCCCACTTTCCTCGCTTATCTTCACCTCCCTCCTCAACCTCAACCCCCCTCCTCATCCTCAACCCCCTCCTCAACCTCCCTCCTCAACCTCCCTCCTCAACCTCCCTCCTCATCCTCAACCCCCCTCATTCTAACCCCCCCTCTCCCTCCCCTGTGTCTCTTCTCCCCTCTCCCTTCCCTGTGTCTCTTTCCCCCCTCTCCCTTCCCTGTGTCTCTTCCTCCCTCTCCCTTCCCTGTGTCTCTTGCCCCCCTCCTCATTCTCAACCCCGCTCCTCATCCTCCCTCCTCAACCCCACTCCTCAAACTCCCTCCTCATCCTCAACCACCCTCCTCAACCCCCTCCTCCTCAACCTCCCTCCTCAACCTCAACCCCCCTCATCATCCCCAACCCCCTCCTCAACCTCCATCCTCAACCTCCCTCCTCATCCTCAACCTCCCTCCTCATCCTCAGCCCCCCTCCTCATCCTCAGCCCCCTCCTCATCCTCATCCCCCCTCCTCAACCTCCCTGGCTGGCACCCGGTATATGCTAATGCCGTGACATCACATGCGCGCCACATCATTAGCATATACCGGGTGCCGGCCCCCGGTATATGCTAATGCCGTGACGTCACAAGTGCGCCACGTCACATGCGCGCCGGAAGGAGTGGAGGCTGGAGCAGGAGCTTCAGATGCAGGTAAGTGAGGGGTAGAATAAGGGGGGGGGGTTAGAATGAGGGGGGTTTAGAATGAGGAGGGGGGTTGAGGATGAGGAGGGGGGAGGGAAAGAGACACGGGGGGTTAGACAGACATGGGGGGTAGAGAGAGACGGAGGGGTAGAGAGACACGGGGGGGCTAGAGAGACACGGAGGGAGAGTGACTCGAGTATAAGCCGAGGGGGCCCTTTTTAGCCTTAAAAAAAGGTCTGAAAAACTCGGCTTATACTCGAGTATTTACGATATATATATATATATATATATATATATATATATATATATATATATATACTTTATATATTAAATTTGTTTTTACATTTTTTTTTCACTTCCGTCTTGGACCTGCTATAAGAAAGCAAGAGTTTTGTGGTTATTCTTATTTCCCTTCCACGTACACATTGAGATATAGAGTTTGCTTATATACTTAATTAAATGAGATGTACTTCTTTATAAAAGAGGAAACAGCATGTGTGGGTAAAGGCAACCTAAGTCAGAAAAGTTTTGATCTGACTGAGATGAGAAGAAAGAGGACAGACAAGGTCATCTTAAGTCAGTCCAAATAAACTTTAGGGATGCATAATCTCAATGTTTTATGTATTTTTGTATGTGTATTGTATTGTAATGTGAGATGAGTTGGCATGAGGAACGAGGAAGGAGGGCAGGTTTAAAGATAGGCATAGGAAAATTGAATTACGGGTATAAAGTTAATATCACAAAATACACAAGGACTTAATACTCTATATAAAAGAAGGGTTATAATGGAAATACTACAAAGAGAAAATGTTGATATAGCCTGTATACAGGAATCCCATTGGAAATCAGAAAGAGAACCAAACCTGTCCAATAGAACATTTGATATTATGATTAATTCTAATTACAAATCAAAATCTAGAGTATTTTCAATTTGGTGTAATAGAAATCTGAACCTAGTTGAAAATTATAAAGAACAAGACTTGGAAGGCAGATATATCATATGGATAGGCTCAGTAAATGGAAATGTATACACTATAATGAATTTTTACTCCCCCAACAAAAAACAAAATGCATTCTTAAATAGAATGATAAAACATGTAAACAAATTAAAGAGGGGATCTTTGATTATTTGTGGTCATCTAAATATGTATCATGATTGCGAGCTAGATAGAAATTGTTAGGGTTGCGTGCTAAGGTGAGGGGAGGATGATGATAAGGGGGGGAAGAGACACAGGGGTGTCCTTGCAGCAGAGATCAAAAGAGTCCTTCAGGACTGTATTGCACACTGTGTACAGTAGCCTACAGTAACCTAAACTCAGCCTCCTCTCAGTAAGACTGCAAGTTAGTTATGATTTCAAAATGGCTGCTGTCCATGAGTTAGAAGGGTCTGGAAGGCAGGGTATGATGCTGATTGGCTGGAATGTGTCTGCTGACTGTGAGTTGCAGGGTCAAAGTTTGCTCAATGATAAAGTATAGGGGGCGGGTCGAATATCGCATATGTTCGCAGTTCGCCGCGAACATGCTATGTTCGCCGGAAACAGTCCGCCGGCGAACTATTCGCGACATCTCTAGACCTGAGGTGTAAGTGTCAGCAATGTGGCAAGTGTGCAGTGTAAATAGGCTGCGTGTGCGAGGCTTAACCGTTTGTTTAGTTGTGTAAAGCAGCATTTTAGATTGGTAATGTTATTAGTTCTAAGGTATTGTTATAAAATGGCGGTGAGTGTGTATGTGTTACGGGGGTCTCGAGAATTTTTCGTCCTTCCTAATAGTGTATTTTGTACCTCGTACGTTCCTAGCTAAAAGTCGTATATGCCTGACATTGTTTTGTGTGTTTAGGGTTCGTGTAGCCTCATTTTCTTTTTTTCGGCAGACATTTTTTCTCTTGTTTCGAGTGGCGAAACTCTGCAAATTTGCGTTGAACCTCACACCCAAACGTCGTGGCTGTCCCCCCATGGTGTGTGTGATGTTTTTGGTATGTTTTATTTTTTATTTTTTGTGATTTTGGATGTGCGTGGTTCGACCGTTATGTTCATATTTCTTGCGGGTCGTTTTTTGTTTTTCTCTAAGCAGTGATTTCCTTTTCAAAGTGTTGCAGGCTGTAATTTTTTCAGCCGATTTTTTTCAAAGTGCTACGGGTCTCGCACTGTGAATTGTAGTCCCACGCGTCGTAGGTATGATGCTTAATGAGTGCTGGGTCATAGGGATGAGCGCCTATGGCTCTCATCTACACCAGCGCAGTGAGCGCCTTCGGCGCATTCTGCCTAAATTGTACAGGGTCGTAGGGATGAGAGCCTACGGCGCTCCTTGCCTGGCCGCAATTGCGGCCCTTGCTTTGCGAGGGCAGCAGTTTTAATGTTGCATTACGAACGGTTTTTGGCAAGCCCGCGCTTCTGAGAACTATCACATATATAGTTGTGAGCGTACGAGTCGTTGCTCACGCTTGCGGGCTCGTGTAGCGAGCCCGCGGCCCTCGCGCAGCGAGCCGTGGCCCTCGCGTAGCGAGGTCACTGGGCAAGGGCCTCAGTTGCTGGCATGGAGCGCCGAAGGCGCTCCATGCCAGCAACTGAGGCCCCTCGCGAAGCGAGGGCCTCAGTTGCTGGCGAGGTCACTGGGCACGGGCCTCAGTTGCTGGCATGGAGCGCCAAAGGCGCTCCATGTCAGCAACTGAGGCCCCTCGCGAAGCGAGGGCCTCAGTTGCTGGCGAGGTCACTGGACAAGGGCCTCAGTTGCTGGCATGGAGCGCCGAAGGCGCTCCATGCCAGCAACTGAGGCCCCTCGCGAAGCGAGGGACTCAGTTGCTGGCGAGGTCACTGGGCAAGGGCCTCAAACCCTCGCAAAATTCACGTCGCTACTCAAAAAACACGACACACAAATTACGACACTCGCTAAATTTTACGAGGAACGCAAACAACGTACGAAACACGTTACCACACATTACGACCTCGCAAACATCGGACGCAACACGCCGACATACAAACATTTAAAACACAATACATACACACAGCACATACATAAAAAACTTACCTACACCAAGAGGGAGCACCCAGGACCTCAAAAATGCAACTTACACCTCGATTTTACTCGAAATAAAACAGTTTAGAGACTAAAAAAAAATCTAAGCGACAGAAAAAATGGCCGCCGAACAAAACGAAAACGAGGCTACAGCACTCTAAACTCGCAAAACACCACAAAACACCTACGGATATTCCGATACAGACCTATACCACACATTACTCGCCATTTTACACCAATGCGGAAGTACACGACTACGCTAACGGTTTGGTCTCGCGCACGCACAGTGTTACACTGCACACATTCAGCATGCTTATACAGCAGCTCCACACCACTAATGCTGCAGCAACATCAACACAGATTGCCAGCTCTTCATCACAATGCTTCAAAATACGTACACTATATTCATTTACTAATTTAGCTACCTTACAATTTCATTGCCGTCATTTTTTGACGGGCAATTCGCTAGTATATGAGATAATAAACCATACAGGACTTCATACCACATAATCTGATAATAATCCCTAAAACAATAAACCACAGTGGTCCTTTAAATCAAAATATTCCAAGAGTTGAGTGATTCCATCTAAGCAATTACATTATTGATTAGATGGGAGCACTCCACTCCTGGAATATTTTGAGTCAAAGGACTACTGTGGTCTATTTTTTGCGAGAGGAGAAAGGTACTTAAATGCCCTTCCCCAGTTCCTATGGATGTGGAACTTGTATTCCCAGTGAGGGCAGACATCTACTGCAGGCTGGCAGGACCCAGGTGACACGGGAGGCAAAGGACTGTCATGGAATGGCCCTTCTAATGCAATGGATGGCATTCCTGGGATTGTGGCAGGGCCATAAACTGTCAGGCTGGCTGTAGGAACTGATATCTAAAGAGATTGCCTTGGAGATGCAATATGATGCCTGGGTAGCTGGAGGCTGAATATGTTGCATTACTGGATGAGGCATCCATGGAGGGGTTTTAGCCATCCAGTTGTGCAGACACAAATTTCCCAAGTAATTGAAGTGTTCCCTACCTCAGGAAGTAGATCGCAGTAAACTGAAATGGTGGATTCCACAACAGCATAATTATATATAAAAGTTAATACATTTGAAGCTGCATTTTATTTTTACATTCTAAAAATGCTATGCCTAATTTCAATTGTAAATGTACATCCACAGTGGTCCTTCAAATTCTTCCCTACTGCTGTGTCTGAGGCCTGCATGGATTCAAATTATACTCTGTTCTGCTTTGCTCTGGATTTCTATACACAGCCACAAGCACATGGAGAGACCTTGTCACTGATGTACAGATTTTCTTAAATTACATTCAGGCTGTGTTCATAATATTAAAATGGGATGTAGGGATTTGTAATCTGAAGGTTCATGTCTGACAAAAGAGCTGTCTCACCGAGACAAAAGTAGACAGTAACATAAAACATTTTCCACTGTAGTCAACTGCCACCCATATGTATTAAAAGTACATTCATTAACTCAGTACCCTGAATATACGCTATATTGCAAATCGACAATAAAACCATATTTACAGATACATTGCCCAGAATGCTTGACTCTATGACTGACCATTTTAGGAGAGTATAGCTGAGCAATGTCTTGTGCTCTATATTTATATTAATATATTTATATTATATATAGTATAGTATATAGTATGATAATTATTGAAGAAAATGGATGCCAAAGGAAATATCACTGATTAGATCACAATATAATTCACAGGGAGAGATAAATAACAAAACTAGATAGCAATTTAAAGGTATTATATTATAACCTTAAATACAATATATATATATATATATATATATATATATATACCGTATATACTCGAGTATAAGCCGAGGCACCTATTTTACCACAAAATACTGGGCAAAATGAGTGACTCAAGTATAAGCCATCCTCAACCTCCCTCCTCATCCTCAACCTCCCTCCTCATCCTCAGCCCCCCTCCTCATCCTCAGCCCCCCTCCTCATCTTCAACCCCCCTCCTCAACCTCCCTGGCTGGCACCCGGTATATGCTAATGTTGTGACGTCACATGCGCGCCACGTCATTAACATATACCGGGTGTCGGCCACCGGTATATGCTAATGCCGTGACGTCACAAGCGCGCCATGTCACATGCGCGCCGTAAGGAACGGAGGCCGGAGCAGGAGCTTCAGATGCAGGTAAGTGAGGGGTCGAATAAGGGGGGGGGATTTAGAATGAGGGGGGGGGTTTAGAATGAGGAGGGGGGTTGAGGATGAGGAGGGGGGAGGGAAAGAGACACAGGGGTTAGAGAGCCCTTTTTAGCCTTAAAAAAATGGCTGAAAAACTCGTCTTATACTCGAGTATTTACGGTATATATATATATATATATATATATATATATATATATACACTGTATACATTAAATTTGTTTTTACATTTTTTTTTCACTTCCCTCTGGGACCTGCTTTAAGAAAGCAAGAGAGTTTTGTGGTACGTACACATTGAGATATAGAGTTTGCTTATATACTTAATTAAATGAGATGTACTTCTTTATAAAAGAGGAAACAGCATGTGTGGTAAGGGCAACCTAAGTCAGAAAAGTTTTGATCTGACTGAGATGAGAAGAAAGAGGACAGACAAGGTCATCTTAAGTCAGTCCAAATAAACTTTAGGGATGCATAATCTCAATGTTTTATGTATTTTTGTATGTGTATTGTATTGTAATGTGAGATGAGTTGGCAGGAGGAACGAGGAAAGAGGGCAGGTTTAAAGATAGGCATAGGAAAATTGAATTACGGGTATCAAGTTAATATCACAAAATACACAAGGACTTAATACTCTATATAAAAGAAGGGTTATAATGGAAATACTACAAAGAGAAAATGTTGATATAGCCTATGTACAGGAATCACATTGGAAATCAGAAAGAGAACCAAACCTGTCCAATAGAACATTTGATATTATGATTAATTCTAATTACAAATCCATATCTAGAGTATTTTCAATTTGGTTTAATAGAAATCTGAACCTAGTTGAAAATTATAAAGAACAAGGCCTGGAAGGCAGATATATCATATGGATAGGCTCAGTAAATGGAAATGTATACACTATAATGAATTTATACTCCCCCAACAAAAAACAAAATGCATTCTTAAATAGAATGATAAAACATGTAAACAAATTAAAGAGGGGATCTTTGATTATTTGTGGTCATCTAAATATGTATCATGATTGCGAGCTAGATAGAAATTAATCTGTTTAACCAACTCCTGACTTACAAGCTAGAAGAAGATCGGATAATTTCCATAAAAGCTTAATCAATTTTGACTTATACGACGCTTGGAGAGCATACCACATACATACTTGGAGACCATACGCCCATTTCTCTTTCAGAAATAAAACGTATTCTAGGCTAGACTAATATCTGTTTGATGCAACCATCATAGATAGGATTACATTTATAGAATCAAAGCTTCTCATTTTTCAGATAATATTCTAATAGATAAATTAACTAAAACATTTAATGAGATCAAAAATATGGGATCAGCTCCCTCTGAAATGTTGGAAGCAACAATAATTACGCTACCTAAAATGGGAATAGATGTATCTAAATACTATGAAAAGCTTTATATACCAACCCTTCAGCACATATATCTGGAATTCGTTTTAAACACATCAAGGATGCCCACTTTCCTCGCTTATCTTCACCTCCCTCCTCAACCTCAACCCCCCTCCTCATCCTCAACCCCCTCCTCAACCTCCCTCCTCAACCTCCCTCCTCAACCTCCCTCCTCATCCTCAACCCCCCTCATTCTAACCCCCCCTCTCCCTCCCCTGTGTCTCTTCTCCCCTCTCCCTTCCCTGTGTCTCTTTCCCCCCTCTCCCTTCCCTGTGTCTCTTCCTCCCTCTCCCTTCCCTGTGTCTCTTGCCCCCCTCCTCATTCTCAACCCCGCTCCTCATCCTCCCTCCTCAACCCCACTCCTCAAACTCCCTCCTCATCCTCAACCACCCTCCTCAACCCCCTCCTCCTCAACCTCCCTCCTCAACCTGAACCCCCCTCATCATCCCCAACCCCCTCCTCAACCTCCATCCTCAACCTCCCTCCTCATCCTCAACCTCCCTCCTCATCCTCAGCCCCCCTCCTCATCCTCAGCCCCCTCCTCATCCTCATCCCCCCTCCTCAACCTCCCTGGCTGGCACCCGGTATATGCTAATGCCGTGACATCACATGCGCGCCACGTCATTAGCATATACCGGGTGCCGGCCCCCGGTATATGCTAATGCCGTGACGTCACAAGGGCGCCACGTCACATGCGCGCCGGAAGGAGTGGAGGCTGGAGCAGGAGCTTCAGATGCAGGTAAGTGAGGGGTAGAATAAGGGGGGGGGGTTAGAATGAGGGGGGTTTAGAATGAGGAGGGGGGTTGAGGATGAGGAGGGGGGAGGGAAAGAGACACGGGGGGTTAGACAGACATGGGGGGTAGAGAGAGACGGAGGGGTAGAGAGACACGGGGGGGCTAGAGAGACACGGGGGGAGAGTGACTCGAGTATAAGCCGAGGGGGCCCTTTTTAGCCTTAAAAAAAGGTCTGAAAAACTCGGCTTATACTCGAGTATTTACGATATATATATATATATATATATATATATATATATATATATATATATATACTTTATATATTAAATTTGTTTTTACATTTTTTTTTCACTTCCGTCTTGGACCTGCTATAAGAAAGCAAGAGTTTTGTGGTTATTCTTATTTCCCTTCCACGTACACATTGAGATATAGAGTTTGCTTATATACTTAATTAAATGAGATGTACTTCTTTATAAAAGAGGAAACAGCATGTGTGGGTAAAGGCAACCTAAGTCAGAAAAGTTTTGATCTGACTGAGATGAGAAGAAAGAGGACAGACAAGGTCATCTTAAGTCAGTCCAAATAAACTTTAGGGATGCATAATCTCAATGTTTTATGTATTTTTGTATGTGTATTGTATTGTAATGTGAGATGAGTTGGCATGAGGAACGAGGAAGGAGGGCAGGTTTAAAGATAGGCATAGGAAAATTGAATTACGGGTATAAAGTTAATATCACAAAATACACAAGGACTTAATACTCTATATAAAAGAAGGGTTATAATGGAAATACTACAAAGAGAAAATGTTGATATAGCCTGTATACAGGAATCCCATTGGAAATCAGAAAGAGAACCAAACCTGTCCAATAGAACATTTGATATTATGATTAATTCTAATTACAAATCAAAATCTAGAGTATTTTCAATTTGGTGTAATAGAAATCTGAACCTAGTTGAAAATTATAAAGAACAAGACTTGGAAGGCAGATATATCATATGGATAGGCTCAGTAAATGGAAATGTATACACTATAATGAATTTTTACTCCCCCAACAAAAAACAAAATGCATTCTTAAATAGAATGATAAAACATGTAAACAAATTAAAGAGGGGATCTTTGATTATTTGTGGTCATCTAAATATGTATCATGATTGCGAGCTAGATAGAAATTAATCTGATTAACCAACTCCTGACTTACAAGCTAGAAGAAGATCGGATAATTTCCATAAAAGCTTAATCGATTTTGACTTATACGACGCTTGGAGAGCATACCACATACATACTTGGAGAGCATACACGCATTTCTCTTTCAGAAATAAAACGTATTCTAGGCTAGACTAATATCTGTTTGATGCAACCATCATAGATAGGATTACATTTATAGAATCAAAGCTTCTCATTTTTCAGATAATATTCTAATAGATAAATTAACTAAAACATTTAATGAGATCAAAAATATGGGATCAGCTCCCTCTGAAATGTTGGAAGCAACAATAATTACGCTACCTAAAATGGGAATAGATGTATCTAAATACTAGGAAAAGCTTTATATACCAACCCTTCAGCACATATATCTGGAATTCGTTTTAAACACGTCAAGGATGCCCACTTTCCTCGCTTATCTTCGCCTTGGCCATGGAACCACTAGTAGAACCTATTCGGTTGACTAAGAATATAAAGGGTATAGATATTATGGAACATACAAATAAAATAATGTTTTTTGCAGGACCACAACACTCACTAGGTGTATTATATGAGAAATTAGAACCTTTTAATAAAGTTTCCTATTTGAAAATCTAGATAAAACAGAAATAATGTGGCTGAATTTAAATTTAAAATAACGTGAACGATTAACAAAGCAATACCAAATTAATTGGACAAATAACAATATTGATTATTTGGGAATAAAGGTTACTCCTTCTTTAAAGAATATAATAACTAATAACTATTATTGTTTATATCAGAACATTAGCAATATCATTTATAAATGGGAGAAATTAAAGATTCCTTGGTCAGGAAGAATAGCAGCAACTAAAATGACGATTCTCCCAAAGATTATTTACTTAATGAGAATGATTCCCTTAAATGTTCCTAAAGTGAACATTAGATATTTATATATACCCAGATAACAAATCGAGAATAAGCGTAAATATAATGAAAAGACAATTCAATAAAGGAGGATTGGCCATTCCTAGTATTACAGATTACTATGATGCAGTTATATTAGCACAATTTTTGGAATGGCCATAGGAAAAAATAGAGAGATCATTAATGGGGGAAAAATAGATATGGAAAACTGTCTTTGGTACACATCAAAGTCAACTTAAACTTGAAAATACATTGATAACAATTAAATCAGGTATGAAAGCTTGGTATAAGATTAAAATAAAATGGAAACTCATAGAATACCTGTCCCCTTTGACTCCTAGAAAATGTATATTAAACAATGAGAAATACGGATACTGGGAAAAAGGGGAGTTACAACCTTAGGAGATCTTTACGGAAAAGATAGGATTAAACAATTTGAAGAAGTAAAACAAGAATCTAATCTACCAGATTATAAATGGTTGGACTATATGTCTTTGACTAGAACAAAAAATATTCCAATTTTAGACTGACCCTAGAGAGGGAGTTAACAAAATTGAAAAAAATGCTTCTCAATAATTAAATTTAATATTTCAAAATGCTATAATCTGTTGAAAGTTAATTTTCAATTAGAGAAAACTTTGAGTATGAATAAATAGGAAGAGGACTTTAATTTCAGATTAGTTCAAAGCATTTGAACTTATGTCTAGAGCATCTACCTGTACTACATTTAGAGAAACATACTTCAAGATAGTACAAAGATGATACAGAGTTCCTGAGTATATAACAAAAATGTATCCTGGTAAAATGTCTGGGAAATGTTGGAGAGGATGTCATTCTAGAGGAACATATAACCACATTATGTGGGATTGTCCAAAAATTCAAGTTTTATGGTCCTTGTGTGTGAATCAAATTTGTAAAATTATTAAATGCTCAATCGCACTGTCCCCTGAATTGATATTGTTCCACATCTTCCCTAAATCTTTATGGAGATCATCAAAATGGTTGACTGTTCAAATATTATTGATAATTAAGTGGTTACTAGTGAAATATTGGAAACAAGATGGAATACCAACATGGAATGAGAGACAAACTACAATAGAAAGAATCTATCAGATAGAAAAATATTTTCATACAATGACAGACCATTTGGTGATAAAGCCTTGTTAAAATGGGAGGCATGGGAGCAATGGGTGATAATAAATAATTCTTGCCAACTTCATCTCACAGAAAATGTTATTTGTGTAAAATGTTGGATTTGGAATAAGAAAGTGAAATTGGTAAATTTTATTGTAAAACAAAATGCTTCATTACTTTTCTAATAATAAAAATAAATAAAATACATAACCACCACTTTGTTCTGATCTTTGATCACTATGATTTCTTCTTCATATGCTGTACCTAAATGTTATGCCTATTTAGTTCACTCAACAAAAGAAAATATTATGTTGTTGGTGAACTTACATTACCTGGTTATGAAAGCTAAAACTTTGACACATCATGCTCAATACAATCTCAGAATGGTAGACTTGATTGAATCACAGTTTGCTGTAATCAGCATGAGCCACAAGTAGAGTAGTAAGTGTTTCCTGCATGTTCTTTCAGTAAATAACCCTTTCACTTTTTTTGAGGTAAATATTTCTTCACATTTATGGGCCTATACTTCTGGTGCTCTCTCTGTCACCATAAATATATTTTACTTAAATTATGTGTCAAGGAATTTGTCATATTTTCTGTTGTGGGTTAAAAGCGGTAAAATAATTTTATATTCCTTTTTAGAATTACAACACTGTCTACAATTAAATATCTTGCTATTGGTCTTATTATATTCCTGTCATCGGCTGGTATATTACTCATAAAGGTAAAAACACAGCTTATCATCTGTAATATTATCTGGACATAAAAAACAGTATACACATATACATATATACATTGTGATATATGTCTTATGTACTCAGTGTACTCCATTACACATTGATCACATACTATGTTTAGTTTTAAATAATAAATAAAAAAGCTTCATTATAAAAAAGTGGTAAGTATAACCATATAAAAATAGGAAGACAATCTAAGTATGGTCTCTTACAATAATGATAAGTACTGTAATTGTCAAGATAGGAAAGAAAGTCACACAAAAGGAATAATAAAGTTGAGTTAAACTATGTTATCTCAAATATAATCTGTGTGCTTATAAACTAAGGGGATGCATAAAAAATAATAGTATAAATATTAAATTATAGTATAAATATAAATATTAAATTATAATGTGTTAAGGTTGAAGTGTCAAAATGTGCTAATTATAATATAAGGAAATCACATAGACAAAATTCCAATGTTATTTTATAGGGAAGCATCTGTTATTAAGTGCAGTGCTAAATAAGGCCCTCATTCTATTGCGATTTGGCCAACTGAATAGGGCTCTAATTAAGCACATGGCATATTTTTTAAAGAAGTTTTTAGTTAGTGAAAACCTTGCTTTTGGATAGATGTTTACTAACTAAAAACTTATTTTAAAAAATATGATATGTGCTTATTTAGACCCCTATTCAATTGGCCAAATTGCAATTGAATGAGGGCCTAAGTAGGACCTATCTATTGACAGAGTAAAGCTAGTAACATCGGAGCATATAGAAGCTCTCCTCATCTGGTAACTTAAGTCAATAAATTAAAAACGAAATAATGCGATAAGTGGTGTATGTTACATAGTTACATAGTAATTAAAGTTGAAAAGAGACTTTCAGTCCATCAAGTTCACCCTTTTAAGATCTCCTCTGATCTGCAATATGCAGATTAATTGTTAATTGATCCATTGTACGGCAAACAGAAAAAAACCCTGAATGAAACTTAGCCAATCAACTCAAAAGTAGAAAAAAAAAATCCTTCCTGACCCCAGATTCTGGCGATTGGACTCCTCCCTGGATCAATACTCTCTCTCTCTAATTAACCAGGATAACCCTGAATACCCTTTTTAATTAAAAATATATCCAGTCCCCCTTTTAAAGTTATCTATCGAATCCGCTGTCACCACCCGTCTTTGGTAGAGAGTTCCACAGATTAACCACCCTTACTTTGAAGAACCCTTTTCTATCTTTAAGGGGGAATCTTTTGAATCTAACCTCTAAGGATGTCCTCTTGTCAGTTGACCCTGGATGTATTTATATAATGTAATCATATCCCCTCTTAGGTGCCTTTTTTCTAGAGAAACTAAGTTTAATTTGGTTAGTCTTTCTTCATTCTTAGCCCTTCCATTCCCCTTATTAGCTTTGTAGCCCTTCTCTGTACCTTCTCCAGCTCTAAAATGTCCTTTTTATCAAGTGGTGCCCAAAATTGTATATTTGCTTCCCTTGCTTCTATAACCTTATTAATATATGCTAATATTTAATTTGCCTTTGCAGCTGCTGCTTGGCATTGAGCACTGTTACCTAGGTGGTTGTCCACAAGTACTCGCAAATCCCTTTTCAATATCTGATACACCTATGTTTGCTCCATTAAGATTATAAATTGCATGGCTTTTTGTCCTTCCCAGATGCATAACTTTATATTTATTCATATTAAATCTCATCTGCCATTTAGTTGCCCATTTCTCTAATTTATGTAAATCCCTTTGGAGGGAAAGTACATCATTATCTGATTTAATTACCTTGCACAACTTTGTGTCATCAGCAAAAATGGAGACACGTCTTTCCAAAAAGGAGAGCACCTAATACTGAACCCTAAGGAACCCCACTTACCACATTAGTACAATCGGAGTATGTTCCATTTACCACAAATCTTTTACTCCTGTCTTTTAGCAGATATTTACAGCAATTCCTGTATCCCTTGGTTTGCACAATAGTTTCCCATGCGGCACTGTATCAAAAGCCTTTGCAAAATCCAAAAAGAATACATCCACTGAGTTGCCTTGATGCAGGTTCCTACTAACCTCCTCATAGAAACTAATTTGATTTGTTTGACATGACCTACCCCTCATATATCCATGTTTACGCCTTCATATAATCCTGTTCAAATAGACTTATTCTTGTATATTATCCCTTATTACCCTTTCTAAAAGCTTTCCGACTACAGAATTGAGGCTCACTGGTCTATAATTCCCCGGATTTGCTCTTGCTCCCTTCTTAAATATAGGTATTACATCTGCTTTTCGCCAGTCATCTGGCAGCGACCCTGTGTTGAGTGAATCTTGAAAAATGAAATATAATGGTTTGGCTATTACAGAACCCAGCTTCTTCAATACCCTTGGATGTATTCCATCAGGACCTGGGGTTTTATTAACCTATTTAGCTTATCTGCTTTTTCCTGGTCACTAATTATCTGACGGTCTGTTTCACACTGAAATGTTCCTATAGCTTCCTTCCTTGCCTTCTTTCCATTAATATATTAAAAAAAATATTTTAGGGTAAGTCTTACTTTCTTTTGCAACATATTTTTAATTTTCTATTTTAGCCAGTCTAATAGCTCTTTTGCAAGCCTTGTTGATTTTCTTGTTCGTAAGGCAGTCTCTGTCCCCTCTAGTTTGTATAAAATAAATGCCTGTATTTTACTACGTATCTTGATCTTTAAATCATTGTTAAGCCACATTGGATGTGATTTACTCTTTTTACTTTTATTCCCACATAGTATATGGTTATAAGTATGTATATTTAGTAAGGATTTAAATGTTGTCCATTTATGTTCAGTATTTTTACCTACCAGTTCTTTGTCCCAGTCTATACTTTATATTGCCGCTCTTAGACCATTAAAATCTGCCCTTTTAAAATTAAGAGTTTTTGTTGGCCCTTTACAGTTTTGTTTTTTTAATTCAATCTCAAATGAGACTATGTTTTGATCACTGTTTCCCAAAGGTTGCCCTATTTCAACATTTGATACCATATCAATATTATTTGTAATAAGTAAATCCAAGATAGCCTAATTTCTAGTAGGTTCTTGTGTAATTTGGGCTAGATAAAGATCACTGAGTGTACTCAAGAACCTGCTCCCCTTCTCCCCCCGTCTAATGTATCCAGTTTATTTCAGGGTGATTAAAATCTCCCATTATTAGAACTTGCCCATGCTGCATTTCCAATCTGTATCAATAATTACATTTCCTCACTTTCAATTATATTTGGGGGTTTATAGCATACTCCAACCAATATTCTTTTGGAATTTGCTGCTCCGCTATTTAACTCTATCCACAGACATTCAACATTATCATTAGTTCCAGCATAAATATCATCTCTGACTATAGGCTTAAATTCAGGCTTAATATAAAGACAAATCCATCCTCCTCCTTTACCATTTCCCCTTAATAGGTCTAAATAGGCTATAGCCATCCAGATTAACAGTCCAGTCATGAGATTCATCCCACCATGTTTTAGTAATGCCTATAAATTCCATTTTCCATTAATAGACAATAATTCTAACTCTCCCATGTTACTTGGCAAGCTTCTGGCATTAGCAAGCATATACCTTATGTTATAAGTTTGTCATTTTTAAGTGCCTGCCTCTGTACTTGAGTTACTTAGTAATAACTCCCTATTGACTATACTAACCCACCCCCCATTTCCTCCCCAATGAGTAGTTAATTAATCCTTTATACCCTCGACACTTTCTACCCCATTACAATCATCTAGTCCCTTCCCCACCTACTAATTTAAAAACTCCTCCAGGCTTTCTACCATCCTATCATCAAGGTGCAATCCATCATGGTGCAATCCATCCCTGCTATAGAGATTGTACCCAAGTGAGAAGTCAGCCCAGTACTCTAAAAAACCAAACCCCTCCTTAGTGCACCACATGCTTAGCTACGCATTAACCTCCCTAAGCTCCTTCTGTCTCCCTGGACTAGCACGAGGCACAGGTAGTATCTACCTTGGAGGTCCTTGCTTTAAGCTTAGATCTGGGGTCTGGGTGACAAATCACCCTGTGTACCTAATTTCTAATAATAGAGTCACCTACCACCAATACCTATCAGTTGCTCTGCCTAATCTGCCCTCCTTCTAGTAGAACTGTTCTCCCGGCTATTAGAGGGAACAGCTCTATCTGACATTTCCATTCCTGAATGGACATCCACAACTGTTTCACTCAATTCGGCAAATTTGTTGGTGTTTGCCAACTAAGAACTGGCCTGCTTTCTACTCCTGTTCCCCCTGCTTCTCCTTCAAACTGTAACCCAGGTACCTACCTGGACATTTCCACTAGCCTCCATGCGAGGCCCAGCTAAACTGTGCTCAGTGAACACCAACTCACCTTTCCAGTTGATCAATATCACTAAGTGCTGAAATTCTCCTCTCCAGTTCTCCAATTTGAGCTTCCAGAGAGGCAACATGTTCACACCTCTCACAGAAGTATGGACCCTGGATCAGTTGTTCCAGTAGTGAATACATATGACAGGATGTACATTGTGTGAGGTTGCCACTGGACCGACTCATAATTATTGTCTACAAAAATTCAGTGGGAAAAATAAACAATAATAAAAATAATATTTGTGTAAACCTTTATAAAAAAAAACGATATTTATAAGTTTGCCCTCTTTTCATTGAACTCCCTTTTGCCTTCTATATCTCAACGTATAAGCTGTGCTGGACACCCTTATCGGGAACTTCACGGCTGCTTTCACTACACCGGGAGTGAAGGTAAGTAAAACTCTGCAACATCAGGGAAGAAACATTTTAAAGTAACTTGCAGTGTCTGTTATGTCCGCATAAACAAGAGTATTGTCACCTGACTGGTTACGCTCAATCAGCTGTGCTTGATCAAACGTTCAATGTAATTCCTAATTGGTGAAGATACTCCAATTCCTACTAATACATTTAAATACATATACATGGGGAACTAAATTTACATTGCTAATACTCATCTCATAGGCTTATAGGCTTAATCTAGAGGAGGCTTTCCATTGCCAAATCCTAAGGGCCATTATGGAACCTCACAAATGACCCAGTAATATTTTGGGGAATTATTTTGAACTAGCGACTTGCCCGTCAAAAAATTACGGCAATGAGGTGTGTATGTTTGGAAAGTTGTTAAGTTGTTTAGTTATTAATATACGTATTTGACACTTGTAAGATTTTAGTTATGATGAAATAAGTAGTATTGTGATATTAAACATGTTTATTTTTGTAAAATGTTCTCTTGGTGAACAGTAACTTTTAAAGTATTTTGTATTAAAAGTATTAACATTTGAATGTAAGAACAGTTGAACATTAAATTAATAAGTATTGTAAACTTGAGGTAATGTTTTTTTAATTCAATTGTTAACTTAAATATACATCGAATCCAGAGGAAGGCGAACAGTAAAAACCCTCCTTGAAACGTAGCGAATTGTATCAGAGAGGGAAAAATAATAATTCCTTCCTGACCCCGTGAACTGGCAATCAGATTACTCCCTGGATTAATGTTTAACATAAAAGACAATATTTACATTGTGACTTAAAATGTGGTTGCGCTCTTAACATGAACTTTGTAATATATTTAGAACTTGAAAGTATATTTTTTGAAACTTGAACTTTCTTATCTGTCTAAGTAATAAACTTGAAAATATTGTTTTCAAACTTGTAACATTATAAACAGTGACATAGTTAATTAACATTTTAACATAATTTGTGAAAATAATGCAAGGCAAGTGTTTTGTGACGCTAATGATATATAAACAGTACTTCCATTAATTATGACTGAATTGTCTATTGATTTGTATTTTTGAATGGTTGACCTTTGTTTGTTGCTATAGTAATTGTTTTAAATCGCACATATAGTTTGGTCTCTGGAAAAGTGGTTCTCTATATTGTGTTTTTTTATATTTTTGCATTTGCTTTTAAATTTGTTTTGCATGGGTTTTATTTCTTTAATGAAAAGTGAAAGTACTTCATAGTAGACAATGTTTTTAGTAAAAATACGTCCATCTTCTAATAAATCACCTTGACTTGCATTCATTTCAATGTAAACTTTATTAGCCTGTGGATTTTTGCACGTACAATTGGCCATGTGCAAATACTGGTTCTTGTAAGAAAATACCCAGAGATTTGAACGTTTGTCCTTGTGATTTATTAATGGTCATGGCAAATGCAATAATGATGGGAAATTGTCTTCTTTGAAGTATAAAAGGGAGACTACTTTCACTTGGTGCTAAATCTATTCTTGGTATGGAAACTCTCTCTCCTTTATGGGTATCAGTTAAAATTTCAGCATCTATAAAATGGTCCTTTAATTGTTGAACAATTAATCTTGTCCCATTGCATGGGCCTTTTTTGGGGTTCATATTTCGCAGTAACATGACAATTGCACCTTTCTTTAGCTGCAAAATATGTGGTGGCATTCCAGAAGGAGTTAGTGAGTTTATGAATTCAGTGGAAAAGTTAGCCTGACTTTCATTGTCATCAGCAAGTACAGAATCGGCACTGGGATAATTTCTTTGTGGTGCATTAAGTTTTGAATAAATATTCTTTTATTAGAAGGTATGCAAAATCCACACATAAATAAAACATTCTTAACAGTCATAAATGTCAGTTTTATCAAGTCATCTAAACATAAAATTATCATATTGCAGCATTTAACTGACTAAACCTTCTTGTTTTTTAATTTTTAGTGA
Source organism: Discoglossus pictus (assembly GCA_027410445.1). Classification (NCBI taxonomy): domain Eukaryota; kingdom Metazoa; phylum Chordata; class Amphibia; order Anura; family Alytidae; genus Discoglossus; species Discoglossus pictus. The sequence continues at coordinate 338,123,455 of CM050167.1, forward strand.
TAAAAGTTTCTAGTGTCTAAACTGGTTTTTCCAACCATATAAAGAATACAAGGCAAAATGAACCAATTAAATTCTAAAGTATACAGTTGATAGGAGTATACAATATAACATTTATTACCTATCTATTTTTACTAAGCTATCATATACCCTATCACACAAAAAGAAAAAAAAAAAAAACAACAAAAAAAAAGAACAAAAGTAAAAGTAATAATCATTTACCCCTTTAGGTGGCCACAGAGCAATCCCGGCTGGTTTCTCCCTCTTACCTCAGATCCTCCTTGCCATCTAGTACCACTGAAAGGTCTCCAGAGCTCCCCCACTCCAGTCCACTCATCCAAATCGCTTCAGACAATTACAGATATTATACTAGGGGAACTCTAAAGGAGGATGTTATCCAAGGGTCCCAAACTATCTAAAATTGGGGCATCCTATCTAAAACTATATGGGTTAGCCTCTCATTAATAAGTAAATAATTGATCTTCCTAGTTACCTCTTGGAAGTTTAGATTCATGTCCTTCCATCTACTGGCTATGTGAATCTTTGAAGCTAATGCCATTATTTGAAACAGCTTGTTCTGGGGATGCGACACATTTTTAATATGAACCCCCAGTAAACAGGATTCTATCGAAGGAGTTACTTTTTCATGAAAGAGTGTGGAGGCTAAACGGGTCAATTGTTCCCAGAGATTCTGGGCACGTGGACAGGCCCACCATATATGAATATGATCCCCCACATTCTGGCATCCCCTAAAGCATTTATTACTCTCCTGCGGCCTAAACTTCTGCATTTTATCGGGAGTACAATAGGCCCTGTGGAAAACTTTGATTGAAAGATTGGAGCAAGATTCAGTCCATTTATCCCAGTCCCACTCTACCCCCAGGTCCTTTTCCCAATGAAGCATAAACTTGGGTTTCTGGCTCCCCATAGTCCCCAGAAAGGTGTTATATAAAGAACTCAAGTTACCTTTAGCAAGCGGGAGATTTTTACAGATAACTGATAGCCAGGAGGCTCTGGGGGGCCCGGAGTCCTTAACCATCTTGGTAACCCAACTTCTAATTTTTAAGTAATTATAGAGTTCCGTAGTTGGCAAGTTGTGAGTCGTGCAAAATTGGTCATAGGTCAGTAGTTTGTCATTGGCGAAACAGTTCCCTATACGATCCAGGCGTCTGGAGGTCCACCAGAATTTAGACATAGAGCTTGAGTCTGCTAAAATTTGTGGAAAGGACATAACTGACAGAAGAGGTGATAATTCTGTGCTGAGTCGATGCCTAGAATTAGCCCATCTCCAGGCCTGAAGTGTTAAGGAAATCATGGGGTTTTGATGAGATGTGAAAGGGGCAGAGTCTTTAGGAATCCAGACCAACTTATCCCAACTATGTGGAGACATTTGGTAATTTTCCATAAAAACCCAAGATGGATGGTGTTTCGAAGAGTGAGCTCTAGGCAAAGGGGCCAAGTGTGCGGCCTTAAGATAAAGTCTTAAATTCGGGGTCGCGAGGCCACCTCTATTCTTGGAGCGAAACATCACCTGCCTGGGTATGTGAGGTCGTTTATCATCCCATATGAACCGGGAAATACTATTCTGGAACTTATCTAGGTCTTTAAGGGAGATAGGGATAGGAAGGGATCTAAATAAGTATAGTAATTTAGGTAAGATATTCATTTTCACAGCCGCAATGCGGCCTGTCCATGAAATCTTAAAGCTCCTCCATTTCTGCATATCTAAAGTCAAAGATCTATACAAGGGGGGAAGATTTGCCCCGTACATATCCCCCAACTTGGAGGTAAGTCTGACACCTAAGTATTTTATAGACTGTGCGGGCCAAATAAACTGGTGGTTAGCTTTAAGAATGTCAATCTCACCCTGCGGCAATCTTATCCCCAGCGCCTCAGTCTTCTCAACATTCAACTTGAGCCCCGAGATTCTGCCAAAGTCCTGAACAGTGGACATGAGTGCAGGTATGGATGATAGGGGATTGGTCAGGGTACAAAGCATGTCATCCACAAAGAGAGAGCATTTGAAATGCTGGAGGCCTACCTGTACCCCCTGGATGACTGGGTTGGCTCTAATCGCTTGCGCAAGGGGTTCTATGGCAAGAGCAAATAACAGTGGGGAGAGCGGACACCCTTGCCTGGTCCCTCTTTGAATTTGGATGTCGGCTTGGTGGTCCCCTGGAAGTTTTAGATTGGCTGCTGGGGAGTCATAATATCTCTTAAGTAAATTAATAAAACGTCCCTTGAATCCTAATTTGTCCAAAATCTTATATAAATATGGCCATTCTACCGTGTCAAAAGCCTTCTCTATATCTAAAGCTAAAAGACAGACTGGTATATTAGACTTCTGAGCCATGAACTGTGCGTTCATGACCCTCCTAACATTGTCCCCGGCCTCTCGAAAGGGAACAAACCCAGTTTGGTCCTTGTGGATCAAATCTGGAAGAAATTTAGAGATGCGGGTGGCCATAATCTTCGCCAAGATTTTGATTTCCCCATTGATTAGGGATATAGGACGATAATTTTTCACCACTAGAGGGTCCCTGCCATCTTTTGGGAAAACCACTAAGTCAGCCCGGTTTAGCTCCGGGGGCATAGGCTCTCCGTTTAATATGGCATTAAAAAGAGATGTCAAGTGGGGGGTAAGAAGGGGTTCAATTTTTTTATAATACAAATTAGTAAAGCCATCCGGTCCTGGGGATTTGCCCAACTTAAGATTCTGGATGGTAAGCTTAACCTCCTCCTGTGTTATTTCTAAGTTCAAATCATCCAATTGATCATCCGGTATTTTAGGAAGATCACATAAATTTAGAAAGGAGTCTATATCTGATCCGCTGCAAAGGGGTTGCGATGAGTACATTTTTTGGTAATAATTTTGAAACGTCTTTTGAATATCATTGGGGCTGTAGGAAATTTGACCACTAGGAATCCTAATTTGGGTGGTTCTGGGTTGGGAGAATTTGTTGTTTAGTCTTTTAGCTAAAAGGGAGTCAGGTTTGTTTGCCTTCCAGTAATAGAAATGCCTCATTTTTCTCATAGCCCGTTCAGTTCGATGGGATAAAATAGCGTCCAGCTCTAGCCTAGTCTGGTCAATTAACTTATGTCCCTGAAGAGAGGGACCCTGTTGATTTTTCTCCTCTAACCTCTTTAATGAGGCTGAAAGCTCTGTCTCCTTCTGCCTGAGAAGTTTCTTATGTATAGAGGACAGCTTAATGCAAGTTCCTCTAACAAAAGCCTTATGGGCAGCCCAAAGCCAATAAGCCCCAGTTTCGGGGGAGTCATTTGTCTCAAAAAACAGCTGTATGTCCTTGGATATGGAATCCATACTGCTCGGGTTAGACAGTAGAAATTCGTTCAGAACCCATTTATAGGGAAGGCGAGGGTTAGGACCCAGATCCAGCTCAACTAGTACCAGAGCATGGTCTGACCAGGGGAAGGGGACTATCTCAGAGTCTATGGTAGAGTCGTACAATGAGGAACTGATAAAAAGAGCGTCAATCCTAGAGTATGTCAGGTGAGTCTGGGAGTAGAATGTGTACTCTCTCTTGTCTGGGTGCTTTCCCCGCCAGGCATCAACTAGCCCCAAACCGTTTAGTAAGGACTTAATCTGATTAGTCTTGTTGGAAAATCTGTTGGTTGGTTTTCCAGATCTGTCAAGGGTCGGATCCAAGGTCAGGTTAAGGTCCCCCCCAATTATCAATTTCCCCAAATCCTGAGCCTCTAGCTTTTTTAACAGGTCTATGAGAACAGAGTAGGGAGAGTTCGTAGGAGAGTACAAGGATAGCAGCGTCATTCTTTCCCCTCTTATAGTCCCAGTTGCCATAACATAATTACCGTCCCCATCTATCTGAGTGGATTCTACCTGGAAGGAAAAGGATCTATGCAATAAAATTGCACAGCCAGCTCTCTTAGTAGGAACAGAGGCCAGATAATAGGTGGGGTAATCCTTATGCAAGAATTTAGGTTTGTTGCCGAGAGAAAAATGGGTCTCCTGCATGAAAATGACCGAAGGAGTGTATTTTTTGTAGAACGCAAATGCCTTCCTCCTTTTAAAGGGGGAATTAAATCCCTTCACATTATGGGTCACTATGGTGTATTTAGAAGTAGCCATTAGAAGTTGGGGATGCAGGTGTACGCAACCTTACCTGATAGCTGAGCACGTGAGCGACGAGGAGTGGAGGAGCCCGGAGAGCAGACAGAAGTCCCAGCGGATAAGCTGTTGGCAGCGGAGAAATCTCCCTTTTATCAAGAGGGCTGAGAGCAGTAAGAAGAGAGAAAGGCAGTTAAATATCGGAAAGGTAGGTAAATCTTGAGACAAAGCAAACAAGCCAATAATAAAACAGAAGAAAAAAAAAAAAAACACAAAAAAAAAAATAATAAAAAAAAAAAAATCAGAGCAGTAAAACAGCAATGTTACAGTACGTCTAAACTTCAAGCTGCAATTTAAAAAATATAGCAGGATAAGTATAAGACAGTCATCTGCACATAACCTTTCTATCTCTATTTGTAGTAAATAAGTAAAAAATCAAATCCACGTAGTGTGGGGAACTAGTCTGGCAAACTTTAATAATTCTAAATGACAATAGTTCAAACTTTCTATCAACATTCTATCTGAATTGTAAACAACGGAATTGAGCATCAAACCCTCAGCGAAATGTCATCACAGTCCAGCTAGGTAGGGGGCCTCTCAGGTCTCGGGCCCAACTTTGTAATGGCAGAAAGTCCAGAGTCTGCTGAGTATACCAAGCGCTTGTCTTGCTGATCGCCTACATAGTCCCGGAGGCCGCTGGGCCCCTCCAGGGCAGGGACTTGTTTGCCATGGACTTGTGCTGGCTTTGGAGTCTGCTGCCTCTTAGGGATAAGCGGAACAAGGTGCTCTTGGTTTGCTTCTGTCGTGGGCTCCGGGCATAGCTGTAGTCTCTGTAACACATCCAGACAGTCTTCCAGGAAGCGGGTGGTATAAGTCTTGCCATCATAAGTGAAGGTCAGAGCAAACGGAAAGTTCCAGCGGTACTGGATTCTGTGCTGAAGAAGAACGGCAATAGCCGGTTTCATAAGTCTCCACTTATGCAGGGTATCCGGGCAGAGGTCCGCATAAAACTGCAGGATTGAATCATCCGGCCCCTTGATAGTATGCAGCTTCCTGGTGGCCGATAGTAGAAGATCTCTGGCCTGCTGCCTTAAAAATCTCACAATAACATCCTTGGGAGCCTCCAAGCTTCTCATACCTCCCAAGGCTCTATGGGCACGCTCAATCTCCCACACACTTTCAGGCTGATTAGGAAGGATTATAGGGATTGTATCCCTCAGGTAGCTAGATAGGTCCTGTATCGCTCTAGGTATACCACGGATGCGGACATTATGTCGGCGGGACCGGTTCTCCAGATCCTCTATCTTATCCTTGAGGTCAGAGATATGAATGGAGTTTTGAGCAATAGAGGATCGGTCTCTTTCTTGCGCCTCAGCCATCCGATCCGACGAGTCCTCCAATATTTGAGTGCGTTGTCCCAGGTCCTTCAAGTCTTGTCTTAGAGGATCAATAGCTTTTGCCAGGAGCCGTTCAATAGTAGCCACTGACCTGGCCGAGAGGTCCATATATTGGCTAGGGGTGTCAGGAGTACCTTCCCTTGTCTGAGCCATCCGAGTGCTCTGAGGCGGATTCCGCAGGGGGGGAGCATCTGGCAGTTTTAGGTGTAAAGTGCTCCCTTATGCCCTTCACAGAAGCAGTTCTTTTGGGTTTCGGCATTTTGGAGTACGGGCCGCAAAAGTCAGCAAAGAGTCCGTTATGGAATCAGCTAGGTATAGGATAAGGGGAAACTATGCCCCAAGTCGTCTGAGTGAAAGTCCGCTGGCCCAAATTGTAGAGTTTGTCCAGATTATAAAGTTGAGTTGAGGTAGGTGATAGCTGTGCTGCCAGGCCAATTCCCCATTCATCTCTTTATTCCATAATTAGTGTGTAGTCCCCAGCCGGGGCTCTGGGGAAGCCTGTGGAAATCCGGCCAAACAAAGAGTGGTCCTTTGGTAAACGAGTGACACGAAAAGTTGTACCCTCTTCAGGTAATCTGTCTGCTTTCGTTGACAGGAGCCCGTTAAGTAGAACCCAGCCGTAGAATAGATCAGTACAGACAGTAAGCAGCAATGAATGGCAGGGAGACTTCCACTCTCACATTATTCGCATAAGGCCAATGATGATCTGCAGTATTGTAAACGTCCACAGGGTGGCAGCATGTGTGCTGATGTTGTAAGAAATTGACACAGACCATGCAACTGACAGTGAAAGCACAGGTTTCAAGTATAGGTAGACACAATATCTTTGTTAGATGCATAAATGATTCAAAAAAGTGCCTCAAGAGAGCGTCAGTTTCTGAAAAAAGGTACCCCCACAAGGCTCCTAATATTATGCAATTCAGTCTCTGGCAATACTGCGAGGTAAGTCTCTATATCAAAATCTCAGTCCTGAATGGGTAGCTTAAAGAGTTGACTCACACCACCTTAACTCCAGATCCCAGGATTGCGTGGGGATATGACAATAAGTAGATCCTTGTGTGCCTTGCAAACTGGGGGAAGTGCAGGCAGCTTCCTCCTCCTGCCCCACTATGCCTCTGAGATTAATAGCAGCCACAGTTCTTTGTGGGGAGAGAGCTAATCACCCTCTATTAGCTGTGGGGACACTGCTCCCTCATTTGGGGATAGTAGTAATTCTCCTGGGCCCCCCCTGGGTAATCACAAACCTCTGGGGAATATCCCCCCTACCTGCAGCGTTCTTAAGATGGCGGCCCCGCAAGATGGCGGCCGCGTTTCGCGGGCTTTTCTGCCCCGTCTTCGGCGGCCCCACTCTGGCCAGAGGGGTCACTCTGGGATCCCGGCCGGATCCAGCCGCCACCGGGATCTGCTCCAGCACCAGCCCAGGAGCTGAGAAAGAGAGCCCCGAGGTCTTCTGGGGCCTCTGACGTCGCCCCGCGAACGGAGGCCGCCTGTGCTGCTGGGCCACCCAGATAGCTCCCAGTCTCCCCCCGGGGGATGGGGGCAACCCCCAGTAGTGCCCTTGAAGGCAAGAAGGGCCCAAGAAGCCGCTCCAGGGCAAAATAGCAGGCCCTAAACGGAGCTCAGCACGGAGCTCAGGAAAACACGTCCAGCTTCCTCAGACGCCAGCTCCGCCCCCCCGTGCATTAATTTTTTTAAAGATTTCATTATTGAGGATTAATGCATCCTTATTTTTACACGTTAGTATGACTTGGTTGGCAAGGTCTGAATATTCCTGGTTATTTATGCTACCTTCAAATATAGCCGATATAATATCTTGGTGACAAATCATATGAGGTGGGATCTGCACAGTGTCGTCAGGTAAATGTTGTATTTTTCCTGTTCTGCCTTCTCCAATTTTAATAAGCCAATCATTGAAATCAGTTTGGCCTTCTGATCTCATGTTTTGTTGCAGTTGAAGATGGGTAAAATGTTTCCATAGTGTGCTTGACTTTCTACAGGTTTCGATAATGTCAGTTCGATTTCCATGTACAACGACAGGTAATGTTTGTCTAAAATCACCACCTAACAACATTACCTTTCCACCAAATGGAAAAGTATTATCCATGACTTCACAAAGCACATGGTCAATACATTGGAGGGCATAGCATGACATCATTGTGGCCACATCTATTATAATTAATTTACTTTTTTTCAATTTCTTTGCTTGTAACGATGTCGAATATATGACACAGAGGTTTCTAAAATAGGCACTGGCAGTTTAAAGCCACTATGTACAGTTCTTCCACCTTCTAACAAAAGTGCAGCAATTCCAGTAGTCGCAAACGGCAGTGCTATTTGACCTTGTACTCGTACAGAACTCATTAATAAATTATATAGATAAGTTTTTCCTGATCCGCCGGGTCCATCAAGATAGAAATAACGCTCTGTCACCATGTCATCATCTATTGCATTTTTAATTGCATTAAATGCTTGCAATTGTAACGTATTTAAAGTTGCAAGTCTTTCTTCTGTTCTTTCTACTTGTAGTTGAATGTCATAGTCTTCAAAGTTTATGTCATCTATAAGACCTGGATCAGGCAAATTAAAACTTGCACAACTTAATCCATGAGTTAAAAATACTTCTTGGATTTCCATTAACGCTTTTAAGTGTGCAATCGGTTCATTGTATCGTCGCATAAAGTCTTCAGCCATATTACTTTTAAATATCTCCCACAAAGCTAACGCATTTGGAGCATTTGAGATGATACAAATAAATGCAAATTGTTCTCTAATCTGCCGTGGCATCTGACATTGTGCTGCTTCTTCTAAACATCTTTCCCATTCTGTATCATCAGCTAGTAAGTTTCTATGTCTTACAGCTAAATGGACTGATTCATATACTATGTCATTAACAGTTCTTAAGTGTTCAAAACTTTGTGCTCCAGGAACATTTAAAAGTAATATTCGTAAGCAAAAACGTTCAACATCTCTTGGACAGACTTTATAAATTCTTGGGATTATTTTATTTCCTCTGCTTTTTCTAGGCCTCCATAATCCATTCACAAAATATAGTGATATGGAATTTCAATATATAAGAATTGTGTTGCTTCTGAATCTGTGGAATTTATTTCAAACCATGCAGTTAGTGTAGTGTGACGAAGTTCACTTTGGGCCAATGCATTTCTTTCATTTCCAGCATGGAAATACACTAAATGTCTTTGTGGCAAATGTTCTGCTAATCTATATACTGCATGTGATCTATCATGCATTTAAAATTTTAAAAGCCGCCACATAGCTTCTGGCGCACTGACATAGCGAGCATCTACATGAGATGCAAGTTCATCATGTACTAACTCACTACTTTCAGGGTTGTCTGCACTTTTGACGACTACAGTAGCTGCATCATAGCCTTTGTAAATATATTTGTACACATATTTAATGGATTTGATGGAAGTGCAGGCTTCTACATTAATGTGGGGGCGTTATACTTCATGAGTAAATGTGGATTGTAGGGTACTTCATATCTATTGTCAACTTTTTTGCCATGAATAATGGCACTATCTCCTTCTCTTCTTTTATAAAGTGGATAGCATCACAATTGGCATAGGTTTTGTCTCTATAATCTTTGGAAAATCTTTGGAACATTTATTATTTTCCATACATGGTGATTGTGGATTAAGCTCACCACAGGGTCCATGAATCATGCGATGAGTAACAATCTCATATAGTCTACCATATAGTTCTGGATCTGGTAGTTCAGAAACAATGACTGCATCCACTTTGTCAGAAGTATCTAATTTATCTTTTTCTTGAAGTATTATGAGAAGATGTGCATGTGGAAGTCCTCTTTTTTGAAATTCAATGGTATATACATAAGCAATACATTTGCCAAATAAGTGACTTATAGTGATGTCACGTTTTAATTCATTTAATTTAATCTTAAAAACTCTGGCTACTAAATCTGGCTTATCGGAAGCACTTTGGCCAAGAAGTACATTTTGTGTAATTTCTGGCCATTGAGGATTACATGTAAATGTAAGAAATAAATCGGGTTTGCCAAATTTGGTGACAATAGCCATAGCATCATTGTATCTTTCTCTCATATTTCGGGGAGATCCTTGAAAGGAAGATGGTAAAATTATAGCTTTAATAATTAGTTTAGTTTATCTTGTTGATATTTTATAAAGTTTAAATTATTGGCCTCAACTTGCAAAAAAAATCAATAATCCATTGTTGTGTTAGTTTTCCACCACATAAAATTGGATTAAATGTATTTCAAATGGCAATTTGAGCTACTTTAAATTCAAGCATAGAAACATTATTTCGGATTCTGGCTTTAGCATTTGGGTAACTGGGAAGTGTTAATTTTGGTTGCCAACCTGCCTCTCCATGTGGGAAAAAAATGGGATATGTCATTGGATCTAAATTTGGACTTAAGATACTCATATTAATGAATGGTTGCTCCTCATTTCTGGGATATATTCTAATGTCTCTTTGAAATGGGGGTTCTCCTTCATCATTTTGAAACACCATTGCAACCTCATTTGATGTTGGCAAGTTATATCAGTATGTCTGTCTCTTTTAAGCACCATATTGACCTTTGGCATTGGTAATTGATGTCTTTGTGCATGAAGTTGTTGTTCATTTTCTACTTCTGCCATTTTTTTATAACCTTTAGTGTAGGGGTTATTGTCCATAATGTTATCTAGCTCTATAAAAACACTGGGTAAGCATTTTTTATTTTCTTCCAGCTGCATACGTTGGTTAACAGCTTCTATTGTATCTAGGACATATAGTTGAGCGAATTTTCTTTGCTCTCCTTCCTCTGGATGTAAATGGGAAGTACGATGATAAATTTGGCCTTGGACTTTAAAACAGCAAGGACCATGTCCTGGTACATTAGCAGCTAATGTTGCCCCCATAGATGCAAAGGATATGGCACTATTGTAGGATCTTATGTTTGTCTTAAAATTTTTGTAGTTTGGAAAAGTAGGTTCAGTCATAATGTTTTGTAAATAGATTGGAAATTATTTTCTTTCTGGAAGTTTGAACTTGCCTTTTTGACAGCAACTAATAAATTGGCCATCTCTGGGTCTCTCCTGTTTAAAATAATAAGCCTCACAAAACTGACATTGAGTATTCATGTCCCCACAATTATGAACCTCTACTACTAAAGACTTGAGTAAAGGACAATTTGCAAAGCATATATCAGTTTGACTTTCAAATTCATCAGGTGAAATGTCATGTGATGTTTCAAGTACAGGTTCTAAATGCTTTGTTTTTTTCGTGGCTTTTCTTGGTATATCTTTTTTTGGTTTAGGTAAAATGTCATGTAATGTTTCAGGAAGAGGTTCTAAATGCTTTGTTTTTTTGGTGGCTTTTTTGGTATCTCTTTTATTTTTTCAGGTAAAATGTCATCTGATGTTTGAGGAACAGGTTCTAAATCCTTTGTTTGCTTAGTAGCTTTTTTTTGGTGTATCTTTAATTTTTGCAGCTGATAGTCTTTTGCTTGTAATTCTTTTGCGTTCTTTTTCTCGTTGAATTTCCTTCTGCTCCGGTGTCTGCTGGCTGTCTGCTCTCTGTCGTCGTACTCTAGCTTGCCGTCTTATGTTTTCTTGTTTACTCTCGTTATCAGCCATGTTAATCTGTAAAAAAAAATAATGTATCATTAGTTTATTTTGAGATGTTAAGTTTGTTTTTAATTTTTTTTCTTATCAACAGTGTGTTTCTATGTGATTCTAGTTGATTGTAGCGGGACTTTCTTCGTATTGTTAAATAAGTGTTTTTTATTTTTTTGCTTTTACTTTCTGTTGTAGGTTGTAATTTTTGCCTTACATGCATAGCACACTCAAGGTAATTACACTACAGTTTCTTGTAGATATAGTAGGTGTATTTTTTTAGTTTGTTAATTTTTTTTGTTGTTGTACTTTTGGCTTATAGGGATTGTAGAGGGCAGAAATTAGTCTTTGTAATTTATCGTACAGGGGATTGTTATAATAGTATTTTTATATTGTATTTAAAGGCTTATATGTTGGGGCTCTGAAAATGTTTCTATTGTTTTTTGGGTGTTAGTACTATTTGTAGTACTATTCTATTTTATGTGTATGATTACGTTTTATGCTTAATATTGTACATTAGGACTGGTAATTTAGAATGACAAATTTAATTTAGTCTGTGTTTTGAGCCTTTTCTGGACTATGCTGTTTGTTTGTTTTTGGCTTATAGGGATAGTACAGGGCAGATATTAGTCTTTGTAATTTATCGTACAGGGGATTGTTATAATAGTATTTTTATATTTTATTTAAAGGCTTATATGTTGGGGCTCTGAAAATGTTTCTATTGTTGTTTTTTGGGTTTTAGTACTATTTGTAGTACTATTGTATTTTATGTGTGTGGTTAGGTTTTATGCTTAATATTGTACATTAGGACTGGTAATTTAGAATGACAAATTTTATTGAGTCTGTATTTTGAGACTTTTGTGGACTATACTATTTTTTTTTTCTGGCTACATTGAAGTTTGGATTTACTGTTAAACATTATTGTCCATAAAAGACAAATAAGAGGTAAATGAGAAATGTGTCCGTTATATTTTGGTAAAAGTAATAATTAGTGGTTGTTATTCTTTTTTTTTTTCTGTTGACATGGATGCAGAGCAAACATGTTTATTTAGTTTTCTCTTTTTTTACTTGTTATACTGTACCTTGGTTGAAGTGTGATTTCAAGCAGAATCTTTGTTGGTCCTCTGTTGAAAGTCTTCATCCGATGCTCTTCATGCAGTGTCTGTTGTAAAAGAAAAATTAAAATGTTATTTCATTTGAATGTATTTGTAATGAATAGCATATTTCATTGTTTTGGTCTATTGTATCTGTTATGGTGAATTTTTCAGCTATGCTGTTTTTTGTGTAACCTTTTAAAAATACTTTAATTGTATTTGTATATTTCAGTTATCCTTTTTTTATACTGTAATTATTAATGTTTTTCTTATTTTGAATATGATCGCAAGTTTTTAGCATTATCCTGTTTTGTGTCCACCACTTTTGGTATGCTAATTTAGGCTGCTTTGTAAGGCTTATAGCTTCTTAAACAGTAAAGAAGAATATTAATTTACTTTGCTATGTGTTTGTGTGATTTTTGGTACAATCCTATTTTGTGTCTACCATATGTTGCATACTTAATTTGCTTAATTAGTCTTTTTTATGAAGATGAAATGTTTTTGTACAGTGAAAATGAATGTTTTTGCTATTTTGGATATGATGGCAATGTTTTTAGCATTATCCTGTTTTGTGTCCACCACTTTCCGTATGCGTTTTAAGGCTTCTTTGTAAGGCTTATAGGTTCTTAAACAGTAAAGAAGAATATTATTTAACTTTTCTATGTGTTTGTGTGATTTTTGGTGCAATCCTGTTTTGTGTCCACCATATGTTGCATACTTTATTTGCTTAATTAGTCTTTTTTATGAGGATGAAATGTTGTTGTCCATTGAAAATGAATGTGTTTCCTATTTTGGATATGATCGCAATGTTTTTAGCATTATCCTGTTTTGCGTCCACCACTTTTGGTATGCTTATTTAGGGTTCTTTGTAAGGCTTATAGGTTCTTAAACAGTAAAGAAGAATATTATTTAACTTTTCTATCTGTTTGTGGGATTTTTAGTACAATCCTGTTTTGTGTCCACCATATTTTGTCTACTTTATTTGTTCAATTAGTGTTCTTTATGAGTATTCAATCATGTTGGACAGTACAAATCAATGTTAATTGCCTTTTCTATATCATGTTGTGCTTTTTTTTTCTTATCCTGTTTTGTGTTCACCACTTTTTGGTTGCTGCATTTGGCTTGTGGGTGATGGTTGGAGGTTATTTTACAGTAAAGAGGAGGAATACTTTTGTTTTATGTATGTTGCTATCCTGTTTTGTGGGCACCTCTTTTTTGGGGGGGTTTCTGTGAAACTGTCTGTCTTCCTAAATTGTATAGGTCTTTGTGAAGTTTTGAACTGTGTTTTGTTCCTTATTCAATTTATATGTTTTTTTTATTTTTATTGAAATTGTTATATTGGCGGCCATTAAACATATATAGTTCCTTTATTTTTTCTACTTGTTATACTTTACCTTGATTGAAGTCTTGTTCTTGTCCGAATGACAGCGGGTCTGCCAATCTTAATCCGCCGGTCTTCTAGTAGTGTCTGTTTGAAAAAAAAAGTGAAATGGTTAATTGTATATTTCTTCTTTTTGATTTAGCAAAGCATGGTCTTTTTTAGCATGTAATGTATTTTTCTATCTTACCTCTTCTTCTTTCTTTGTGTTCTTTAAAAGGGATTCTGGTTCACAGTGCACGGTGCAAATTCTTGAGTGACGCTGTTGATGCAGAGTCTGTTTGAATAGTAAAAAAAGGGCAAAGATTCAGCTTTAGGTTACATATGTATTAGTGTCATATTATTTTTTGCTATGAGTTGCAGTAAATTAATGTCATTTAAATATACTTGTTTAATTAGTTTCAATTAACATTAGTTTGTTTCAGGGTCTACACACATACTACACACATAAATGAACATGATACACATACATGAATCACATTTTCATAGTTAAAGTTGTTTTTTTATGTCATTTAAATATACTTGTTTAATTAGTTTGGGTTAAGATTAGTTTGTTGTAGGGGCTATACACATAAATGTGCGTGTCACATGTCACTATACATGAATCACATTTTCATAGTTAAAGTTTTTTTTTTTTTGTCCTGTCTTGATAATAAAATGTAATATATTATAGCTTACCTCTCAGTTGTAATTTGCACAGTGTAAAGCAGGAAATTAGGAAATAATTATCTTCTCAAGTAACAGCAGCAGTTACCAACCAGTCACTCCGTTAATCACCTGAGTAGAAATGTAGAATTTTCTGGAAAGTAGGCAGTATTTATAAACTTTCAAGACCGTTAGAACTCAATACGCATGCGCTATTTGCCTTCCAGCTTACAATTTGCGTTCCATTTTATGCGTAGTAGTTTTCAAAATGGTGGTTAATATCAATCAGTGTGGTACGTGCCGCATAGTATGTGTTTCAGTTTTGCGAGTCACTGTAGTATAGTTACGTCTGTAGCCTCGTTTTCGTTTTGTTCGGCGCCCTTTTTTCTCTCGCTTAGATGATTTTCGGCAGTTTAAACTCGTTTTTTTGGGACTTAAATGGGCGTGCAAATTAACTTTTTGAGGTGCCGGATGCCCCCCCTTGCTATTAGTAAGTTTTTAATGTGTTCGTTGTGTTTATTTCTTGTGTTTCTGATGTTTTCATGCTCGCCGTTTTCGGCCGGTTTTGCGTGTTGGGAATGGGTTGTTTCGCTGCCGTATTTTTTTGCGAGTGACGCAGTTGTTTTTTTCTAAGTTGTGCGTGTGGGACGCAGTTGTTTTTTTTTCTAAGTCCTGCGTGTGTGTGTGTTAGCCGACGTTGGATCTTCCACCACCGCAAATGCGGCCCCTCGCTTCGCGAGGGTCCGCATTTGCGGACAAACACAGCCGACGTGGGATGCTCCACCACCGCAAATGCTGCCCCTCGCTTCGCGAGGATCCGCATTTGCGGGTAACTGCGTCCCTCGCTTCGCGAAGGACGCAGTTCTTGCGGGCTCGTTGCGCGAGCGCGCAAGCATGAGCAACAGCTCGTATGCTCACAACGGCTCGTATGCTCACAACTATATATGTGATAGTTTCACTCATATAGTAGCCAATATTATTATTATTAGAATGTAAGATTTATAATGCCCAACATGTTCCGCAGCGTCATACATAGGATGAAAAAAAACATAGAAGCAATATCAGTATAGATTAAACAAAAATAGAGCCCTGTTTTGATCTTCTAATCTTCCATAAATAGTACTTTTTCAAGCATCCTATATGATTAAAAACTCGCAAACTTACAATCTAAGGGATTTGGAACGTGATAGATACATTGGGAATAGTAAGTATGAAAGTGATAAGCATCATTAAATAAATGTGTTTTTATTGAGGTTTTGAAGGATTTCAGACTGGTGGATAGTCTTGTGGAGCGAGGTAAGGAGTTCCAAATAATAGGGGTAACACAAGAAAATGAGAGGAGGTAATAAGCCAATAGGCTCTTTTTTAAGGATCTCTGTTTATTTTTATTTATGGCAGCTTTTTTGGCCAGCTTTGGAGCATCAAATAGTGAGTCTTCCAGGCAGGAGGGCCCATTAAGGTCATAGGCCTGCTCTTCATTCTATCCCTTTATGTTACATAGTTACATAGTTACATAGGGCCTCATTCCATTAGCGGCCGCAGCCGTTGCGGGGCCACAAGGACCGGCCGCAAGCTATTCGGCTATTCTATTCCCTTACGGCCGGATGCTCCGGCAGGCTTGCGGCCGGTGCCTTGCTATCTCTTGCGGCCGCTCGCGCCGGAGGAAAGCCTTTGATCTAAAACGGCCGCAAGAGTTTTGCAAGGCTAAAAACGAGCTGCTGCTTACTTGCAGGAAAGAGGTCCCGCTAGCACCAATTAAGCACATAAAATAGCCCAAATAAAGCCATCCTGTACTTTGAGAAGACTATAAAGGGATTTTAGGTGTTAGAAAAATTAGCACATAATTATCCTGTACTCAAATCCGTAAAATATTTTATTTTTAATATCCGTAAAATATCCATGTAAAAAGTCCAGAGTGCTTGGAGCACCTCAGACACACCCACGCCGCAGCCGGAAAATAAACAGTTAATTTGAACTCGGGTTTGGGCAGATGTGCAAGCTTGAGAGTGGGTTTCTTTTAATCCTCATGTCCCCCAATATGATCCCTAGCATTTACAGAGCTGTACAGTGCAGGCTTGAATTTATTTTTGAGTTTTTATATTTCACAGCTTACGGCCGGTTCCAAGATATGCGGCCGGCCGTAAGATGAGATCCTTGCGGGGCCGTATAATAGAATCGCGAGTTAACTGAACCCCCGCAAGGAATCGCAGCCTTACGGCCGATTTACGGCCGATAATAGAATGAGGCCCATAGTAATTAAGGTTGAAAAAAGACTTTCAGTCCATCAAGTTCAACCTGTTAAGATCTCATCTGATCTGCAATATGCGGATTAGTTATTAATTAAATTATTGATTAAATAATTTTAAATAGTATAGTATTGGAGGATGAATAAAGAGTTAGTCCATCAAGTTCAACCTTTTTAGATCTCTATTGATCTTTTTAATGTGGACTATTTATTATTATTGTTAATTGTTAATTTTTCCAGAGGAAGGCAAACAAAAAAAAAAAACCCATTGAAACTTTGCCAATTGTCTCATAAGGGGAAAAAAAAGCCAAATTCCTTCCTAACCACAGAAACTGGCGATCAAATTTCTCAATGGATCAATATTCCTTGCTAGTTACTAAGGATAGCCTTGAATGAACTCTTTATTCAAAAATATATCTAACCCCTTTTTGAAGCTGTCTATCGAATTCGCAGTCACCACCTCCTTTGGTAGAGAATTCCACAGTTTAACCACCCTAACTGTGAAGAACCCTTTTCTTTGTTTAAGGCGAATTTTTTTTCCCTCTAACCTCAAAGGATGTCCTCTTGTCAGTTGAAAATCTCTTGCTACAAAAAGTTCACTTGACAAAGCCTTATATTGACCCTGGATGTATTTATATAACGTAATCATATCTCTCCTCTTAGACGCCTTTTTTCGAGCGAAAATAAGTTTAATTTTGTTAGTCTTTCTTCATAACTTAGCCCCTCCATTCCCCTTATTAGTTTTGTAGCCCTTCTCTGTACATTTTCCAGCTCTAAAATGTCTTTTTTATGAGGTGGTGCCCAAAATTGTACTCCATATTCCAAATGAGGGCGTACTAGAGATTTGTATAGTGGCAGAATTATATCTTCTTCCCTGGCTTCTATACCCTTCTTAATACATGCTAATATTTTATTTGCCTTTGCAGCCGCTGCTTGGCTTTGAGCGCTGTTACCTAGGTGGTTGTCCACTAGTACTCCCAAATCCCTTTCAATATCTGATACCCCTAGATTTGCTCCATTAAGATTATAGATTGCTTGGCTATTGTTCCTTCCCAAATGCATAACCTTACATTTATTTGTATTAAATCTCATCTGCCATTTAGCCGTCCATTTCTCTAATTTATGCAAATCCTTTTGTAGGGAAAGTACATCATTGTCTGATTTTATTACCTTGCACAACTTAGTGTCATCAGCAAAAATGGAGACACTACATTCGAGTCCTACTTCAATGTCATTAATAAATATGTTAAAAAGGTGAGGACCTAATACTGAACCTTGAGGAACCCCACTTATCACATTAGACCAATCGGAGTATGTTCCATTTACAACAACCCTTTGCTTCCTGTCTTTTAGCCAGCTCTCGATCCATGAGCAGATATTTACTGCAATTCCTGTATCCCTTAGTTTGCTCACTAGTCTTCCATGTGGCACTGTATCAAATGCCTTTGAAAAATCTAAAAAGACTACATACACTGAGTTGCCCTGATCCAAGTTCCTACTAACCTCCTCATAAAAACTAATTAGATTGGTCTGACACGACCTTTCCTTCATAAATCCATGTTGACTGCTACCTATGATCCTGTTCAAATAAACATATTCTTGTATTCTGTCCCTTATTAACCCTTCTAAAAGCTTCCCAACTACAGAAGTGAGGCTCACTGGTTTATAATTCCCCGGATTTGCTCTAGATCACTTCTTAAATATAGGTATTATCACGACCCACTCTCTGGCTGGGGTCTGCTGACTTGATTTGGGTTACTCTGGACCTTGGAGCCGTTTTGATTACAGAAACACCATGTCTCAGGCCTTGGTTTAGACTGAGCAATATTGACAGTAAGTCTGACGAATCTTACTGCAAGCATATGTCCCCGGGTAAATAATACATCTACACACCACGTCTTGATGAAAATTATGAACCAAGTTTTATTTTAGAACAGCATATTTAAAACCTTGCACAACACATTATAGGGAGTGGCTACCTTTAGTCAAACCCTCATCCCCCTCTCTCTGGCCAATAGGATAACCTCTACAGTAACCTAATTACCTCTGTCCAATGTAGTAGAGGGAGGCTATGGGAACCACCAGACCCCTCCCCTGGGCCAACCCCAGGCGTGGCAACCAAGCTCATTCTGACCCAGGCGGTCCCAGGGGAAACTTCCTGTTTGCTCCTAGGCCCCCCCATTGTTATCTAGGTGCCTGGCTGTCTGGCAAATCTCTTTGTTTAGGTTCTGGCGACACCCTGTGAGGTTTATCTTGTTTAGGACAAACCCATTTGGCTCAGCTCCTGCCTCAGTGTTTATACAATGGGGGAGGGTTGACTAATTAAAACATAACTATCACTCCCCAATACAATATACAATATAACACTAACATATTATCCCCCATAACACAATATACAGATGGTGGCGATTGGTATATAACAGTCCAGTCCCAATATAGGCCACTGCTGCCAGTCTCAAGATGGCCCCAGCATAGTTCACGCCAAATCCAATATGGCCCCTGGGTGATTCATGACAACACCTCCCCAAGCGTGGCAGGAAACATCCCTGATTTTTCCAGCTACGCTGATCAGTCATGAATGTGCTGGTTTGGCCCTCTGTATGCTATGCCAGTTCTTGTCTGTCCCAAGGTGCAGAGTAAAAACCTCCCCCAGCCCTTGGCCTTGCTCCCACTGTATAGAGCAAATTGCTCTTCCCATTCACACCCACCCAAATAGTCCAGGGTACCTCCCCAATAATCTGGTATCCCAGAGTACAACAGGTGGGCCACAGTTTCTGTCCCATAGCAACTCTGTTCCCCCCAGCCAGTCCCCACCGATGGGCTGGGATCTCTAATACAGTCTCTGGGCCTATGGGATCGCAAAGGGACAGCTCCTCTTGGCTTCCTTCCTCTGGTCCAGCTGTTTCCGTTGCTGCTTGGGGAGCTACGCTGCTCCCACCCAAGCTGTGCTTACACTCCTCCATTGCCCGGGGTTGAGCAACTTTATCCCAGTCCTTTCTGTTGAACTGGGTCTTTGGAGTGGTGTCTGTTCCAGTGGGCCCCTGGACAATGGTTATCCAGGGTATCTCCCCACTTGGTACACCCTCTGTCATGGTGCCACTCTGCACCCATAATGCTTTTACTAAAGCTGGCATGCTTGCTGCCCTGGCCTGGCTCTTTGTGCCCCTGGCACTCTCTTGCTGTGGGAGGTCAGGTTCCCTGTAGCCAGAAACCAATTCTTTTCCCTCCCCACAGTCTCTTAAACAACCCTCCTGGGCTCTGTGCTTCACTAGCACCTCTGGGGACAACTCCCCTGGACTGTCAGGGTACAGACAGTGGTTATCTGATGCAGGCTGGTGAATCTCATCATTCCCTTCCAGCCTGGCCTCTAAGGCTCCCTTCCCACCGTCCATCACACAATCATCCCGAGCCTCTGGCTCCATTAACAGTTCTGGCCAACACACTTTGCCTAGAACTTCTGAGGGCAGACTTAACTTATCTGGCCCTAGCTTGTGAACAGTTCCCACTTCCTCTGGGATTAAATCTCTTGGGGTATCAGGGGGCAGACATGGATTATCTGACCCCACCCGGGGAACATTCCACTGGGTCTCTGGCTCTTGGGGCTGGTGACTAGGTCCTGACACAGTTACTGCATGTTCTAGGGGCAAACATTCTCCATCCCCAGGAGTTGGCAAAGGAACAGTGTTTACCCCTTCCCACTCCTCACTTTGTTTACAGTCTAGAAATGCCTCTCCCCAGTTCCAGTGAGCATACTCCCTCTGGTACATACCGTCTGAGTTGAAAAAATACTTCTTGGGTATCGCATCCCACAATTCCACATATTCAGCCTCCAGTTGCAGCTCTTGCTGAATCAGGGGTTCCAGCAAAGGAGCCTCCGGGAACCATGCTTCCAGTCCCAGACCCCGGCAGCGTTCAACAAACAAGTTATTATGCCTCCTTGCAGTTCCCATGCCACATTCCGGATCACCATTCAGAATCTCACCGACCCCATATTCTAGATCCAAACGAAAATAGAGATCCTCTCTCCGGCCACCCAAGGACTCTATCCTGGCAAGGTACTGTTCCTCCAAGTTCATCTCTTTCTCTACCAGTTCCTCCAACCAGCTTGCCAGCTCATGGCCATGCCATAATTGCATGAATGCCATCCATTGATTTAGCAGGAGTAGTCTGTAGTCCTCTGCTTCCATCTGCTCCATTTTCTGGTCCTTCTCAGAGTATCCCACCACTGCCACCAGTTATCACGACCCACTCTCTGGCTGGGGTCTGCTGACTTGATTTGGGTTACTCTGGACCTTGGAGCCGTTTTGATTACAGAAACACCATGTCTCAGGCCTTGGTTTAGACTGAGCAATATTGACAGTAAGTCTGACGAATCTTACTGCAAGCATATGTCCCCGGGTAAATAATACATCTACACACCACGTCTTGATGAAAATTATGAACCAAGTTTTATTTTAGAACAGCATATTTAAAACCTTGCACAACACATTATAGGGAGTGGCTACCTTTAGTCAAACCCTCATCCCCCTCTCTCTGGCCAATAGGATAACCTCTACAGTAACCTAATTACCTCTGTCCAATGTAGTAGAGGGAGGCTATGGGAACCACCAGACCCCTCCCCTGGGCCAACCCCAGGCGTGGCAACCAAGCTCATTCTGACCCAGGCGGTCCCAGGGGAAACTTCCTGTTTGCTCCTAGGCCCCCCCATTGTTATCTAGGTGCCTGGCTGTCTGGCAAATCTCTTTGTTTAGGTTCTGGCGACACCCTGTGAGGTTTATCTTGTTTAGGACAAACCCATTTGGCTCAGCTCCTGCCTCAGTGTTTATACAATGGGGGAGGGTTGACTAATTAAAACATAACTATCACTCCCCAATACAATATACAATATAACACTAACATATTATCCCCCATAACACAATATACAGATGGTGGCGATTGGTATATAACAGTCCAGTCCCAATATAGGCCACTGCTGCCAGTCTCAAGATGGCCCCAGCATAGTTCACGCCAAATCCAATATGGCCCCTGGGTGATTCATGACAACACCTCCCCAAGCGTGGCAGGAAACATCCCTGATTTTTCCAGCTACGCTGATCAGTCATGAATGTGCTGGTTTGGCCCTCTGTATGCTATGCCAGTTCTTGTCTGTCCCAAGGTGCAGAGTAAAAACCTCCCCCAGCCCTTGGCCTTGCTCCCACTGTATAGAGCAAATTGCTCTTCCCATTCACACCCACCCAAATAGTCCAGGGTACCTCCCCAATAATCTGGTATCCCAGAGTACAACAGGTGGGCCACAGTTTCTGTCCCATAGCAACTCTGTTCCCCCCAGCCAGTCCCCACCGATGGGCTGGGATCTCTAATACAGTCTCTGGGCCTATGGGATCGCAAAGGGACAGCTCCTCTTGGCTTCCTTCCTCTGGTCCAGCTGTTTCCGTTGCTGCTTGGGGAGCTACGCTGCTCCCACCCAAGCTGTGCTTACACTCCTCCATTGCCCGGGGTTGAGCAACTTTATCCCAGTCCTTTCTGTTGAACTGGGTCTTTGGAGTGGTGTCTGTTCCAGTGGGCCCCTGGACAATGGTTATCCAGGGTATCTCCCCACTTGGTACACCCTCTGTCATGGTGCCACTCTGCACCCATAATGCTTTTACTAAAGCTGGCATGCTTGCTGCCCTGGCCTGGCTCTTTGTGCCCCTGGCACTCTCTTGCTGTGGGAGGTCAGGTTCCCTGTAGCCAGAAACCAATTCTTTTCCCTCCCCACAGTCTCTTAAACAACCCTCCTGAGCTCTGTGCTTCACTAGCACCTCTGGGGACAACTCCCCTGGACTGTCAGGGTACAGACAGTGGTTATCTGATGCAGGCTGGTGAATCTCATCATTCCCTTCCAGCCTGGCCTCTAAGGCTCCCTTCCCACCGTCCATCACACAATCATCCCGAGCCTCTGGCTCCATTAACAGTTCTGGCCAACACACTTTGCCTAGAACTTCTGAGGGCAGACTTAACTTATCTGGCCCTAGCTTGTGAACAGTTCCCACTTCCTCTGGGATTAAATCTCTTGGGGTATCAGGGGGCAGACATGGATTATCTGACCCCACCCGGGGAACATTCCACTGGGTCTCTGGCTCTTGGGGCTGGTGACTAGGTCCTGACACAGTTACTGCATGTTCTAGGGGCAAACATTCTCCATCCCCAGGAGTTGGCAAAGGAACAGTGTTTACCCCTTCCCACTCCTCACTTTGTTTACAGTCTAGAAATGCCTCTCCCCAGTTCCAGTGAGCATACTCCCTCTGGTACATACCGTCTGAGTTGAAAAAATACTTCTTGGGTATCGCATCCCACAATTCCACATATTCAGCCTCCAGTTGCAGCTCTTGCTGAATCAGGGGTCCCAGCAAAGGAGCCTCCGGGAACCATGCTTCCAGTCCCAGACCCCGGCAGCGTTCAACAAACAAGTTATTATGCCTCCTTGCAGTTCCCATGCCACATTCCGGATCACCATTCAGAATCTCACCGACCCCATATTCTAGATCCAAACGAAAATAGAGATCCTCTCTCCGGCCACCCAAGGACTCTATCCTGGCAAGGTACTGTTCCTCCAAGTTCATCTCTTTCTCTACCAGTTCCTCCAACCAGCTTGCCAGCTCATGGCCATGCCATAATTGCATGAATGCCATCCATTGATTTAGCAGGAGTAGTCTGTAGTCCTCTGCTTCCATCTGCTCCATTTTCTGGTCCTTCTCAGAGTATCCCACCACTGCCACCAGTTATCACGACCCACTCTCTGGCTGGGGTCTGCTGACTTGATTTGGGTTACTCTGGACCTTGGAGCCGTTTTGATTACAGAAACACCATGTCTCAGGCCGTGGTTTAGACTGAGCAATATTGACAGTAAGTCTGACGAATCTTACTGCAAGCATATGTCCCCGGGTAAATAATACATCTACACACCACGTCTTGATGAAAATTATGAACCAAGTTTTATTTTAGAACAGCATATTTAAAACCTTGCACAACACATTATAGGGAGTGGCTACCTTTAGTCAAACCCTCATCCCCCTCTCTCTGGCCAATAGGATAACCTCTACAGTAACCTAATTACCTCTGTCCAATGTAGTAGAGGGAGGCTATGGGAACCACCAGACCCCTCCCCTGGGCCAACCCCAGGCGTGGCAACCAAGCTCATTCTGACCCAGGCGGTCCCAGGGGAAACTTCCTGTTTGCTCCTAGGCCCCCCCATTGTTATCTAGGTGCCTGGCTGTCTGGCAAATCTCTTTGTTTAGGTTCTGGCGACACCCTGTGAGGTTTATCTTGTTTAGGACAAACCCATTTGGCTCAGCTCCTGCCTCAGTGTTTATACAATGGGGGAGGGTTGACTAATTAAAACATAACTATCACTCCCCAATACAATATACAATATAACACTAACATATTATCCCCCATAACACAATATACAGATGGTGGCGATTGGTATATAACAGTCCAGTCCCAATATAGGCCACTGCTGCCAGTCTCAAGATGGCCCCAGCATAGTTCACGCCAAATCCAATATGGCCCCTGGGTGATTCATGACAACACCTCCCCAAGCGTGGCAGGAAACATCCCTGATTTTTCCAGCTACGCTGATCAGTCATGAATGTGCTGGTTTGGCCCTCTGTATGCTATGCCAGTTCTTGTCTGTCCCAAGGTGCAGAGTAAAAACCTCCCCCAGCCCTTGGCCTTGCTCCCACTGTATAGAGCAAATTGCTCTTCCCATTCACACCCACCCAAATAGTCCAGGGTACCTCCCCAATAATCTGGTATCCCAGAGTACAACAGGTGGGCCACAGTTTCTGTCCCATAGCAACTCTGTTCCCCCCAGCCAGTCCCCACCGATGGGCTGGGATCTCTAATACAGTCTCTGGGCCTATGGGTTCGCAAAGGGACAGCTCCTCTTGGCTTCCTTCCTCTGGTCCAGCTGTTTCCGTTGCTGCTTGGGGAGCTACGCTGCTCCCACCCAAGCTGTGCTTACACTCCTCCATTGCCCGGGGTTGAGCAACTTTATCCCAGTCCTTTCTGTTGAACTGGGTCTTTGGAGTGGTGTCTGTTCCAGTGGGCCCCTGGACAATGGTTATCCAGGGTATCTCCCCACTTGGTACACCCTCTGTCATGGTGCCACTCTGCACCCATAATGCTTTTACTAAAGCTGGCATGCTTGCTGCCCTGGCCTGGCTCTTTGTGCCCCTGGCACTCTCTTGCTGTGGGAGGTCAGGTTCCCTGTAGCCAGAAACCAATTCTTTTCCCTCCCCACAGTCTCTTAAACAACCCTCCTGGGCTCTGTGCTTCACTAGCACCTCTGGGGACAACTCCCCTGGACTGTCAGGGTACAGACAGTGGTTATCTGATGCAGGCTGGTGAATCTCATCATTCCCTTCCAGCCTGGCCTCTAAGGCTCCCTTCCCACCGTCCATCACACAATCATCCCGAGCCTCTGGCTCCATTAACAGTTCTGGCCAACACACTTTGCCTAGAACTTCTGAGGGCAGACTTAACTTATCTGGCCCTAGCTTGTGAACAGTTCCCACTTCCTCTGGGATTAAATCTCTTGGGGTATCAGGGGGCAGACATGGATTATCTGACCCCACCCGGGGAACATTCCACTGGGTCTCTGGCTCTTGGGGCTGGTGACTAGGTCCTGACACAGTTACTGCATGTTCTAGGGGCAAACATTCTCCATCCCCAGGAGTTGGCAAAGGAACAGTGTTTACCCCTTCCCACTCCTCACTTTGTTTACAGTCTAGAAATGCCTCTCCCCAGTTCCAGTGAGCATACTCCCTCTGGTACATACCGTCTGAGTTGAAAAAATACTTCTTGGGTATCGCATCCCACAATTCCACATATTCAGCCTCCAGTTGCAGCTCTTGCTGAATCAGGGGTCCCAGCAAAGGAGCCTCCGGGAACCATGCTTCCAGTCCCAGACCCCGGCAGCGTTCAACAAACAAGTTATTATGCCTCCTTGCAGTTCCCATGCCACATTCCGGATCACCATTCAGAATCTCACCGACCCCATATTCTAGATCCAAACGAAAATAGAGATCCTCTCTCCGGCCACCCAAGGACTCTATCCTGGCAAGGTACTGTTCCTCCAAGTTCATCTCTTTCTCTACCAGTTCCTCCAACCAGCTTGCCAGCTCATGGCCATGCCATAATTGCATGAATGCCATCCATTGATTTAGCAGGAGTAGTCTGTAGTCCTCTGCTTCCATCTGCTCCATTTTCTGGTCCTTCTCAGAGTATCCCACCACTGCCACCAGTTATCACGACCCACTCTCTGGCTGGGGTCTGCTGACTTGATTTGGGTTACTCTGGACCTTGGAGCCGTTTTGATTACAGAAACACCATGTCTCAGGCCTTGGTTTAGACTGAGCAATATTGACAGTAAGTCTGACGAATCTTACTGCAAGCATATGTCCCCGGGTAAATAATACATCTACACACCACGTCTTGATGAAAATTATGAACCAAGTTTTATTTTAGAACAGCATATTTAAAACCTTGCACAACACATTATAGGGAGTGGCTACCTTTAGTCAAACCCTCATCCCCCTCTCTCTGGCCAATAGGATAACCTCTACAGTAACCTAATTACCTCTGTCCAATGTAGTAGAGGGAGGCTATGGGAACCACCAGACCCCTCCCCTGGGCCAACCCCAGGCGTGGCAACCAAGCTCATTCTGACCCAGGCGGTCCCAGGGGAAACTTCCTGTTTGCTCCTAGGCCCCCCCATTGTTATCTAGGTGCCTGGCTGTCTGGCAAATCTCTTTGTTTAGGTTCTGGCGACACCCTGTGAGGTTTATCTTGTTTAGGACAAACCCATTTGGCTCAGCTCCTGCCTCAGTGTTTATACAATGGGGGAGGGTTGACTAATTAAAACATAACTATCACTCCCCAATACAATATACAATATAACACTAACATATTATCCCCCATAACACAATATACAGATGGTGGCGATTGGTATATAACAGTCCAGTCCCAATATAGGCCACTGCTGCCAGTCTCAAGATGGCCCCAGCATAGTTCACGCCAAATCCAATATGGCCCCTGGGTGATTCATGACAACACCTCCCCAAGCGTGGCAGGAAACATCCCTGATTTTTCCAGCTACGCTGATCAGTCATGAATGTGCTGGTTTGGCCCTCTGTATGCTATGCCAGTTCTTGTCTGTCCCAAGGTGCAGAGTAAAAACCTCCCCCAGCCCTTGGCCTTGCTCCCACTGTATAGAGCAAATTGCTCTTCCCATTCACACCCACCCAAATAGTCCAGGGTACCTCCCCAATAATCTGGTATCCCAGAGTACAACAGGTGGGCCACAGTTTCTGTCCCATAGCAACTCTGTTCCCCCCAGCCAGTCCCCACCGATGGGCTGGGATCTCTAATACAGTCTCTGGGCCTATGGGATCGCAAAGGGACAGCTCCTCTTGGCTTCCTTCCTCTGGTCCAGCTGTTTCCGTTGCTGCTTGGGGAGCTACGCTGCTCCCACCCAAGCTGTGCTTACACTCCTCCATTGCCCGGGGTTGAGCAACTTTATCCCAGTCCTTTCTGTTGAACTGGGTCTTTGGAGTGGTGTCTGTTCCAGTGGGCCCCTGGACAATGGTTATCCAGGGTATCTCCCCACTTGGTACACCCTCTGTCATGGTGCCACTCTGCACCCATAATGCTTTTACTAAAGCTGGCATGCTTGCTGCCCTGGCCTGGCTCTTTGTGCCCCTGGCACTCTCTTGCTGTGGGAGGTCAGGTTCCCTGTAGCCAGAAACCAATTCTTTTCCCTCCCCACAGTCTCTTAAACAACCCTCCTGAGCTCTGTGCTTCACTAGCACCTCTGGGGACAACTCCCCTGGACTGTCAGGGTACAGACAGTGGTTATCTGATGCAGGCTGGTGAATCTCATCATTCCCTTCCAGCCTGGCCTCTAAGGCTCCCTTCCCACCGTCCATCACACAATCATCCCGAGCCTCTGGCTCCATTAACAGTTCTGGCCAACACACTTTGCCTAGAACTTCTGAGGGCAGACTTAACTTATCTGGCCCTAGCTTGTGAACAGTTCCCACTTCCTCTGGGATTAAATCTCTTGGGGTATCAGGGGGCAGACATGGATTATCTGACCCCACCCGGGGAACATTCCACTGGGTCTCTGGCTCTTGGGGCTGGTGACTAGGTCCTGACACAGTTACTGCATGTTCTAGGGGCAAACATTCTCCATCCCCAGGAGTTGGCAAAGGAACAGTGTTTACCCCTTCCCACTCCTCACTTTGTTTACAGTCTAGAAATGCCTCTCCCCAGTTCCAGTGAGCATACTCCCTCTGGTACATACCGTCTGAGTTGAAAAAATACTTCTTGGGTATCGCATCCCACAATTCCACATATTCAGCCTCCAGTTGCAGCTCTTGCTGAATCAGGGGTCCCAGCAAAGGAGCCTCCGGGAACCATGCTTCCAGTCCCAGACCCCGGCAGCGTTCAACAAACAAGTTATTATGCCTCCTTGCAGTTCCCATGCCACATTCCGGATCACCATTCAGAATCTCACCGACCCCATATTCTAGATCCAAACGAAAATAGAGATCCTCTCTCCGGCCACCCAAGGACTCTATCCTGGCAAGGTACTGTTCCTCCAAGTTCATCTCTTTCTCTACCAGTTCCTCCAACCAGCTTGCCAGCTCATGGCCATGCCATAATTGCATGAATGCCATCCATTGATTTAGCAGGAGTAGTCTGTAGTCCTCTGCTTCCATCTGCTCCATTTTCTGGTCCTTCTCAGAGTATCCCACCACTGCCACCAGTTATCACGACCCACTCTCTGGCTGGGGTCTGCTGACTTGATTTGGGTTACTCTGGACCTTGGAGCCGTTTTGATTACAGAAACACCATGTCTCAGGCCTTGGTTTAGACTGAGCAATATTGACAGTAAGTCTGACGAATCTTACTGCAAGCATATGTCCCCGGGTAAATAATACATCTACACACCACGTCTTGATGAAAATTATGAACCAAGTTTTATTTTAGAACAGCATATTTAAAACCTTGCACAACACATTATAGGGAGTGGCTACCTTTAGTCAAACCCTCATCCCCCTCTCTCTGGCCAATAGGATAACCTCTACAGTAACCTAATTACCTCTGTCCAATGTAGTAGAGGGAGGCTATGGGAACCACCAGACCCCTCCCCTGGGCCAACCCCAGGCGTGGCAACCAAGCTCATTCTGACCCAGGCGGTCCCAGGGGAAACTTCCTGTTTGCTCCTAGGCCCCCCCATTGTTATCTAGGTGCCTGGCTGTCTGGCAAATCTCTTTGTTTAGGTTCTGGCGACACCCTGTGAGGTTTATCTTGTTTAGGACAAACCCATTTGGCTCAGCTCCTGCCTCAGTGTTTATACAATGGGGGAGGGTTGACTAATTAAAACATAACTATCACTCCCCAATACAATATACAATATAACACTAACATATTATCCCCCATAACACAATATACAGATGGTGGCGATTGGTATATAACAGTCCAGTCCCAATATAGGCCACTGCTGCCAGTCTCAAGATGGCCCCAGCATAGTTCACGCCAAATCCAATATGGCCCCTGGGTGATTCATGACAGGTATCACCTCTGCTTTTCTCCAGTCATCTGGTAGAGACCCTGTAGTGAGGGAGTCTTGAAAGATTAGATATAATGGTTTGGCTATTACAGAACCCAGCTCCCTCAGTACCCTTGGATGTATTCCGTCAGGACCTGGGGCTTTATTAACATTTATTTTCTCCAACCTCTTTTGTATTTCTTCCTGCGTTAACCAATTATTTAGTAAAGATAGTGTAGCCCCATTATGTTGCGGTGTCCCAACCACTGGTACCTCCCTTGTGTAAACCGACGAAAAGAACCTATTTAGCTCATCTGCCTTTTCCTGGTCACTAATTATCAGATGGCCTGTGTCACATTGTAATGGTCCTATTGATTCCTTCCTGGCCTTCTTCCCATTAATATATTTAAAAAATATTTTAGGGTTAGTCTTACTTTCCATTGCAACTGACTTCTCATTTTCTATTTTAGCCAGTCTAATAGCCCTTTTGCAAGCCTTGTTGATTTCCTTATAGTCACATAAAGCTGCCTCTGTTCCCTCCTTCTTGTATAATTTAAATGCATATTTCTTTTTCCTCATCATGATCTTTAAGTCATTGTTAAGCCACATGGGATGTGATTTACTCCTATTCATTTTATTTCCACATGGTACATGCTAATGAGTATGTTTATTTAGTAATGATTTGAATGTTGTCCATTTATTTTCAGTATTCTTCCCTGTAAGTTCTTTGTCCCAGTCTATATGTTGTATTGCTGCCCGTAGCCCATTAAAGTTAGCCCTTTTAAAATTTAGAGTTTTTGTTGGCCCCTTACAACTCTGTTTTTTGTATTCTATCTCAAATGAGACTGTGTTGTGATCACTGTTCCCCAAGGGTTCCCCTATTTTTACATTTGATATTATATCAATATTACTTGTGATGACTAAATCCAAGATGGCCCCATTTCTAGTAGGTTCTTGTATTACCTGGGCCAGATAATGATCCCTGAGTGATCTCAAGAACCTGCTCCCCTTAGCTGAGCTGCTGGTCTCGTTTATCCAGTTTATGTCAGGGTAATTAAAGTCTCCCATTATTAGATGTTAATTTTGAGAATATGGCTCCTACCTAACTATAAGCAGTCTACAATTATTTTGTTTTATGTAAAGTTTATTTTCAACATACAAAACAGTACATATTATACATTTCATTTTATCATCTAAGTACAGTAGAAAACAAATATAGACAATATAGAATACATATGCCATAAAATATTCAAGCCATGGAAATCTCTAACCATGACAACAAACAGTAGTGTATTTTATTAGACATGCAGTGGAATTCCATTAGGACCTACAGTGCCTTGCAAAAGTATTCAACCCCCTTGGCATGTTTCGTGTTTTGTTGCCTCACAACCTGGAATTAACATGGATTGTTTGAGGATTTGCATCATTTAATTTACAGAACATGCCCACAACTTTGAAGATTTTTTTTATTTTTTATTGTGAAGCAAACAACAAATAGGACAAAATAACAGGAAAAGTCAATGTGCATAACTATTCACCCCCCTAAAGTCAGTACTTTGTAAAGCCACCTTTTGCGGCAATCACAGCTCCAAGTCGCTTTGGATAAGTCTCTATGAGCTTGCCACATCTTACCACTGGGATTTTTGCCCATTCCTCCTTGCAAAACTGCTACAGTTCCTTCAAGTTGGATGGTTTGCACTTGTGAACAGAAATCTTTAAGTCTGACCACAGATTTTCTATTGGATTGAGGTCTGGGCTTTAACTAGTCCATTCCAACACATTTACATGTTTCCCCTTAAACCACTCAAGTGTTGCTTTAGCAGTGTGTTTGGGGTCATTGCCCTGCTGGAAGGTGAACCTCCATCCAAGCCTCAAATCACGCACAGAGTGGTACAGGTTTTGATCAAGAATATACCTGTATTTAGCACATCCATCTTTCCTCAACTCTGACCAGTTTCCCAGTCCCGGCTGCTGAAAAATTGTGTTCTTTCGGTGATGTAATGTGTTGGGTTTGCGCCAGACAGAGCTTTTTATGGGCTTCATAACAAAGGGGGTGAATACATACGCACATGCTAAGTTTTCTATTTCTAAAAAAAAAATTATGGATATATTTTTCTCATTTCACTTCACCAACTTAGACTATTGTGTTCTGATCCATCACATAGAATTCAGATTAACAAAACATTGAATTTAAGGCTGTAATGTAACAAAATAGGTAAAAAGTCAAGTGGGTGAATACTTTTGCTAGGCACTGTATACATGACTTTTCCCCCTTTCTACAAGGCATGAATCACATTAGCTCCTTCCTACTCAAGTTTGCTATATTTCTCCCATGTCTTCCATTTAATAAAGGACTTTTCAGATAATCCTAATTTATGTACATCCTTATCGAATTGATAATTTCTATATACAACAGATTTTGTAACCGAGTGTTGCTTCCACCTACGATGTTTCGCTGGACATATTATCTGCATAATAATTATTTTCATTTCTATAGGGTACATTTATAGGGAAGAGATGTAATAATGCAACTTCAGGAAATATCGAAATATGAATTTTAATTATCTTAGAATTTTCCCCAAAACAATCTTTCCAAAGTATTTGAATTTTAGGACACTCCCACCAACGATGGAAGTATGTTCCTCTTAACCCACAATTTCTCCAGCAGACATTGTTCTCTAGTGCCCTTGAAAATGTTGACATTTTTATAGGCGTTAAGTACCATCTATTCAACACCTTAAAACACACTTCCCTCATAGGTGCGTGTTTTATAAATCCATCCAAGATTTCCATTGCTTTAAACCAACATTTAGTTGTCCATCTTTTCCCAATATCTTTTTCCCAAATATACATTTTACATGTTTTGTTGATCTCTCTTATTCTTAACTATATTATAGCATTTTGATATCTTTTTTTACAAGCATAGTTTTTCAAATGTTGTATAATTTCTATCTTGAAGTAAATTATATTCAAGTGCTGAGAACATAGAGTTCAGTTTGTAATAATCCAACCAAAAATAGCAGTCTACAATTTTTAACAGCAGCGTAGTTTAGTTAGTAATAAATGTATACATTTATGGTTCTCATGCAGCTCTCCTATTTTGTGATACTATACTTGTATGTAAACAGAGACTTTAAACTCTTGAATTTTTAAACGGTTATTAGTGTAATTAAATAATAGATCATTTTAACATACAATCTTGTGCACCTACAGCGAGATAAATGGTCCTTTACCTGCCTCAGCTGTGAGATTGCCCATGTATGCACAGTTTAGGATATAATATGCTATGTTGTTAGTAAGCTCTAAGTTAAAAAAATTAAAAAACACCCTCAACTCATTTGAAAACTGAACAATATTCGGAAACACCAAATTTCAAATAAAAGTTTAACTGGAACATTTAATACATTTTTCGAGACTTTCAAAAAAAAAAAAAACAGTATTAATTTAATAATTTAATAGTATTATTAATCCATTTAATACCTTTTCCTTTTACTGTCGATTATATTTACCTCTATCAATGTTCTTGACACATAGGTTTCATCCAGGTTTTAGATCTTTTCTTCCATAGCTCTTTAGCCATGCTGTCCAAATATTCTACCATGTCATGAATTAATTATTGTCTTTGAGCAACTTCAATTTAAGCATCAGATCTGATGTAATTATAGGTTTCATTTAATCTCTAAACATTTTTTATCTTTTATGTAAGCAAAGCCAACTTTTCAAAATATTTAGATTGTATAGACTTGTATGGACTCAATGCAACAGTCTACTCTTAAACTTATTTGTGGACCTTATACTAATGATTCAGCATGCTACTCGTTTCAAACTATTTAGAATTAGAGAACAGGACCATCAAACATGTAATATAGATCTCAAAATTCATACATTTTACAGAACTATTTTAATTAAAATTTATAGTTAAAAGGTTGCAGTTTTTACCATCTAAATGAGGTTTGACCACCTTCAGTCATCGAGTCACATATCAGTCATTTAGTCATCAGAGCATAAATCAAAATAATAAGCCACTGATTGAACCACTTATACTCTACTATGGTATAAAAGTTGTTTTTTATCTTTACTTTGGGTCAGCATTTGTATATTGTATATTATTGAAATTGTTACTTTTTATTTAGGCGACTTTACACAATATGTTATAAATGTTGTCAGTTTCCATCCTCTAATTTTTCAAAGTACAAAACGTCACAACATGAGGATATTAAAAACAGTTACATTCTTCTCTCTACATCAGATCTGAATAAAGTTGAACTCTTTTTTCACTACACACCATTATCTTCCAGGTAGGAGTCAGCAATAATGAAGTATGTGATCTTACTCTTTATTTTATTAATAAGTTATATCTTAAAGGGCTTCTGTAGTGCTATATTTAATATGTACTCTTTCTACTCTGGTTTCTAATAATCTTATTCTTCAAATGGTAGGAGACATTGAATGCTTGGGAAGCTTCAAATAGCCTACTGGTGAATTGTAGCTAAAACAGACAGTGGAAAGCTCATTAGTTAACAAGGACGCATCCAAGTCAG
Source organism: Discoglossus pictus (assembly GCA_027410445.1). Lineage (NCBI taxonomy): Eukaryota > Metazoa > Chordata > Amphibia > Anura > Alytidae > Discoglossus > Discoglossus pictus. The sequence continues at coordinate 338,157,034 of CM050167.1, forward strand.
CAGCTGAAAGGAGAAGCTCAGGTAAGGAAATGGAAGATGTATTAATGAATGGCATAAACAAGGGAAATATGTTGTTTTGTTTGTTTTCTAAAATATCTTGTCCAATATCAAAATCAAAGTACTATATATAAAAAAAAATTGACTGCAGTGGTCATTCAATTGTGTGTGTATTGCATATGAGAAGTAATTTGTCCCTAACAGTTTTATAGAGTAATTTATGTCTTATTTTAAATTGGAGCCAGCGTAAGAGAATGATGGTCTTATGTGATATTTGTCTATATCCACCCAAACAGGTTGAGCTTCACTTTGATGCCTTGTAAATATGTTCACTAGTTAAAATACTACTTATATTGAAATACATCTTATCTTGATAGATTCAAACATTGTACTAGACCTCATTCTCAGTGCTTTATTGTTTAACTTTTTAAGATTAATTTGTTAACTGCATTATGTAATATTTAAAAATCTTCCCATGAATATATGCTTGTTATAACAGAAGCATAGAAAGCAATGGTTATTGAAGGCCTAGCAAAGAAATGTATTATTTTCCCCATATATATAAATTTATTTTTTATTTTCTAAACATGTAATTAACTCAAAAGACTTCATAAACTATACATAGAAGATAAATATTTACAATATATACAAGAATTTACCCATTCATGCATACAAACCTTTTTCAAAGGAATGAGATATTGAAAGCTTCCAATTTTTAATCATAAACTTACAACCCAGGCACAAATCTTAATTGTTTCAAGGTTTTATTCAAGCATGGGAGAGATGGTCTATAAAGCAATAGTTTCAACAGAAGGTTATCTGCTTATAAGTTTTGTTGCTGCCATTTTTATTCACTGCATAAGTTGTTCTCATGGAGTTGTTGGGCTGTATTTAAGGGAATACATTGCTTAAAGTTTTTGTATAAATATGCCTAAAAATGTAAAGGCTTTTCGACACTTTGGGCATCTGTTAGTTCATTTATTTTTATAGTTTGTATTTTATTCTTTAATGTTATATCTATTTGTCTATATTGTGAACTGGTAACACATCATATGGTTGTAGTCTGAGTTTTGTTTCTGTATATTCTGGGGCCCTCATTCAATTGCAATTTGGCCAATTGAATAAGGGTCTAAATAAGCACATAACTTTTTTTTTTAAAGAAGTTTTTACTTAGCAAACATCTATCCAAAAGCAAGGTTTTCTAAAACTAAAAACTTCTTTAAAAAATATTTGCTACATGCTTATTTAGAGCCCTATTCAATTGGCCAAATTGCAATTGAATGAGGGCCTGGGTTTATAGAATGATCTTCCATGCTGATTTAAAATAAAAAGGAAAATTATAGTGTAATCTGGAAACGCTTCCTTGAAGCAACACCGTCTGTGGGAGCTTAATAGGACAGTGGGGCAAACACTGTGTGTGACTGCCAAATGTGTTTCATGACTTTTCTAGCAGCTTCCTCAGTTACATACCGTATTGGTCCGAATATGAGCCGCACCTTTTTTCCGATTTTTTAGTTTGCGAGTTACGGGAGTGGCTTATATTCGCAATCATAAAAAAATGACTGCCGATTTGCGAGCTTGCGAGTTACGTGTGCGGCTTATATTCGCGAGCGTAAAATTACTGCCGATTTGCATGCTTGAGACTGCTCTGTAGCAATTGAATAGCGGTTTGCAAACGTAAAATTACTGCCGATTTGCGCGATTGCGAGTTAAGGGTGCCAATTTGCATGCTTGAGACTGCGGTATTGTAGCAATTGAATAGCGATTTACGGTTTTAGTGATTCTAACATCCTGTAAGGCCTGTCACCTGCAAAAGAAGTTACAGTACTAATTAGAAAGCCTGTTTCTTGCAATGGCTGATCACTTGTAGAGTCTTTTTCTCTCCAATTTTAAGGGTGCGGCTTATATGTGAGTACTATCTTTTTTCTATATTTTCCCCTTGAATTTTACAGGTGCGGCTTATATGCAGGTTTGGCTTATAATCGGACCAATATGGTACTTCAAAAAAATTGTCAGACACCAGAAGGTAGAGAAGGTAGTCAGGAAGGATGGTTGAGGATGTTTACTCCATGTCCAGCACCTGCTGTTGTGGGTGATCATATACATCTCATTTCCAATGTGAGTATAATTTTGTATTTGATTTTAATCTGATGTTCAATAAAAAACCCAATACTAAGCTAGATGTGGTGGTGCAATTTCTTTACTCATTGCCTTATAATACTTTCTTTACTGGTTGGGTTGATCATACTGCTATTGGCCTTGCCTTCACCACTGGATATGCAATTAATTAACTGTGTTTTCCTCAAATGCTAAAGAGCCCACTGAGGCATTCTAGGAGTCTAACTACAGTAGATTCTCAATTTTCAGGCACCCATGGGGATTGGTAGATACCGGATAAATGTAGTTTCGGGTTGCTTGAGAGTTACTATTAAAAGAGGCCTAGATTAGCTGCACATACAATGCTCTCCTAAGAATATTTGTCAGTGAGGGCTGTTCTAGCAGCAGCAGCTTTCACGCCTCACTTAGACACAGGTAGATTCGGCTAGAGGATGCCGTGCCAGACCTGGGGAATGTAACACCAACACTACACTGGCTCAGTCACTCGTGCCTGTCTGCTTCTAGGTAACATTGAATTGCAGAGATGTAATGTGGATGACATCTAGGTGCCTGTAAGCATTTTGTGGCACGACAACCTGGCTCCTGGCATTTGTTGAGACTTGTACATTTTTATTTTTATTTAAAATGCAGTATTCTGGTTGCTTAAGAGTTCTTGTTGCTTGAGTTCTGGATAACTAAGACTCTACTGTATCAAGCCCTTGCAACCTGCCAGATGACTCATAGAAGCTGTAGGAGCATAACATAGTGACATCATAGATGAGATGAAAAAATACTTAAGGGGACATTAGAACCACAAAAAGTATTTGTATCCATCTTATATAGATTTGAAAACTGTCTAAAAATTGTAATATGATTTTTCGTTATAGTAGTTATTCCTGAGATATTCCGTGACGAGTAGCTACTATACAAATCCTAGTTTGTTCCTCAGAGTGCTTTATAAGTGTAAGATTGATTTTGCTTCAACAGAAACCATCAATCAAACAAACAAGCAAACAAACGGTTCTACTTATCAGAACATCAAAACAGATAGTACTCATTGAGGAGAAACAAATTTGCATAATGATGTTGCAATGTATAAACAGTTTTAGTTTTTAATTTAAACTGGACATAAGACTCTCACAGTCCCAACCATTTCCAGTACAACACCATTTAGTGAATCTAGGGCTTGAAATGTCACTGATTAAAAAAACAAGTTTGAAAGTGTTTAAATAACTTAAATTTTCCCAATCACATTGATAATTACTAGTGTACCACATAATGAGACACTTTTTTTGGTCATGCAGCTGCAAGTAAACACTAATAAACAGCTGGGAGTTAGCAGCTGCATATGATTGGATAACAACCTTCGGAACACATAAAAAATATACACACATGCTGTGTCACAGACAGGTTGAATTGTTGTTCAAAAATGTGAATTTTCCACATTATATTAAACTTATTGGATCTATCCTGTTATGTTGTCGGGACAGGACTGTCGCTGCAGTGTGGCCTCCAACCGCTAGATGGTGCTGCCAATATTTTGCAGCGCTGCTGATATGTGAGAGAGGTTCTAAGCCTAACCCTTGAACTAACCCTAACCCTCACCCTAAACCTAACAGCTTTGACTCTATGATATGGCACCGGAATATCAGCAGCGCTTGCTAGCAGATGCTCACTGCCACTGCTGCTGCCTTGTGCTGCGCCAGCATAAGAGGATAGGACCAATTTATTTTTTACCATTGACACAATAAAAGATTCCAAATCACCCTCTGCTTCTAAATGTGGATATTTTAGATGAGTTAAGAATTCCTTTAAGCTCCCTTGCTAGTTCAAATTCTCCTGGTGGAAAACAAGACAGCAGCATCATTAATCACAAGCTACATGTCACTTTAACGTATTTTAAAAGTGGAATAATGAATAAGACATGCAAATACAGCACCTTTCAGAATTATTGTCACCCTTTGTAAAGATGAGCAAAATAACTATGAACAAATGTCTTTGTTGTTTATCAGCTTCCTCTTACACCAAAAATAAGAAATACATTTGGATCAAATTCTAAAAAAGAAAGTCCTTAGAAAAATAATATATTTTGTTTCCTCAAAAACATGTCATAATTACTGGCACCCTAGACATGAACAAAATCTATATATCTTTCCATCCATATTTACTTTTTAAAACACATGAGTCTTTGGAAACTGTTAAATGGTCATCAACGACTTCCTATTTTAATGGGGGTTTTAATATTAGGCCAAAACACCATGGAGAGGATAAGAGAATACATAAATGAAATGAGACAAAGGCTGTTTAGCTTCATAAATGAGGCACTGGTTGAAAAAATAGATTTGAGCCTCAAAATACCACCATTATTGGTGCAATATTTAAGAACTTCAGCTATGATGAGCCTTCCTGGAAGAGGATGCAGGATTATTTTGGAAAGCCTGCTGGGTCCTTTACTTTTATAGTAGCGCTTAGTAGCGCTGTGTTGTTAGGGGTTAGGGTTAGGTATAGGTTTAGGCAAAGGGTTAGGGGTTAGGCATAAAGGTTAGGCATAGGGTTAGGGGTTAGGAATAGGGTTAGGGGTTATGGTTAGGCATAGGGTTAGAGTTAGGGTTAGGCATAGGGTTAGGGTTATTGTTAGGGGTTAAGGTTAGACATAGGGTTAGGCATCGGCTTAGGGGTTATGGTTAGATATAAGGTTAGGGTTAGGGTCAGGGGTTAGGGTTATGCATAGGGTTAGGGTCAGGGATTAGGGCTAGGGTCAGGGGTTAGGTTATGGTGTTGTAATGTAATTATGAAAAATTACATTACAACACCATAGATGTTTTAACTTTTTGACAAAATATTTATTACAACTTAAATTAACATTTACAATTCTTTTTTATAACTATGTAACTTAAGTAAACAATATTTTTAGAACATTTATATTTTTAACATGGCTGGTGGTGAATTTTCGACTATGTCTTTTAATATTTGGACAAATGAGTCCTGTACTTTGGTCAATCTAACATGCTTCTCTGTGAGCCCCAATGTGCTTAGTTGCTGACTTTGCTTTTCCCCACATCGATTCAATAGTCTGCATGTGGGCACCTGTTTCTTGATTCATAAAATGTATGGAATGATAAACTTGCAATTAAGTGTACTCTTCCTGAAATAGCCGGGTATACGCCCTCCACTCGTCGGATGTGATGGTTGTGATAGGATTTATATTTTGCTTAGTGATGGGTATTAATGTGTTAGCTGTTCTGTCTGGAACAGCTACCAGGAAAGCTTCATGTGTCTCGCAAAATATTCCGCCAAACACCCATTGTTGGGGTAGAATTCTTCCAACATTATTTTTTTCGCTTAGAAAAGATACTGTTGTCAATTTCTACTGTCATGTTAGGCCCATCAATTATCATTGGATTTCGGAGTAATGAGGACAGACAGACTTCTCTCATATAATTATTCCAGTCAACAATTGTGTTTCTGTCGAGATCAAATTCTTGTTGACAGAATGAAATAATTAATTAATTAATATATGTAATATTTGAGTAGGATTTATTGGTAATATGTGTGCTTTGGTTTATGTACACTTCACTTTTATTTTCAGTCTTCTTTGAGACTTCTACCCTGCTTCTGCTACTTTCTGTGATATTATCCCATCATTTGTGACGGTCAAGTGATTAGTCCAATATAAATAAATAGAAGGAGTCAATCTCAAGAGTGGTCAGTTAAGGGACACTTTTTTAAGCTTAATATTAACAGCATTATTAAATTGTGATTCGGCCAATTGAATAGGGCTCTATATAAGCACAGAGCATATTTTTTTTACAGAAGTTTTTAGTTAGTGAACCTCTATCCAAAAGCAAGGTCTTCACTAACTAAAAACTTCTGTAAAAGAAATATGCTATGTGCTTAAATAGAGCTCTATACAATTGGCCGAATCACAATTTTATAAAGCTGTATGTATATATCAGTCAAATCTAAAAGAAATGCAGATATTTAAAATATACCTTTTAAAATGTGTAACAGCTAAAGTAGGAGAAACTGCTTGCACCAATTAATGTTTTCTTTAACTCTTTTTAAAAAAATCTTGGAAACATAAATCTTGCAAACTGTACTCTATATAACTCGATTTACCAGGGTTCAGAGTTCAGTTTGATCAATCACCTCAGATATATATATATATATATATATATATATATATATACAAATGCTTTTTTTCAAGACATAATACGGTGACCGTGTGAAAAGTCCTCCTAGTTTTTTTGCTACACATTTTAAAAGTAATCTGATAACAAATCTATTTGCTTTAAAAATAAATACAATTAATCTGCTATTAATGTGAAAACAAAAACATTAAGTTGCCTTCAAGAACAGTGAAAAGATCGGCCTGTGGCATCAAATCATACAGCAATATGCAAATTTATGTAAGTAAAAAAAGACCACACATTTTTAATTCACAACCAAACTTTATCTTAAATGTCATGTTTGTTATTAAAAATAGCTCACTTGTTTGACTGCTGTTAGTAATCTGAGTCCTAGTTGGGTTAACTAAATATAGCTTCTGAAGCCCAGACTGGTTTAGACACATGCAGAGCTGTGCTTGCTTGTTCTCAAAGGCAGAATAGTATACTGTATATGTATTTGTATGTCTTACTACTAAACAGGAACTTATCAATAGACCTACAAAGATCATCTAGACCTTTGATGATATTTTCAATTTAAAAAAAGACCTGGTAAGAACTTCTTATGTGTATTGCATGTTTTTTATAAATGTTTTCATTTCAAATTTGTGTTGTCCTGGTTTTGCATGTAACATTTCTATTTATTTATATATATATATATATATATATATATATATATATATATATATATATATATATATATATATATATTTATTTATATATATATATATATATATATATATATATATATATATATATATCATAATATTTTCTGTACAGTTTCAATGCTTGTAGGGTTTCTTTTACATCCATATTAGTTTCCTGTATTACATATACAAACTGATCATTGGACATGGAAAGTTTCTGGATTTCACTGAAAATATGATTATTATCTATGTATCTATGTATTTTTATGTACTTTATTTTATTAAAAGTGCTAAAAATCTCTGTTTGTGTGTCTAAAATCCAACAATTTTCCTAGCTCATGAAAACACAAAGTGTGAAGTAGAGTGTTTAAAATTAGTATGTCAGAGGCCCCTCTCAAGGAGCATATTGCAGAATGTTGCCACTGATTGGTTGCTATGAGACAGGGCTACCCCTGTACTTAGAAGTGCGTCTTCATGAGCTGTAGAGAGGAAAGAGAGTTAGGAAATATTTGTAAGCTTTTAGGCAGAGAAAAGGAGGAGACTGTGAATACACAGGAAGCTTCCTTTTGTACAATAGGAATGTTATCGTTTTAAATTGTTGTTCTTCAGCTATTTCTGACTCTCTGTGACCCTATGGACCACATCACACCAGATACATCTGCCTCTAGCCCTCTGAACTCCCTCAAGTCCATATTCATTGCTTCAATTACCCCATCTCTACCTCTGCAATCCGCTTCTTTGTGTGCCTTCAATCATTCCCAGTGTCAGAGTCGCTCTAAGGAAACCTGTCTTCTCCTGATATGGCCGTAATAGTTCAGCTTTAGCCTCATAATCAAACCTTGAAGTAAACAGTTTGATTTGATTTCTTGGCTGCAGTCACTATCTGCAGAGATCTTGGAGCTCAGGAAAATAAAATCTGTCACCGCCTCAACTTCTTTCCCATCTATTTGCCAGAAACCGAGATTGCCGTTTGCCAGGATCTTCATCTTTTTAATGTTAAGCAGCAGGCCAGCTTTTGCACTCTCTTCTTTCACCCTCACCAAAAAGTCCACTTTACAAACCCTTATATTGACTAAATGTGTTTATATAAGGTAATAATATCCAGTCTTAGGTGCCTGTTTTGTTCAGAGAAAATAAGTATATTTTGGTTAGTCTTTCTTCATAGCTTAGTCTGCCCATTCCCCATTATTGATTGCTCATCTGTTAGTTCTTTCTCCAAATATTGTTTGAGAGAATCTTAAACTTTACTTTGCTGGCATGTGAAATGAGAGCAATTGTTTGATAATTGGATCACCCTTTGGCACTCTTTTTTTCCAGTCACTTGCACAGTTCAGCTGCAATTCCATCAACTCCTGCCACATTGTTATCAGCAAGGCTTCCTAGACCACATCTCTCCAAGATCTCTGGCTTCAGCTCCTCTTCTCTATCTGATCTGCTTCTGTTAAGTCCCGACCATTGTTATCTTTTGTCACGCCCACTTTGGCATGAAAGGTTCTCTTGAGATCCCCAATTTTCTTGAGGATATCTCTTGACTGTCCCATTCTGTTATCTTCTTCTACAGTGGGGGAAAAAAGTATTTGATCCCCTGCTGATTTTGAACGTTTGTCCACTGACAAAAAAATGAACAGTCTATAATTTGAATGGTAGGTGTATTTTAACAGTGAGAGACAGAATAACAAAAAAAAAAACAAACAAGAAAAACCCATGTCAAAAAAGTTATAAATTGATTTGCAGGTCAATGAGGGAAATAAGTATTTGACCCCTTTGTCTTAGTACTTGGTGGCAAAACCCCTGTTGGCAATCACAGAGGTCAGATGTTTCTTGTAGTTGGCCACCAGGTTTGCACACATCTCAGGAGGGATTTTGTCCCACTCCTCTTTGCAGATCCTCTCCAAGTCATTAAGGTTTTGAGGCTGATGTTTGGCAACTCTAACCTTCAGCTCCCTCCACAGATTTTCTATGGGAATAAGGTCTGGAGACTGGCTAGGAGACTGGCTAGGCCACTCTAGGATCTTAATGTGCTTCTTCTTGAGCCACTCCTTTGTTGTCTTGGCTGAGTGTTTTGGATCATTGTCATGTTGGAATACCCATCCACGACCCATTTTTAATGCCCTGACTGAGGAAAGGAGGTTCTCACCCAAGATTTGATGGTACATGGCCCCGTCCATCGTCCCTTTGATGCAGTGCAGCTGTCCTGTCACCTTAGCAGAACAACACCCCCAAAGTATATTGCTTCCACCTCCATGCTTGACGGTGGGGATGGTGTTCTTGGGGTTATAGGCAGCATTCCTTCTCCTCCAAACACGGCGAGTTGAATTGATACCAAAGAGCTTGATTTTGGTCTCATCTGACCACAACACTTTCACCCAAGTCATTCAGATGTACATTTGAAAACTTCAGATGGGCCTGTATATGTTCTTTCTTGAGCAGGGAGACCTTGCGGGCGCTGCAGGATTTCAGACCTTCACGGCGTAGTGTGTTACCAATTGTTTTCTTAGTGACTATGGTCCCAGTTGCCTTGAGATCATTAACAAAATCCTCCTGTGTAGTTCTGGGCTGATTCATTGAAACTCCATATGGTGAGATCTTGCATGGAGCACCAGACCGAGGGAGAGCGGCAGTTATTTTGTGTTACTTCCATTTGCGAATAATCTGTCTCTCACTGTTAAAATACACCTACCATTAAAATTATAGACTGATCGCTTCTTTGTCAGTGGACAAACATTCAAAATCAGCAGGGGATCAAATACTTCCCCCCCCCCCCCCACTGTGTCTCTTTACATTACTCATTGTTTCCTTGTCTCTGAAATTCTGCATTCAGTTGGACAACTTTTTTCCTATCTCCACTACCTTTTGCTTTCCTTCTTTCCTGGACTACTTTTAAAGCCTCATCAGACAGCATTTTGCTTTCTTGTTTTCTTTCTTTCAGGTATGTTGCTGTTTACTGTACAGTGTCACAAACTTCTGTCCAAAGTTCTTCAGGTATTTAATCTACCTTGCTTAGTCCTTTAAATCTATTATTTACCTTCACTGGACATTGACAAGGGATATTATTTATTTTATATCTACTTGGTCTGATGATGTTCCCTCTTCTCAGTTTAATTCTGAACTTTGCAATAAGAAGCTACCACAGTCAGCTCCAGGTATTGTTTTTGCTGACTGTATAGAGCTCCTCCATCATTGGTACAGTAGATTCTCAGTTAACAGGCACCCACGAGGATCGGTAGATGCCGGATAAATGTAGTTTCTGGTTGCTTGCGAGTCACTTTTCAAAGAGGCCTACATTAGCTGCACATAGGATGCTCTTCTAAGTATATTTGTCAGTGAGGGCCTTCTGACAGCAGCAGCTTTAACTCCTCACATACACACAGGTACATTCAGCTGGAGGGTGCAGTGCTGAACCCGGGGAATGTAACCCCAACACCACACTGGCTCAGTCACTCGTGCCTATCTGCTTCCAGGTAACATTGAATTGCAGAGACGTACAGTGGATGAAATCTAGGTGCCTGTAAGTATTTTGTGGCATGACAACGTGGCTCCTGGAATTTGTTAAGCCCTGTAAAATGTAATTATTGTTTTAAAGTACAGTCTTCAATTTTTTTCTGGATGCTTGAGTTCTGGTTAACTGAGAGTCCACTGTATATTGTTAAAAATCTGATTTCTGTATTGTCCATGTGGTGAGGCCCATGTCTAGAGTCATCTCATTATCTTGACAGCATTCTACTAATCTCTGACCTGCTTAATTTTGTATTTCAAGTCCAAACTTGTAACCATGTAACTTTAGGTTCACTACTTTAGCATTCCAATCTCCAATGATGAGAGCAGCAAATTTTCTTTGTGGTACATCTAGGAGGTGTTGAATATCCTCTTAGATTTGGACAACTTTAGCCTTTTCAGCATCCGTGGTTGGAGCATAGACTTGGATCACTAGTCATAGACTAGGCTTGCCTTGAATTTGAATTGAACTATTTCTGTCATTTTTTGAGTTGTAAGCGAGCACTGCTTTGGCAACCCTTCGATTGATAATGACTATTGCTCCATTTTTTTGCGTGATTTTTGATCAAAATAGAAGTTCTGATGTTTGTCTGGTATAAAATGTCATATTCTAGATCATTTGAGTTCACTAATTCCCAGGATATAAATTTTTAATCTTGTCATCTCATGTTTGACCAAATAAAGTTTTCTTTGGTTCATAGTTTTAACATTCCAGGTCCCTGTGCTGAATCGTTCTTTGCAGCAGCAGACTTTACTTTCACCTCCAGACAAATCCATAGTTGGTTATCCTCTGGAGTTTGTCCCAACTACTTCATTAGATCTGATGATACTCATACTCACCCGCTGTTTCCCCATTAATGACCTGTAGGACCTGACCTGAGGAGCTCATCTTCTAGTGCCATATAGCTATGTCTCTGGTTGTGCATATCCATAAGGTTTCCTTGGCAAAGATACTGGATTGTGTTGCCAGTTCCTTCTCTAGTGGACCTTGATTTATAGACAATAATTGCATATAGATTTATGCAGAATGTGTTGTGTAAGGCATGTATCAGAATGTTTGTAATTGTCTTTAAATTTGTTCTCTTGTGTATATATATATATATATATATATATATATATATATATATACAGTCAGGTCCATAAATATTGGGACATCGACATAATTCTAATATTTTTGGCTCTATACACCACCACAATGGATTTGAAATGAAACGAACAAGATGTGCTTTAACTGCAGACTTTCAGCTTTAATTTGAGGGTATTTACATCCAAATCAGGTGAACGGTGTAGGAATTACAACAGGTTGTATATGTGCCTCCCACTTTTTAAGGGACCAAAAGTAATGGGACAATTGGCTGCGCAGCTGTTCCATGTCCAGGTGTGTGTTATTCCCTCATTATCCCATTTACAAGGAGCAGATACAAGCTCCAGTGTTCATTTCAAGTGTGCTATTTGCATTTGTTGCTGTTAACTCTCAATATGAGATCCAAAGAGCTGTCACTATCAGTGAAGCAAGCCATCATTAGGCTGAAAAAACAAAATAAACCCATCAGAGATATAGCAAAAACATTAGGTGTGGCCAAATCAACTGTTTGGAACATACTTAAAAAGAAAGAACGCACCGGTGAGCTCAGCAACACCAAAAGACCCGGAAGACCACGGAAAACAACTGTGGTGGATGACCGAAGAATTATTTCCCTGGTGAAGAAAACACCCTTCACAACAGTTGGCCAGATCAAGAACACTCTCCAGGAGGTAGGTGTATGTGTGTCAAAGTCAACAATCAAGAGAAGACTTCACCAGAGTAAATACAGAGGGTTGACCACAAGATGTAAACCATTGGTGAGCCTCAAAAACAGGAAGGCCAGATTAGAGTTTTCCAAACAACACCTAAAAAAGCCTTCACAGTTCTGGAACAACATCCTATGGATAGATGAGACTAAGATCAACTTGTACCAGAGTGATGGGAAGAGAAGAGTATGGAGACGGAAAGGAACTGCTCATGATCCAAAGCATACCACCTCATCAGTGAAGCATGGTGGTGGTAGTGTCATGGCGTGGGCATGTATGGCTGCCAATGGAACTGGTTCTCTTGTACTTATTGATGATGTGACTGCTGACAAAAGCAGCAGGATGAATTTTGAAGTGTTTCGGGCAATATTATCTGCTCATATTCAGCCAAATGCTTCAGAACTCATTGGACGGCGCTTCACAGTGCAGATGGACAATGACCCGAAGCATACTGCAAAAGCAACCAAAGAGTTTTTTAAGGGAAAGAAGTGGAATGTTATGCAATGGCCAAGTCAATCACCTGATCTGAATCCGATTGAGCATGCATTTCACTTGCTGAAGACAAAACTGAAGGGAAAATGCCCCAAGAACAAGCAGGAACTGAAGACAGTTGCAATTGAGGTCTGGCAGAGCATCACCAGGGATGAAACCCAGCGTCTGGTGATGTCTATGCGTTCCAGACTTCAGGCTGTAATTGACTGCAAAGGATTTGCAACCAAGTATTAAAAAGTTAAAGTTTGTTTTATGACTGTTAATCTGCCCCATTACTTTTGGTCCCTTAAAAAGTGGGAGGCACATATACAAACTGTTGTAATTCCTACACCGTTCACCTGATTTGGATGTAAATACCCTCAAATTAAAGCTGAAAGTCTGCAGTTAAAGCACACCTTGTTAGTTTCATTTCAAATCCATTGTGGTGGTGTATAGAGCCAAAAAGATTATAATTATGTCGATGTCCCAATATTTATGGACCTGACTGTATATATAGTTCACCACAACAATCATCTAATAGATGGTGGGCAAAAGAGCGATAGAAGCCCTCCCACCATACGGTATATAAATAGTACATTTGTGTTCACATTTGAATGTCTAAAACAAGTAAAAAAAAACCTGCTTCCTGCTCAGTATCCCAAGAAATAGAGTTATTACATTTCATTCTGGGAAGCTGAACAGGGACATGCAAATGTGCCCACAGATGTTTTGTTCAATCCATAACCATTGCTTCCTTTAAGCTTATGACCGCTCCATTACACAGCTTTTATGCAAAGCCAAGGTTGGATTATACACAAGCTGGGAATCCTACCCACGGACAGCAATTTCAAGGTTACTGCCTATCATCAATGTGAGGCAGGATCCCAGCTTGTGTTGTGGACCTTATGAGTAGGTAGTACACCACAACAATCATTTAATATATTGTGGGCAAAAGAGCGATAGAAGCCCTCCACGTACAGTAGTACAGTATATAAGAGGGACATCTGTGTTCACATTTGAATGTCTAAAACAAGTTAAAAAAATTGCTTCCTGCTGAGAATTCCAAGAAATACAGTTATTACACTGCATTCTGGGAAGATGAGCAGGGGCATGCAAATGTGGCCACAAATGCTTTGTTCATTAATCCATAACATCACATATAATAGTTGTCAAACTACGAATCGTCGCCTCGCTTTGCGAGCTCGCGAAGGAGCTTGCAAGAATTGCGTCCCTCCCAAAGCGAGGGACGCAGTTCGGGCCGCAAATGCGGACCCTCGCAAATTGAGGGGCCGCAGTTGCGGAAGGTGGAGGCTCCAATGTTGGCTGCAATGAGCCGAAGGCTCATTGCAGGCCGCAAATGCGGACCCTCACGAAGCGAGGGGCCGCATTTGCGGAGGTGGAGGCTCTAGGCCGCCTCACAAGCGGTTACAAACACCCACAGAAGCGGGACTTTGAAAAAATACATCTAACACGCAATGACTAAATACAGACTTACACAAAAAAATACGAGCCGCAGGACTTAGAACGAAAAATTTACGGACTTACACAAAAAAATTATAAACTCGCAAAAATACGATCTTAGCGGCCGAACTGCACGCACCTGAAAACATTAAAAAAACAATAAATTCACAAAAAAATGACATAAAAAGCTTACCCACAGCAAGGGGGAGCACCCAGGACCTCTGCAAGTGAAGTTACACCTCAATTTAAGTGCAAATTACCGAATTTAGACACACGAAAATCCCCTAAGCAAGAGAAAAAATGGCCGCCGAAAAAAACGAAAAGAAGGTTACAGGACCCTAAAACCGCAAAACACCACCAAGCACATACAGATTTTCCAAAAAGCCGTACGAGGTACAAGATACACTTTTAGTAAGGACGCTAAATCATCCACACCCGTGTACCACATACACATTCGCCGCCATTTTACAACACTAACTTACACAATGCGGAAGTACACCGCTACACAACAGATTCCCTTTGTGCACGCAGCCTATTTACACTACACACTGCACACATTGCTGACACTTACACCTCAGCTCCACAACACTGCAAACTTACATTGTATGCTGCAGGAACATCAAAACAGATTGTCAGCTCTTCAGCACAATGCTTCCTGCATATATCACTTACAAATAGGTAAAGTATATTAATTTATTAATTTATTAATTACTTAATTAGCATACAAAAGTACATATAAAAAAAAACAACTATCTGAATAAACACAAAAGCCATTCACTGCGCGCCTCACAACGAGCGCGAACGCTGCTCATAGCGCACAAACTACACCAGGGGACAGCCTTGCAATAGCGCAAAAAGGAGATCAGCGCCGAGCTTACAATGACAGCAAAAGCGCCTCTGATAAAAAAAGTCCAACAACCAAGAGCCTCGCAATGAGCGCCGAAGGATCTCAGACCACCCAAAAAAATGTAATTAATGTCTCTGGCAAACAGCATTACAATTGTATTGCCCCGTAATTTTTGACGGGCAAGTCGCTAGTATATATATACTGTAGGTGTGATTGAAGGACATTAACTAAAGACTCACCAACAGGTACATTTTAATAACTTCTTTTTTTTCTGGTTTTGCTTTTACTAAAGTCATTTTCAGCTAATCTCCTGCCTGTAAATATGATTAACATAAATATTTAAATTTTCAGCAGCCTTTTAATGCATCTTCATAACTGTGTCCGTTTACATTAATTATTATATTGGTTATTTGTCTGAAGACATATTGGAGACGGTTCTATTTATTATTAATGTATGTTTTGACAATTCATGAGGTGCTATAGACAGACTCACAGAACAAATCTTGGCTCCTGAGGCAAAGTTGGTTTCCCAAAATGACAGGGAGAGCTGACAGTTGGATTACAGATTGGTTCAGTCAGCTGATTTATTATTTAGCTTGTTCCTCAGTTATAATAGTAGCAGCCTTTGGTCTGACCACATTTCAGTAACTGTTTATGAGGTCACAGAATTTATGTGTGTGAGGGAGAAAGAGAAAAGGAGAATGATGAAGAAGGGGATGGGACGGCTAGCGAGGGATTCATTTATATTAATTTGCTAAATGTACACAATTTAAAGAATTACTGTACAATTAAATATATATATATCATGTATATGAATGAGACTGAGTCTGACTAAGAGCATAATTATGTAGGAAAAATTAATTAAGCTAATTTTTAATTGGAAAAAGATACATTTGGATGCCTATTATGGACCCTGGAGGCATCCATGATAATTTAGTGGAAAATGTGCGAGTGATAGGGCCATTTACTTTTCTAGAAAGCAGTGTTTGCTTCTGTGTCTGTGAGGGAGCAGGTGTCATTTTAATTGAGATTAAAAAATCTATGAAATGGCTCCTCTTTCAATCCTTCCCACTTCTGCGTCCACTGATAGATAAATAACACACCCCTCACGATCAAACTCCTAGTAATTGATGCAATAAACACAAGACAGAATCCTCTGTTCATAATTCTTAGAAAATTCTGTATTTCTCTAAAATATTTTTATGTTCTTGGCATACACAGCTGCTAATCTTGCTATTTAGTGACATTTTTCTTGTATTACAGTAGTTCTTTATTGACAATGTTCAATGATCCAGACCCAGTAATTCCTCATAATTCACATATTACAGATGCAAGATATCAACATCCTTAACTGAAACAATATGGGTCACATTCAATTTGAAGCCCGCAACTCAATCGCAGACAGACAAATGTCTGCAAGTGAGTTGCGGGCTCCCGTTGGTCTCTGATTGCGTGCTATTTAATTGCTCAAGGCCGCAAGTTACGGGCCCCAGGCTAAAACCTTAAACCATGCACTGGTTCAGAGCACTTCAGGGCAGGGACATGATCAATTCAGCAAGCCCGCAACTGCCCATTTCTAATCAGCCAATACAAAATGAGATTGTCATTATTATGGCAGTAATACATGGAGTTTACATGTCAATCAATTAGGTTCGGGGTCCAATATGCGATCAGACTCGCAAACCCGAAAAATAAAGAATTATGAAAATGAATGCCAATACTGTTCTAGTCCGTATGGGTGGCCTGATATGTATTAACTCATTGATACCTGAGATTGATTTAACCCCGAAATGAAACATAAAAATAAAGTAAAATTCCTGCCGATTTGCGAGCTTGAGACTGTTGTGCAATAAATTCTAATGTCTGTCATTGCTTTCCCTGTTATTTACAGTGCTGTATTGTGTTTTTATTTGAATTTACAGTCTCTCTAGCACTCATTGGATTTTCTCCTTTATTGGCTGTTTATGGGTGTGAAAACATTTGCGGGAAATCTAGCAATTGAATAGCGATTTGCGATTTTAGCCTTGCAAAGGCTTCTGGAGGCTGTAAATTACGAGTTTAACCATTGCCATTTTTCTTCAAGCCCGTAACTCGGAAGCTGCTCCGAGCCCGCAAAAAAACATCAATTGAATAGCAAAATAGCTTGCAACCTCACTTACGGGCTCCTGGATCTCCCAAAAGCTCAATTGAATGGGGCGCTATGTTTTTTCTAATATTTTAACACCAGAATATATTTGAAGGATTATATATTTAAAAGGAAAAAGGAAAAATAGATAAAGAATGGAGCAAAACATTGAAAATGAATAGATACATTGTTTGCAAGGCTGTTCTGTCTTGTCTTTGTTAATTATATATGGTAAATCTATATTCTTTAAAGTGCAACAGTAGATGTTTTAATTATGATAGAATAGTAAAATACCAATAAAAACATGGATATTTTCCATTTGGAAGTTCTGTTGCAGCCAACTTTTGTGGTAACAATATAGGCTGATTGTTCACTGATTGATACCTGAGAAATTGTCTGCAAAAATAATCCATTTAATTAATAATGAGGGTAATTAGATATTGATAAGAAGGCGAGTCTTGTGGGAGGATCACTTGAGCTAAGTGACAGCCAAAGTTAATTCAAAATAGTTTTTCTAATATTAGACGACATTTTTGAATGACTTCCAGCTGCAAATATTCATATTTTAATCGCCAGTTTACTATCCTACCAATTCTGGGACCTCTACTGTGTCCCTTCAATTTTCTTCTAAAAAAAGATACGGTATAATTTTTTTGCCAAATTTGAAGTACATCATATCTGGGAGGTGTACTTACCCATTTATTTAATATATAATTTATGTGATGTATAATTTCAGACTATGTAGGTATTTCTTGCTGATTAAAGTATAAGGTGTTTTTTATTTTTATTTCACAGCTAATTATAACTAAAATTTAATGTGCAAACAAAGAAAGTTTTTTTTTATCCAGAAAAAAATCATTTAAAGACATAGGCCCTATTTAATTGTCAAACTTGCAATTACTGGAGTTCGTAATGGAGCCGGTAATTGTTACTCATATTTAATTGGCTACATTTTGCTACTCGCAATCCATTTGTGAGTTACAGGCTCAAAATCACTGTGGTTGTCGCAAACATAACTCTGTCCTATCTCCACCTTTGATGTTTCAAGCCCGCAAATGTTACAAGCGCTAAAGACGCAAAATCCATATTCAGTTGCAACAATTGAACAAACCCGCAATTGACTTCCAACCTGTTATTGCCAAATGTATCAAAAAATTATACGAGTACTAGATAGGACTCGCAAGTGGGTTAAACACATGTTCGTACCACTGTAAAAGCAAATACACACACACTACTGTACTTTAAAATATTGGGAAAGCAATGAAAGGTATTAGAATTATTGGACAACAGTCTCAAGCTCGCAAATCGGCAATATTTTTTTAATGCTTTATTTCCATGTTATATTGATCCCAGGAGTTAATACATATCCGGCCACCCTCATGGACTAGAACAGTTGATTTATTCATTTTGATTTTTTTTATTGATTTCTACATTTCTGGATCGTAAATCTCGATCATAAATCTTACTTCTAAACACTTATTCATTGTAGTCTAAACTCCATATTTTACTGATGTCATGATGACGGTCTCATTTACTATTGGCTCTGTCTAAATTGTAACTTACAGGCTTGATTAATTGATCATGATCATGCCCTAAAATGTTACATACGGGTTCATGGTTTGTGTGTTGGGACTGTGAGACTGTACTTGCGGGCTTGATTCGATTAACACATCTGTAACACATTTCTAATCCGCCGGCAGTTTGAAGGTAATTACGGGCTTGGAATTAAATTGGGACCATAGAGTCTCATTCAATAGAAGCTAATTTTATGCGTAATTTTTGCTGTGGGAGTTTTTTCAGTAATGAGCTTTTTTCATGACGTACTCCTCAGCCATGATATTACTGATCCCACCCGCAACTCGTAAAACCATGCCTTGTCAGTAAAGCACAAGGCATGGAATTACACAAAATCCAATGCCTTGTCCTTGAAGGACTTCTGCTGCATCTAAAAAATAACCCCATGGTATAACTATTGACCCCAACATACTATGTGGTCTATGCAGGTCCCCATGGTATCCCTATTAACCCCCTAACTACTATGGGGATATATACAGACCCCCATGGTTATGTAGATGGGGATCAGGAGATCAGGGAATGGGGGTAGGGTTGAGTGGGGAAGGGGATCATGGAGAGTGAGTAGGCAGGGGAAAGCCTTTGTGGGTGCTATAAAGTACTCATACTAATTTTAGGCAAAATCAGGAATATTATGATTTGCGAGTAATAAATAATTTTGAGTGATTTGGAATAGAATAACTTTTTTGAGCAAAAGCAAACTTTAATATTACTGATGTGTGAAAATCAATGTGGAAGCAGGCTAGAGGAGGGTTAATCTCAGGCATTGAGAGTAGCACACTTGCAATCATGAGAGGGGTGAATAGAATAGCTAGGGAAAGCTACTGACCACTTTTTAGTGGTGTAACTTAATTAAATGGGGAATTCAATGGAGCCCATGGCTACCACCATCATGGCTGCTGCACTCTTCCCCTGCCTCCTTCTTTGCAATGTTTACAATAGTATGACACAAACAAAATCAACTAAGGTTGAATTAATTATGCAGGCCAGATAAAACGGTGTTATGTCATCGTGAACTGGAATAATTAAAATCATGAAAAGATTCAATGTTTTATCTATTAAATAAATATTAGATATGTAGTCCTTATCAAAAAAACACTATTACATATTTGAAATGTTACAATTTATTGTCTTGTTGTGTGTGACATAAATATACCCATATACTATTATTGTTATACTGTGGACTCTGTCCATATTGAGTCTATATATTCAACTATCATTTGAATTCCTGATACATATATAGCTTAACATAGAGATTGAGGTGTCAGCTTTACTGCACCTTCCAGTAAGGAGGTATCCTTTGTGGATTCTATGGACTTAGATCATTAAACATATATCATTATAAGTGCAAAAGCACAATATACACAGTTTTCCTTGTAGATATACTGCAGGCCGAGTCCACATTATTCATATACAGTGGTACCTTGATACTGGTTGTTAATTATTTCCAGAAGGCACGATGAGTCCTAGGGATAAAGTTTACTACAAGTACATTCTACTTTACATACTTTCTTTGAGTGTACTTCATATTTAAAAAAAGTGGTGTTGTTTATTAATAAATATTATTATTTTCCAATATAACCTTTAATATTTTTCTTTTTTGGTAAATGATTATAGTATTAAGCACTTGGAAATTATAGCAATCTCATGTTGTCTCTTATAAAATCATAAATATCTCTATTATTCAGGGATCTGGCTGTGGTACGGCATTGAATTGTGATTCAGCTACTCTTTGGTCTACTTAAGACACTAGTTGAGGGCTGATGTGTCCTTGACATTAGTTAACGGCTGATGTGTATGATGTAAAAGAGAGGCACGGTTGTGTGTTCACTGCATAGTGACAGTCAAGGCTTGTCATGTGATGATGATCCTAGTGGTATTATATACAGCAGATAACATATGGCTTTGTGGGACTTCATAGAGACATAGGTCTAGATCAGTGCTTCTCAAGCACCCAGTGCCAGCCCCTGAGATCTATTAAAATGTACTCACCATGTAAGGATCTTAAATGAAGTCCCCCATAGTAATTTAACTAGCCGTTCCCCAGGAGTACTGGATGGAAACCAGCCAGTCCCCATAAGCAGTGAATTTTATCCATCGTGTCCCCAGTTCAAAAATATTGGGAAACACTAGTCTAGATGACAATACACAGAGAGTAAGCTCTCCAAAGTAAGGGCCACAACACTATATGCACATATCTAATTGTACTATTGTCACACATCTCATCAACATAATTTATTGTAACCCTGCTTTGTGCATAGATTTAAACCAGCAAAAGAAGGGGGCCACCCAGTCCAAACTAGTACATTATATTCATATTAGAAGGATACACTGTCATGTAGGAAAATAGGCTACGTCATTAGAGGTCACAGAGTATCATTTAAACTCTTACACAGAGCTATTTTCTCAGTAAAAATAAGTTTATCTTTGTTCATTTTAGATTAGAGCAAAGAACTGTTTCTTATTAAATAAGATTTGCTCTTAAACCTGTTTTTTTTCAGAATAGGGAGAAATTATACTGTGAATGTTATTTAATCAACAATTGTGGTGTGTGTATTCAAATTTTCTGCTTTTTAAAGGAAAATATCACACAAAATTGCCCACAGAACGGTAAAAATGTGCATGTGAACTGCTGTCACTATTTGTTACAATGGCTAAATGTTTACATTTCTTTCACTGGGCTGTTTCCTGCAGCTTCTATCTCAGGAGGGTGTGTTCCTGTAAAGTAATGAGTTTTCCATTAGAGGTAATGAAAGTGCTTTCAGTTTTAACTTTCTCATGCCAAATAGTAGCACATTTACAGCCTTATTAAATTTCCATTCGACCAATTGAAAATGGTTCTATATAAGCACAAAGCATATATTTTTTACAGAAGTTAAAGTTAAAGTCTCATCCCACTTCAAGAAGCCAATTAGGAAATGTAGCAGCTTCTACTGTAGCATAATTGCATACAGTATATCACATATAATAGTTTTCAAACTACGAATCGTCGTCACGCTTTGCGAGTTCACGAAGTTGCAGTTTGGTCTCTCACGAAGCGAGGGGCCGCATTTGCGGAAGGTGGAGGCTCCAACATCGGCGGCAATGAGCCAAAGGCTCATTGCAGGCCACAAATGCGGACCCTGGTGAAGCGAGGGACCGCATTTGCGGAGGTTGAGGCTCCCACGCCGAAGGCTCATTGCAGGCCGCAAATGTGGACCCTCGTGAAGCGAGGGGCCGCATTTGAGGAGGTGGCGGCTCTACGGCGCCTTACACGCGGTTACAAACACCCACACAAGCGGCACTTCAACAAAATAGATCTAACACGCAATCACTAAATACGGACTTACACAAAAAAATATAAACAGCGGGACTTAGAACGCAAAATGTATTGACTTAGCAGAAAAAAATATAAACCACAGGACTTAGAAAAAAAAACATTACGACCTTGCAAAAATACGACCTTAACGGCCGAACAACGCGCACATGAAAACATTAGAAACACAATAAATACACACAAAAAAGACATAAAAAGCTTACTCACAGCAAGGGGGGTGGGGGATGGGACCTCTGAAAGTGAAGTTACACCTCAATTTAAGTCCAAATTCCTGAGTTTAGACACACGAAAATTCCCTAAGCGAGAGAAAAAATGGCCGCGAAAAAACGAAAACGAGGCTACAGGACCCTAAAGCCGAAAAACACCACCAAGCACAAAAAAGCCGTACAAGGTACAAGATACACTTTTAACAAGGACGTTAAATCATCCACACCCATACACATTCGCCGCCATTTTACAACACTAACTTACACAATGCGGAAGTGCACAGCTACCCTAACAGCTTTCCTTCTCGCACGCAGCCTATTTACACTACACACATTGCTAACATTTACATCTCAGCTCCACAACAGTGCAAACCAACATTGTATGCTGCAGGAACATCAAAACAGATTGTCAGCTCTTCAGCACAATGCTTCCTGCATATATTACTTCCAAATAGGTAAAGTATAGTCATTTATTAATTTATTAATTATTTAAT
Organism: Discoglossus pictus; assembly: GCA_027410445.1. Classification (NCBI taxonomy): domain Eukaryota; kingdom Metazoa; phylum Chordata; class Amphibia; order Anura; family Alytidae; genus Discoglossus; species Discoglossus pictus. Next base: position 338,179,719 of record CM050167.1, read on the forward strand.
TAGCATACAAAAATAAATATACACAAAAAAACAAAAAACACTATCGCAATAAACACCAAAGCCATTCACCGCACGCCTCCCAACAAGCGCCAACGCTGCTCATAGCACACAAAGCCTTGCAATAAGCGCAAAACGCAACCAACAGTCTCGCAATGAGCGCAGAAGGCGCTCAGCGGGAGGCTCGCAATGAGGGCCAAAGGATCTCAGACCACGAAAAAAATGAATGTCTGTGGCAAACAGCATTACTTCCCTTACAATTTTATTGCCCAGTCATTTTTGACGGGCAAGTCGCTAGTAATATATAAAAAATAGACAACATGTTTTAAGACTGTAAAAATGCATCACTCAATGTAATTAATTGTACAAAAGAGTATATTCTAAATATGTAACAATAATGCCCCTTCAACAGTGATGGAAAAGTGAAGTTATTTAATAGACATAGGGCCTTAATAAATTTGCTGATTTGGAGTTCCCGAAGACTGTGAAGGAGCATGCAAAAGTTACGGCTATTACATTGGCCTCTTTTAGCTACCTGCAAACGATCTGCGGGTTACAGGCGGAAAATTCCTACCGGCTGTCAAAATCTGAACTCCATCCCAGCTAAGTCTTTGATCTTTCAATCCCATAAATGTTACATTCGCAAATCGCTATTAAATTGCTACAAGTCCTCAAGCACGCAAATTTTTTCCCACCCATAAATGGCAAATGTACCCAAAAATCCTACGGGTACTAGAGAGTACGGGTACTAAACTCCTGTCTGTAGCTAAGTAAAAAGCAAATATAAACGTTGCCGTAATGATGCTGGTCTCTTTTACTATTGGCCAAAACTACGGGTTTGAATAATTTATCATGTGACGCCCGGAAATGCTAAATGCTGAAGCATGGTTTACGGACTTGGATTCCGGCCATGTTGTTGTGGCCTTTTCTAATTTAGTCGCTCTTTAACTCTGGAGAATTGAATAGGGCCTAAAAGCTACATTTCTGAGAAATTTACTTCTTCAATGGAATGCTATTAAAAAATTATTTAGTAAGCTAAAACTTATACTGAATGTTCCATTTTATGTTGTTGCATTTGTTTCAGTAATCATCTTTCTTGCATCTTAATGTACAAGATCTATTTAAAAGGACTGTTTAGTGGAAGTTCTATCACATTCTATCCCATAAATTTTATAAGAGCAATGTAGATGCTTCCAGAGAAGTTGTGCTTGGTAGAAGGTTATCTTGACATTGAGAAGCCATTCATACATCGTTTTTGGTGTCTTACCTAGACTTCCTTTAGGTTAAGGGTCTGCAATGGTAAGTGCTCGGGTCACAAGTCTAACACTTGCTCAAAGTGATTTTAAGTAATTAGCTGTCAGGCTGCACATTGTCATAGAGATTTAGGTAACTGACTAGCTCTTTTTTGCTAGCTCTTTGAAACAGGGACTTCAACTCTGTTAAACAAATATTTCTGTTTTATTGCATTATATTGCCTTTGTATTACCTCCTAAACTTGTTTTATCTTTGTCATTTGTATTTACTATACCCTTGTAAATAGCCCTATGGAAAATGTTGAGCCTTTATAAATAAGGAATAGCAATAACCCAGCCTCTCTGTCAGCTCAAATAACACACAAGAGCCCGGCACGCAAGTTTGTAAAATCCTGTGTGTGTGAGTTTGTAAATTATATGTGGTAAACAAATAGATTTTTTTAATAAATTCAGAAACTGAAAAAGGCTTTAAACTGGCTATATATAATTCACTAACAGTTTTATGTTGTATGCATAATTTGTTTATCATCATTTCTTTGTATTGCTATGGGCCCAATCACAATCCCTAAACTATCTGCACAAAAAGCTCTCTCGTAACTGTGAGACTTTTTTGTGCAAGATACAAACCTATCACATTGCAAACTACAAACTGCACTGTTACCTGGGGACCACGCACCAAAATCCTCATATAGTTACTGCCCACACAGCAGTGCTGCGGAGACTACTGAGCAGTCAGTGCTGCATAGTTTAAACACCCCCTCCTATTCCTTCATCCATCTTCATAAACCCTTCCCATAGCAGGGAAGGGTTAAAACTATAAGCATTTAACCCCACCGACCCCACTGCTGATCATTCCTACAAGCCCAGGGATCTGCTCCTCCCACATGCTGAAGGGAACCCCAGGGATTCCCTGCCCCACTCGCCAGATCCCCAGTAAAATATAAAGCATGGGGGTCTATTGAGATCTGGGTTCATAGGGGATATGGGTACTAGGGGATCCATAAGTTTCCTCAAGTCTGTGTAGTGTTTGGGTGCACTTATTAACCCCTCAATTGTGTCAGATATAAGAAGCAAGCCTTACATTGAACAAGTATTTTAGGGGGCGAAAGCCAAACCGTAAAACATGCAATTGTATGTAGCATTTCAGAGCGTGAACATGTTCAATAAAGCAAGGTCGTAACTACCCATTTAGAAACAGCCAATAGAAAATGAGACCGTCATCATTACGGCAGTATAAGATGGAGGCTACAAGTCAATCAATCAATCAATTAGCGTCTGGAGGTCCCATATGCGATCAAACTCGCAAACCCACAAAATGCACAATAATAAAAATGAATGCCAATACCGTTCTAGTCCATAGGGGTGGCCTGATATGTATTAACTCATTGATTCCCGGGATCTATATAACCCCGAAATAAACATAAAAATAATTAATTTTGTATTGCCGATTTGCGAGCTTGAGACTCTGCAATTAATTATAATGTCTTTCATCGCTTTCCCCGTCATTTAAAGAGCAGTATTGATTTTTCATTTGCATTTACAGTGCTACGGACATGTCTTTAACTCCTTTGCGGGTACCATTGGGTACCCGTAGGATTTTCTTCTACATTTACCATTTCTGGGTGTGAAAACATTTGTGGGCTTGTGGAATTGTAGCAATTGAATAGCGACATGAAAGATCAAAGGCTTAGATGGGGTATGAGTTACGGTTGTAACAACTGCAGGGATTTTCAGCCTGTAACACGTAGATGGTTTGCGGCTCACAAAAAAAAACGCCAATTGAATAGCAAATTAGTTTACGGACTACATTACAAGCTCCAGTAACTTAAAATGTCTCAATTGAATGAGGCCCTATGTATCCTAGGCAAATTCTCAGCATTCTGCTGTTAGCGAGCTACTATTTATTTTTTATCGAAGTCACTCAAACATTGGGTTTTATGTTGTTGCTTAATGGCTTATTTCAGTATATGAAAAATTTGTAGTTGCCAGTTTATATATATTGCTCAATTTTAATGGCTTACGAATACTGCAAAAATCACTATATGAATGTATTTTTTTTTATTAGTATTTATGATTAATTGGATGCACTATACACGTCACCGTTGTATGTAGCCCAGGGATAGTTTATGGAAGTCTCACTTTGCTAATCACCATTATCTCATACCATCATTTTTCTTTTCTTGTTCCATGACATCATTCTGATCTTGTCATCAATCAAACTGATTTTCACTTGTGCTTGAAATGTATACCAACAGCAATCAAGAATAACCAATAGCTTCATCAGTCACTGATGCCTACAGGCTACTGCTTTCAGGATACTGATTTTAATAATTCTGATAGATACAATTGTTTGTCTTAAAAAAATCCCTTTATTTTACAAAATAATCCAGGTACAAAATAAAATATTGTATTTTTTTTAATATACCGTACTTCGAAAGTACTTTTAGAACCAAACAAGATAATCATTCTGCAATCTGGCATCAGTATGAATCAAGGGTGTAGGATCCAGAATAATTCTGGAGGGGATACAGCTCATTGTATACACATTCTGTAAAATAGCTTATATACACATACATAGAAATATCTGGGGGGGGGGGGGAAATAAGTCCCCCCATCCCCCCCAGTTCCTACACCCATGGTATGAATCCTTGAGCTCTGGCTATGTGGCCAGTATCAGAGTTCATAAAGTAATATCTTGTTTAAACATTTCAGTGGCAAGGTAGATTTCAAAAAGTTGCTTTATAGCGGCAAATTAAATATCAACAACTTTTCATTTGCTGAAAGACAAAATGTGAAAGATTCATAAATAAGTTTATTAATGAAAGTATTTTAACATTTGCACTTTAAAATTCTAATAGTTTCAGCAAATTAAACTCATCATTATAGCTTTGGAAAAATTATTTGACACACAAACAATATCACCAGCTATATAAGCCATGAGCATAAAAGCATTTTTAGAGGAAATGTCAATTTTAACAAACGCTTCATGACTTTTAAGACTCTTTCTAAGAGTCCAAGAATCCATCTTGCATCCATTTCTCAGAGCTGAATCATGGGTGTGTGTGTTTTGGCTATCAAGAGAGGGGTGGGAAGAAAAGAACAAAGAGCCTTTGTTAAAATAATTAGATTAGATTCAAACTGACCTCACACCCCTTCCACCTCACCGGCCCCCAAAAAAGACTCCTTGCTTCAGTAAATGTAACCATGTCTCTCCAAAAATGTAAACAACCTCTCACACACACAGTGTTCACCTATATATTATGGATTCCTTTAGGGCCCAGCAGAGGCATCAACATTTCCCCGCTTAATTATGCTTTTAGTTTTACTCAAAATATTTGCAGTTATTTCTTTTTTAAAGCTGATAACACACCTAGAAATATTATCTCAAGAAATAACACAACAATTAAAATAATATACAAATTTCCCCTATTGTAATACAAATATAATGTAAACAAAACATCATCAATCACTGCACAAATGCTAAAGCGTTAGTGATTATATTGACACCATTGTAATAATTATTTATTCAAAAAAATAACCATACTTTAGAAATTAGCTGGTATCACTTTGCAGAGTATGCTGTGATTCATGCTATTATTTTGCAGGTGCAATGAGTACTTATTTGGATATCGACTTCCAAGGGTCTAGTGAAGACAGAAAACTATATGCAGCAGATTCACTTAACAACTTAAACAAGTTAAAGCTCTGTGCCAATGACAGACAGGATATTGATGGTAAGTGATGATGATTGAATGAAAAGGGGCAAGGGAAAGCACACTAGATGCTAAGAAATCAAATAATACATTATTATTATCTTTGAGGCATGATAAAAGACAAAAATGGTATGATGACAGGAATATACAGGATCTTAAAACGTTTAACCTCCATAGTTTGCACAAGGAGCTGGAGCCAGAGATCTTGAAGAGTAAAGTGAGATGAGCCATAGGAACCCTTGATAATAACAAGGCTGCAGGAGTTGATGGAATCCCAGCTGAACTGTTCAAAATCCTAAACGATAAGGCTGTGAAAGTATTGCTTGTTATATGCCAATAAATTTGGAAAACTCAATAGTAGCCAGTGGACTGGATAAGGTCAGTCTACATTCCAATTTAAAAAAAGGCAGTGCCAAAATAATGCGCCAATTATCAAAAGAATTGCACTCATTTCACATGCCAGCAGGGTAATGCTTAAGACACTACAAGCTTGTCTCCAACAATATACGGACGGAGAATTACAAGGTGTGCCAGGTTTTTTAGAGGAACAAGATAATTTGCCAATAATAGAGAAAGCAAGAGATAGCATAAAACATTTACCTTTGCTTCATAAACTAATCTAAAGCCTTCGACTGTGTGGATCACAACAAATAGTTTCAAGATGGGGTATCTGGATTTGGACTAAGATTTATAGTCAGAAATTTACATGGAACAACCAAATGTTTCATGATCGAAGAAGGAGTTCAACAAGGTTGCATATTGCCACTTTATTTATTCATGTATATGTGTAAGGCTGGACTGGAAGAATCCAAAGCTGGAATTAACATTGGTGGGATAAATATCAATAACCTCATGTGTGCAGATCATACTATACTGATGAATGAAAGTGTGGAGGAAACTTCTGGGTGAAAGAAGAGAGCACAAAAGCTGGCCTGTTGCTCAACGTTAAAAAGACAAAGATTATGTCAAACAGCAATCTCAGTTACTAGTAAACAGATGGGAAGAAGTGGAGGTCGTGACAGATTTTCATGGGCTCCAAGATCTCTTCAGATGGTGACTGCAGCCATGAAATTAAAAGATGATTGCTTCTGGGGAGGAAAGCTATGGCAAGTCTGGAATGCTATTAAAAAGTAAGGATATTACACTATCAACAAAGGTCTGCATAGTTAGTAGTATGGTCTTCCAAGTGATAGCGTATGAATGTGAGAGTTGGAACATAAAGAAGGCTGAATTGATGCCTTTGAATAGTGGGGCTTGAGAAACGGCTTAGAGTCCTTTGATCTGCAAGAAGATCCAAGCATTCAATACTACAGAAAATCAAGACTAGCTGTCCACTGGAAGGTTTGATCATGAGGCTAACTTTTTTTGCTATATCGTGAGAATAGAGGATTCCCTAGCGAAGGCTCTGATGCTGGAAAAGATTGAAGGGGACGGCAGAGTGGGAGATGGATATCTGAGCAGTGAACATGAGCTTGTTGGAGCTCAAAGGGCAGTGGCTGACAGATGCGCCTGGCATGCTGCGGTCCATAGGGTCATAGAGAGTTAGACATGACTGAACAATAACAACAAATGATATATCTTCGATTTATAATGGTCTACAATATGACAGCAAAACGTAAACAATATGGAAAAGTGTAATATACATAGAATAAAATACAATCCCCCCCCCAAAAGAATAATAAGAGTCTTCTCCAAAGAGATTCAAACCTACAAAAGAAAAAGAAAACTGTAAAAACCTTTTGTATAGGGCTGTAGTAATAGAAAATAACATAGACCGATGTCATCTGCCCAGTCTGTCTACCTGAAAAGCTAAAGCCCAGTTCCTCTAATGAGTCTATACAAGGCAGAATTTATTTCCTTTACTTCAATGATTCTTACCACTTATACAGGAAAGCTGTTACAGAAATACTGGTGTATTAGAGCCTACATTTTCTGCACAAACATCAAAAGTCACCTGAGTTTAGATTTTTACAATCATTAGGGCAAAAAGAAGCAAATGTCTCCGTATTTTTAAAAAGTGTTCAAATACTTGAGTGATGTTGAAAACAGACTACTCAATCTGTGCTCTTTTGAATCTATAGCCCTGACACAAAATGTGACTCTATATCCCTTACTCAATCAAAAAGAAGACTACTCAGTCCGGGCCCCTTGTCGTGACTGTAGCTAGAAATAAAAATAACCAATAGGTGCACTAATTTTACCTATATTTTATCTTTGCAATTTCTTCCTTAACTAAATTATTTCTGAGATATAAATCATTGTCTCTGATTCAGAATGCTAATGTCCAGATCTATTATGTTAATTTATGACACAGTAGACTCGCAGAGCACTAATTAATTTGATGTCAAAAAAGTTCTCGCCTGTGTTATAATACAGTTTGTACATTCTCTAGTGCACTATGTCCCATGCTGAGTCACGCAATGGCATACTGACACACAGTAGATACATAACAGAAATTACTTTTGATAGAAATTTCAAGTACTGAGGACAATACACAAACATAAATTATTTACTGTACTGGACTTCCCATGTTCTGATGGTGCTATCCGTCTTGCAGAAGCAAATGAAGATACAAGTACTGATGTTCATGTGCCGACCTCATGGACTAACAGAAGAAACCAGTCCCGTTTCCTTACTCTGCTGATCATGACCGTGATTATTACTCTGGTGCTCTCATTTTGTGTAATATTGTTGCTAGGTAAGTTTAAAAGAACAGAATATGACAGCAAATAAATGATAACATTTCTGAATGTAATATATGATGTTAGATTACTTGAGCAAAGCAAACCTTAAAGAGACTCTGACATATGGGGCAGGGGTGGGCTGTGTGAAAAAAGGCCATAGAGTGGAGAAGTTAATATAGAAAAACTTGGTATTATTTAAACAAATACGAATATATGGAATCATATATTAAAAGGCACTGTGCTAAAGCATCACATATATAGTTGTCAGTGTTGGGAACGCTTACGATGTTGGTCACACTGGATGGCTGGATGGCCGAAGGCGCTCATCTGCGAAGCCTTGCAAGGCGAACCGTGTACAGCGCAGGACTTAGGCTGGATGAGCTGCGAAGGCGCTAATCTGCAAAGCCTCGCAAAGCGAGGCGAGCCGTGTACGGCGCAGGACTTAGGCTGCATTGTGAGGGTCGCAACTGCAAACCAAGCGAGTAACTCTGATACTGGCTGAAAACGAGGCTCAACAAAGCCAGGCACGTGAGACTTAGAAAATACTTGACGGCAAAGACAGTAACACTTACACCAACAACGGCAGGCACGTGGGACTTTGAAAATAAAACAAATGGCCTTCAGCGCGTAACATGCAAACATTCAGCAGACACACAGAGGAGAAAGACACAGGGAAGGGACAGGGGGGAGATGGTGGAAAGAGACACATGGCATTCCCAAGCACTAAACTTGCAGGTTAACAAAACCTGCAGTGAGCGCCCTGTACAGTAGACGGGAGGAAAGGCTCACAATGAGCGCCAAACGCGCCCATTGTGAGCTACCAGGTCAGGGCCAAAGACGCTGATCGAGGGTCTCATGATGAGCACCGCGAGCGGGAGGGGCTTGCAATGAGCGCTGGAGGTGCTGATCTCGAACCCAGCAATTAGCTCCAAAGGCACTCAGCGCAGGGCTCACTATGAGCGCCGAAGGTGCTCAGAGGAACAAAAGCCTCATATTGTGTGGCAAACAGCATTGCTAGCCTTTTTTAAACAAATGTAAACACTTCATTATTGACGGGCAAGTCGCTAGTCTACTATTATGTTAAAAAATGAATCTTTTGTTCAACTGTAAAGTGAACACAGTCCTTAGGTAATCCTTTAATCTCTTTAGTTGGCAGTTGGTAGCTGCAGCTCTCAGTTCCCATTGTGATTCCCAATGAGGTGGTGTTGTAGACACTCCTGAAGAAGCCCTATAGTGGGTGAAACTCTTTGAGAAATATTACCAGTGATTCCTTCTACTGTGTCTCCTTGGTAATGCTAACAACTTCATGTTGCAAAGCCATGACATCTGAAAGCACACAGGGAACCAAGAGCTGCAGCTACCAACTTTCCAAATGAATGAACTAAAAGATTACCTAAGGACTGAGGTAACTTTGCTTTCAACAACATATAGATTTTTTTTTATATTAGAAGTTTTTAAACAGATCAAAAGATATATGATACTACGTCCTTGAATATTAGGGAACTGAAAAGATTGCAGTCAACACGTATCTCAGTTCTACGTAGCTAAGTTTAATTTCCACTATTTTTTGCGATTTCTTTTCATATGCTTTTTTATTTGGTAATGATAACATGACATTGCTTTCGTATCAGTTACAAGATGATCGAATTATGATAGTTACAAAATCTAAAACCTCCCTGACATTTTCTAAGCTAAGAGTCACTTTATCTCTTCTGCTAAAATCATTACAACCAAAATCACAAAATAGGCCTTTTCATGTTTTTACAAATTCTACAAGAAAAGTGATTGCATTCATTTATTTTGTAACGCTTCATTCACCTAAGAAAATACATTTAGATATAAATGTAAATTGATGTAGCACTATTTATTATTTCTTTTATGTCCCTAGTACAAAAATAATAATTTTAATTTCTGGGAATTTTCCTTGAGTGGTTTCTTCTTGATAAGAATGAGTCCTAAAAAAATAAACGTTTAGCATTTCTCGATATGCCAGAAAACAACAGAAAATGCCATATTATAGTATTTTATGACTGTGGTGACACTAATTTGTTCACAGGCATATATGTATAGCAAGCAAAGGGCACTGCAAGCAATACTGAAATGCATGCATACTGAAATATATTAAAGAAAGTGAATGTTGTCTATAAGTTTTATCTGATATATCTCAGGAGTCAGTGAAATATTTAAATGTTTCTAAACTGAAAAATGTGCCTTGCTTTCTAATAGGCAGAGCTGTAATTTCCAACTCTGGTCCAAAAAGTCAGTCCTAGTACTGGCACTGGTCCCTGAGACCTTAGCTACCAGTCCAGTGAGGCTGCATATTGCATCTTCTAATGCATAGAGCTTGACCAATTTTATAAACATCTGAAATATTGCTATTTTTTAATTCCCCTCAAGAACTTAATGTTGGCATGTGCCATTCCTGGTTATGGACAACCTTTTCATTCAATATATCAAACAAGAAACAGGAATATTAAATTACTTTCTAAAGGAACAGAACAATCAGTGTTTGTATTGAACCACTTTAAAAGTAAACACTTTTACAAGTGAATGTTATTAAAAATACTTAGGGCCTCATTCTATTATCGGCCGTAAAACTGCTGTAAGGCTGCGATTCCTTGCGGGGGTTCCGTTACCTCGCAATTCAATTATACGGCCCTGCAAGGATCTCCCCTTACGGCCGGCCGTATATATCTTGCAACCGGCCGTAAGCTCAGAAAACTTAAAACGCAAAAATAAATTCAAGACGGCACTGTAAAGCTCTGTAAATGCTAGGGATCATATTGGGGGACATGATGATTAATAGCAACCCACTCTCAAGCTTGCACATCAGCCCAAATCCGAGTTTACATTAACTGTTTATTTTCCGGCCGCAGCGTGGGCGGGTCTGAAGTGCTCCAAGCACTCTGGACTTTTTACATGGATTTTTGACATAAATAAAAAAATATTTTATTTACGGATTTGAGTGTAGGGGAATGTTGTGCTATGAATGCTAACACCTACAATCACTTTATAGTCTGCTCAGAGTGCAGGATGGATTTATTTCGGCTTTATAATGTGCTTAATTAGTGCCAGCGGAACCTTTTTGCTGCAAGTAAGCTGCGGCTCGGTTTTAGCCTTGCAGAGAGGGTTCCCGGAGCAATAGAATAGCAACTGGGCTTTTCTTGCGGCCGAAACTCTTGCAGCCGTTTTAGATCAAAGGCTTTCCTCCGGCGCGTGCGGCCGCAAGGGATAGCAAGGCACCGGCCGAAAGCCTGCTGGAGCCCCCGGCCGGAAGGGAATAGAATAGCCGAATAGCTTGCGGCCAGTCCTTGCGGCCCCGCATCTCTTACGGCCGATAATAGAATGAGGCCCTTAGTAGGCCTGCCTATAGTGGGCTTCCAGGTTGGCCTCAGTACCTTACTCTCATCCCACAGTGCATGTCATTGTCTGATTCTGTCTTCACACAACATAAAAAATTATAATTATTATAATTTATTTAAAAAAATTACATTTCCCTCTTCACACATCAAGTTGGTTGCCATATTGACTTCTACAACTCCTCCCATTACTAGAACATGTCACTTTGTGAAGTTGAGTGACAGCGCTCTTTTCTGTGTCTTTTTTTCAGAAAAATAGACTTTTTAAATATGTAACAAAAGGACTCAACAGGAAATATATATTTAATTTTGGAATAATACAATATTAATATAGTTGGAATAATACAATTATACACTATTTATGACATACTGTACAGATTTGACAAGTGTAGGGATTGGGTTTCATTTACATATTAATTTCCATTTCATACCCATTTGTCTTATTGTTGCAGAACGCTATCAACTCTTTCAATGCCAGAGCCAGGCATTTTACTGGCCTGTGTGACAATCGTAGATAATAACATTACTAATGTTCCTCCTGTACGTAGAACTGCAGGCAGTGGGCTACTTGTACACACAAGCTAGCAGGTAGGAATATTTTAGCTAAATATAACTGCTAATTGACATGGAGGCTGTGCGCTTGCCGAATTTTTTTTTTGTGCTGGGCATAAAGCCAGCTCTGTCTCATACTGCAGACATGGCAAATTAGAGCCTGCTGTAAAGGGGAAGCAAACACACACTCCCCCTGCCTCCCCTCTGCTCACAATAACAAGGCGCAATTCATGTTGTAACCCAGAGTAGAAAAAACTGTCTGCGTCCACGCTATCTAAATTAACATAGGCAAAAAGTTGAGACTTAAATAACAGCCTAAATTTCCAACACAGCTTATCAGCAGCGCACAGTGGCCGCCTGGTACCTTGCTAATCCCACATTTAACCTTCAGAAGATAAGCACAGTCATTACACAAGATAACTACAGTCATTTAAATATTGTGTGGTATTGCAGTTAACTTTCTCACACAGGTGATACTTGCAGAAGTGGATGTAAAGTGCCATTACATACATACTTACTGTATAAGTATGCGTTAAAATGACTATTGCTTTTCATTTATTGGGAGAAGAATTGTTATATTTAGAATGTCTTACCGGGTTACTGATGGAGATTGGCAGGGGGTCTTTACATAGGATAGACAGCACCAATAGTCTTCCCATCTACCTCTAAAGTCTATATTTGTCTATTTAAAATGCCTTTTCCATGAGCCGTACCATAGTTAAAAATTAACTTTAATCCTTCTACAAACTACCAGCCTTATTAAATTGCAATTCGGCCAATTGAATAGGGCTCTATATAAGCACAGAGCATATTTTTTTTACAGAAGTGTTTAGTTAGTGAAGACCTTGCGTTTATATAGAAGTTCACTAACTAAAAATTTCTGTAAAAAAAAATATGCTCTGTGCTTATATAGAGCCCTATTCAATTGCCCGAATCGCAATTTAATAAGGCTGTGCATTTGCCGCAATATTAAAACTTGACATATGGCAGGCCCTAATTGTGATGTATTAGGGTACTGCACCATTAGTTATAGAGCATTATGAAGAAACTTGCTGAGAATCATGATTGCAATGTGTACTTCCAGTAACGTTTTTTAAACTTTGCAAAAAGTATTTTTTTATGCAAGACGTTTTATAGCAATGTTTAAAGCCTTCTCTTAAAAAAATGTGTAAGTTCGTTGTTCCTCTTAAAGGGACACTATATGGTGGTAAAACAAGTTATTTATGGCATAATATATCTACTAGCTTATTTATCTTTTTAACATATCCAACTACAGCCACTGAGGGCTTCCTTGTTCGCCTCACTACCTTCTCCCATCGCTTATAGTGTGTCAATGTGTAAGTTAGGTGGGATGCAAGGTGTGAATTTCCAAATTGCATCTTCTAATACACACAGCATGGTTAGTGGCTCGCTATTGGTCCATGTGGTCAGATGGTGCAGCCTCTAGTGCAGGAGCCAGGACCATATGATTACATGGACAATAGAAAACTGCTGCACATGCTGTGTGCATTAGAAGATGCAATACAGATATTCACAGCCTTCTGGCTACCCATCTGAAGCAGTGACAAACTCAGAGATCAGAGGAGTGAGAGAGGCGAGCAGAGAGAAATAAAATAAATAGTATAAAATTGGGCTATTACAGATATCTTTTTAAAAGGACATATCTTGTTCACCATTACAGCATCCCTTTAATAAGCGATCAGGATGGCCTTGTGTGTATCACAGTACCATTTCCACTCCCCTTTTCAGTGTGCAGTTTTATACTGAGCTTTTAATGCATAGCCCACAAGTTTTTATTCTAAGTTTTAAATGTCGTCATGAATAAATAAATGTTAAGTTTTATCGGTCCTTGTATGACACATATATAGTTATCCAGATATAGGGACTATAAGTGTTCTTTTTCTTTTTGTATATTGAATTTAATGCATAGCCCACCACACACTGTAGCAATAAATGTTATGTTTAAAATATAGAGAGCAGTGTTTGGTTGGTTCCACCTTTTTCCATGATCATCACAGACATAGGTGTGGGAGTCATGTGCTTGGATGGATCCCTCATCGCAGGGGCATTTTATTCAGCTGTTGGGTATAGATATACACCTATTTAGGGTGGCCGAGTACAAGCAACCACTCATATCTCAGGAGTCATGCATAATTTGCTGCTTTTAAAGAACTTTTGACTTTCGTATTACATTTGGTCATTTCTTATTTTATATCAAAATAACACTTGCCCATCAAAAACGACGGTATAATATTGCCTTAAAAATTGTGTCTTCTGTCTGTTTATGGGCCCTCGCTCTGTGTACCCTCTCTTTCTCTCTGCGCCCTCTCTCTCTCTCTTTGTGCTCACTCTCTCCCTCCTTCTCTCTCTCTCCCTACCTCCTTCTATCTATCTCTCTCCTTCTCTCTCTCTCCCTCTCCGTTTCTCTCCCTCTCATTCTCTCTCTTTCCCTCTCCTCTCTCTCTCCCTCTCCTTCTCTCTCTCGTTCTCTCTCTCCTTCTCTCTCCCTCTCTCATCCTTCCTTCTCTCTCCCTCTCTCATCCTTCCTTCTCTCTCCCTCCCCTCCTTCCTTCTCTCTCTCCATCTCCCTCCTTCCTTCTCTCGCCTCCTTCCTTCTTTCTCTCTCCCTCCCTCTCCTTCTCTCCTTTCCTCCTCTATCCCTACAACAATTTGCGAGTGTAACACACAAACTCTCAGTACAACAACTATATTACTGATACTGTTTCAAAAAATTCAAATGTTCTTTTTTTTTATTTTTAAATGGTAATTTTGTACATCAAATTAAAGCCTTTAACAAATCATGCTATAATTATGGGGCAGAAGCTAAATGGGAAGAACATCCTAACAGTCTATAATCTCCTGGCCAACACGGGCCAGTTGTAATTGCCCCCAGACCCAATGGTGAACTACCTACATCATTTGGGACAATTGTTATTCTTCTGAGGCACAAATTCAGCCAGCTCTATTATGAATATCAATAGACCAAACCACCACGATCAGATGATTGGTGAGACTAATCTTATAGAAAATCTACATGCTGTTATTACAGAATATTTTTTTTAAACTTAAATTAATTTTTGCTTTTGTTTCTTTTACAGTGAAGGTGAGCTCTATGACTCATGAAGTGACGCAAAGACTAGAGAAAGGAGAAAAATACATTGCAAAAATTAGGCAATTGTTATTAACCTATACAAACCATACCAATGTTTGACTAGAAATGGTATTTGTGAATCATTCAATTAATACCACATGACATGCTTGCTATATACATATCACAGATTCTGCAGTGATATTATTTGCCAGTTTTAGTGCTTTCATACACTATTTTTAAAGGATCGATTCTATACAGAACATTGGAAATTGGAAATGTGATATATAATATAAGAGGACTCATCAGCTACAGCAAACTTGCAATATCGGACCAAAAAGCTTTTGATTCTGACTTATATAGTAAAAAAGCACACTTTCTTGTCATTTAAAAAAACAAACAAACATTATATTTACAGGGTGGCTATACGTCTGTGCATCACTAGGTTCTGTAGTAAACAATACAGAATATCATTGGTAAAAGGCAAAATAATGGCTACCTACCATAGGTTCACCTTCTCCATAACAAATGTGTTTATAACAGCAATATGCTGTAGAAAATAAATAGTAGATACAAAAAATAGTATTTCAAGTTAGTTCAATGTAGCACACCCCTTCTAGATTGCTACCTTGCTGTGGTGAAGGACCTTATGTGCTTCAATAAAGACAATTTGCAGTCTGGAGAAGGAACAAGCAACCCACTCCAGTATCTGTGCCATGAAAACATTGTGGATAAGCATGATAGATGAGACTGGCTGGCTGCGGTCCATAAGTTCATGAAGAGTCAGACATGACTGAATGACTAAACAACAACAACAACAACAGTTTAACACAACCTACTGGAATCACTATATAATATATATATATATATATATATATATATATATATATATATATATCATTAACATTTTGAATTGTGAATCTGCAAATTTTTATGACATTCTTTTCTTCATACTTATTAACTTGCAAATATGAAATAACCCAGTTGTTAATTTCATATTAGGGGGAGACCTGATGAGTATCCAAATCTCCTCTCTTTACTGCAGCACTTCTCCTGCCATCAACGTCTCCTCACCTGTAGCCTCACAAATGCAGGATATTAATACACATCCTATATACTATACTTTTACTCAATATAACGTTGCATACTGCCTTCATAAAACATATATGCTTTTACAACACATTTTTACACAATATGGACACACATGGATGCATGCTTAACTTGTTACAAGGTCACGGTGCCCCAATATAGGCAAGTCCTGTCCTCATTTGAATTATATTTTCATTATGAGTTAAATCTGCATGTATAATGCATCTCTTAAAGGATCATTTCATGATTTCATTGTTTAGTGACTATAATATTACCAGTAATTATGCATATAGCCAAGGGTGCATTAAATTGTTGAAATGTAATTATGTGTTGCCAGTACATTGTTATCTTGTATCCTAGGTATAATATGTTATAGAAGGAAAATGTGATATAGAACAGAATATATGTGGAAATGGTGAAAGTGCTCTGCACAGAAGCTTAGATGCAGAACATTGCATCTGAACACATACATGCCTTGATTCAAGGCAGATGACTGCTCCTTAGGAGGCCTGAGCAAACACTTGTGATTAGCATCAAGGTTTTTTGCCCTAGCTAGCTATAAATAACTGTCATGTAGTTTAGACATCTAGTGAGTTTTAACTCAAGGGCTTCTATTGCAACCAAGGTCGCAAGGCAGATGTGCTGACATCACACACATACACAAAGGTACACAAGGGTGTGGCATGGGCTATGTATAAATATGTTGGTTCTATGATTCAATAAATGTTCAGTCCAAGTTTCACATATTAACAGTGTGAGGCTGTTTTGTGTTTTTATCCTGAAATGGGGAGTGGTCTTGCCAGAGGCCACTAGTAACCTGTATCCAGTATTCTCTGCCTGTACCTTTGGGCGTTGTCCTCTTCAGAAACCATCTTTTGTGCCACAAAGAAGAAGAACTACATGGTTCTGCTGGGAAAGGATGGAACTAGGTTCATATCAAGCCCCCTGAAGAAGCAGATCGTATATTTAAAATATACAATTTAGAAGAACTGTATTTGAAAATATTGTAAATGTGTAATGAAACATAAAATAATACAGAAATCATATATTGCTTTTTATATGCAAGTATCCTGCTGTGCAGTCTACCATTTTTGTTTCAGCTATCAACATTGTGTGGTGGAAGGGTACAAATTTCCATCTGGACAAGGAGAATGTGGTACACACCCTTCTCATAAAGTAACAGAAGAATCAGCCGAAAAAGAAAAGAAAATTAATCCTGGTAGAAATTAATAATTTGGTATAAAAGATAAAAATGTAAATGCTGACTTTATTTTTTTTACTTTCCAAAAACATTTAGTTATTTAGTAGACCATACATTTTACCACAGTGGTCCATTAAGTTAAACATCTTTATTTTTAACTTTTGTACATTTAAATCCCATTTAATAAAGTATCCTAAAGATATTTCTAAAAATGTTTCAACAAAAAATATTGGTTTCAAGTTAAAATGGCCATGACTTACATAATGAAAATATTTTTTTATTATTATTCAACTATTATTACTGGAACTTCAAAATGTTCTGAAATGGAACTCCAAAAACATATTGTACAATGGGACTGTGCTTTTAACAGACTGCTGTGTAGATTTTCTCATAATTGATTTCTATTCTTTTATTTCATGCTTTATATTCCATGTGCTATTATAATAGCAATATAGAAGGAAGCACAATAGTGGAGGAGAGGCATACTGTTTTTTTTTTTTGCATTCAGATTTTAATCTGCAGTAAAATCCTATGAGTCATAGCCCGGTTAGAAGAAACCGAGATGCACCAACTGTGCATGTAATGAAAACAGTTTTAGAATGCTAAATGCAGTGCAGAAGTATCTGGGGGATGATCACTTGACAACACAACCTCTGCTTTTAGACTGAAGGAAAACATTTTTAAATCCTCTCCAACCATTTCAGTGCTACATTGCCATATATGTATATTTTTCTATTTATTATTACAATTTAAAACATACAGATTACAGAAAAAAGTATGGATATAACAACATATTATGTGCATTTGAATACAATACAATTAAGAAATGCATTATACATGCAACAATTTAAATATATTTATGCTGTATCTTATATTAAGGAATAATTCAAAATAACTATCTTTAGAATATGCAAAACTTTTGTTTAGCTCTACTGGCTTTCTACAGATAATATATATTAATACTAATCCTTTTTTTTTCTAACAGCTAAAACCGATAATTTGTTATTGGGTGTTTTCTATATAACAATTATTATATATGGAATTGTGTATGCAACATGTAAAGGGACTCTGGAAGGTTCCTTGTTTTTAATTTAAAAAAATATATAAGGAGTATTTACTTGCATATATAAGTATACATTTATTAACAAATGCTCTGTTTTTACTCATTAAAAACATTGATGGTCTGCCCTCTGTAACTCATGCACACAGTGTTTTTATTTGTACTAGATGTACTAGGCACTCACAAACTGTTGTTGAAGTGATGCTAAGAAACAAATCCATGGGAGGGGGATAGATAGATAGTAAGTATGAACCTCATTCAATTGAGGATTGTAAGTCCAAAAAAGTAGCATGTTTGCTGGCCTGCTGCGGGCCCGATTTAAGGTGCTATTCAATTGGCTGGGCCCGCAAGTTAGGCGCTAGTCGCGAGAATCGGAAACCATGGTCTCGACAGTCGCATTTGCGGGCTTGAACATGATGGCGGACGAAAGCACTTAACTTTTTGTTCAAGCCCAACAAATCGGAGCACTTTAAATGCAAATATAAAATCAATACAGCACTGGAAATGAGCCCATAGGACTTCAATGAAAAATTGAGGTTGGATTCCAAAATCCTACGTGCTTGGAGGTTGAAGCCTGCAGGATTTTGGACGAAGATTGAACATGAAATAAAGTGTTTATTGATGCCGATTTGCGAGTTTGAGAATGTTGTGCAATTAATTCTAAGACCTTTCATCTTAATAAAAGATAGACTTTCTTTCTTAATAAAAGTACAGTATTGCATTTTTATTTGCTTTTAAAGTGCTCCGATTTGTAAGTAAGCCCTTTGTGAGACCTCCTTGGTACCAGTAACTTGTGGATAGATATTTGCCATTTGCATGGTTCATGGAGCGGTTAGCGAGGGGGAATCGGAGCAATTGAATAGTGATTTGTGATTTTAGCCTTTGGGACTCTTGTGGCCGTGAAAGATCAAAGGTTTTGAGGGAAGTAACTTGCGATTTGAAAAATCGCTATAAATCGCAGCTCGGACCCCGCAAACGGAAGTCAATTGAATTGCAAAGTAACTGGGACGACTACTTGCGAGCCCGGATCTCTAAAACGGAGCAATTGAATGAGGCTCTATGTTAGGGTTAGTAAAGAGTGTTCACGTTCCGTAGCATTGAGGTTCAGACTCAGAGACTCCTACAGGTATACTTTAGGTAGTCTGCGAACACAGATACGAAGTAGAGACCTAAGAGCAAAACTCCCCTTGTAAATCAGATTTTACGGGATTCCTTTTTGCATGAGCCATTTGATAGCTCTGCAAACTTACTTATAAAACTCCCATAGCTATAAGTCATGGAAAAGAGGCCTAAATCAGTCGTTATCCAAACAGTTTGCCATTAGGATTTGCAATTTGACTTCATAGTGCGTTGTGGTATATTGCTTTATTTTTTTTCTCCATGTTTTTCTATATCTTTTTCTGATACTAAAAACTACCTTTAAACATTAAAAGTGACTAATGAAATGGCTCAAGGTTTCCTCTATGAGATGTAGAAGCAGACACGTAATCTGTTATTTTTGGAAGTATGATGTTATTTATATACATTGGTGGATTTCCCAAAAGGCCAATGTCGAGAGCAGCAAATTATGAAGCGGTGGCAGCTCTTCCATTAAATCTCTTCCTCTATCTTTGACCACCATTATTTGGAGATTTCCCTGGCCTCTTCTTCTGTATACCATTTCTATCTTCTTTCATTTCCCTCTGTTTTCCTATACTGTTTTTCTTTTCTTTTTTATACCTTCTTTCCCATTATGTCTCTATCTTTTTTCTCTCTTTTTGCACATCCTGTTTCTCTTCCACAATGTAGGTCCACTCTACTTGAGCAAATAAGACATCATCAATACATCACACTGACTGAGCCAACTGTACTAGAACAGGGAATCATTATTGACCTATTACAACCCTTGGGACTGCTATGCTTTGATAAGGGCTAGTTAATTATTTTTTTGCATAAGACGCATGTCTTTATGAAAATATAGGGAAGGTCTGGAATTCATGTTTTTTATGGACACACATTTTAATTTAGCAGCATTCAGAAGGGCTGAGGAAGTACGTTTTTGAAGGTAACTGAGGAAAACAATAAGCTTATATAAGCAATTGGAAACTTCAGCTGAGATATATAATACATTTAATAATGCAATGGAGGTCCTGATTCAGACACTGGTCAGCCTATTCATTATTCCTGCTTTGGATGATTGCCCCATGCTGCGGATAAATCCAACATATTTAATGTAAAAACGGAATGTGCCCAGAATATTTCAGTTTAATATTCACAATATAAAAGAGTATATATTATAGTGTTACTTAGCAGCAGAAGTTATATAAAATAAGTGATACTGTGCTATGTTCACTAAGGCAAGCATATATTTTTTTTCCAGTTAGAGACATTTCTTCAAACTTTAATGAATCAACTCAATACAATAACAAGAATTGGTCTCTCCATACTTGTGAGCAACTTCTCATCTTTGTGAATATATATTATTTGTTGCATCAATGAATGTCTGTATAATACAATGTTGAGTCAGCAAAAAGCTGTATTATTATGATGTTCCTTGTGTTTCTGGCTTGTTAGTAATTAAATATATTTTTTTGATCTTTCCTGATGGCTGGCCGCAATATTGGCCACTCAGTGGGGCATCCAAGATGTCAGTGAATTTCTTGTCAGTCTAAAGCTTATAGTCTGCCAGTACCCTACACCCTTGCACCTAACTCTAACACCTAACATCTAACTCTAACACCTAACCCCAAACTCAAAAACCCTAACACTAACACCTAACTCTAACCCCTAACATCTAACTCTAACACCTAACCCCAAACTCAAAACCCCTAACCCTAACCCCTAATACCTAAACCTAACACTTTATTGAACTTCTATCCAAAAGCAAGATCTTCACTAACTAAAAATTTCTGTAAAAAAAATATGCTAAATATGCTTAAATAGAGCCCTTTTAAATTTGCCGAATCCCAATTTAATAAGAGCCTAACCCTAACCCCTAACCCTAACACCTAACCAGAAAGGCTGACACCTAACCCTAACACCTAACCCTAAACCCTATGAAATACACTGAAAAAGCGGCCGATATTGCGGACAGCCAACAGGAAATGTCCTATTTTTCTTTACCTAATCTCCTGACCACGAGCAGTGTCTAAAAGCACTTTCTCACAACGTACAGAAGATATGGCCACTTTACTAACTGTAGAAGAGTGTGTTGTTCACTTAATTTAAAAGTATCATCATTAACTGTAACTGTTAACTCCAAAACCAGGATCAATCTGGTAAAGTGTACCTCATACCACTGATGTGAATAAGGATTGTATGTTATTTTAAATTCTATAATAAATGCTACAGAAAGCCAAGATAAATGCCTTATAATAAATACTTTTGACAAAAACATTTTGTTGAAACATCAAAAGAAAATGCTCACTTTTTCCACTAGGTGGCAGAAATTTGCCACAATCTAAGGCTTTTTCTAACACACATTTCACTAATTGTGAAGGAAAGCCTATATTAACAAGACAAATAACAGTAATGATTTCACACTGTATAAAATTAGTTTCTTTTTATACTACCAACTGGGAGAATCCTGGATTCAAATTCTAAATATATTTGTCCAAAATATATTTGATTAAGATCTCATAGTGTTTTAAAGAAGAACAAAGAGTGTGATGTGACCTAAAGGTGCTCCCCCTCCGTCCTACCAAATGACTACCATTCAACCCATTATACCAAAGTAATTTGGATACAAAACCACTTACAGTCATTTGTCACAGTTGGGTAGATTTTTTGCTCAGTCTTAATAAATGATACAGATTACAACCGAGAGCTGATTCTCTTTGTTTCATTTTCCAAATGAAAAAAAATTAACCACTAAAAAGATGATTAAATATTAAACAAAGCATATTGTATTCAAATAGAAACTTGTGGTTGCAGTAAATGTCCCAATAACAAATTGCTCAATACAATTCAGCTTGCTTTAAAGGAACACTGTTGTTTTTTAAGGCATACTGCTTAAGAATCAGAACTAAGCATATTATAAAAAAAAAAAAAAAAGCTTAAACTCATTTATTTTTTTAAACATTTTCAGCCTTATTAAATTGGGATTCGGCAAATTTAAAAAGGCTCTATTTAAGCACATAGCATATTTTTTTTACAGAAGTTTTTTTTTAGTGAACTTCTATCCAAAAGCAAGATCTTCGCTAACTAAAAATTCCTATAAAAAAATATGCTATGTGCTTAAATAGAGCCCTTTTAAATTTGCCGAAACCCAATTTAATAACAGCCTTTGGGCCTTATTAAATTAGCCCGCTTAGTTCCATCGGTCCTCGCAAAAGACTTTTTCCCCAATACTTCCCTCGCAGCCTGCTCCGAAAAATGGCAGAGAATAAGCTACGGAGTAACACGCAGCCTTAAATCTATGAGGTGAATCTCGCACCTCGGAAGAATCCCTACGGGCACAAAAAGTGCTAGCAAGGGATCCTAAAGCCTCTACGTGCTGCCTCGGAGCAGCCCGAGAAAGTGTGATGCTCCCCCCTGTTCCCTATACACATCCCCATGCTGCAGGGGTCCCTATTGGGACCGCTGCAGCCCCTCACATTAACCCCTTGAAGCGCGGGTCCCCGATCGGCATAGATCAGACCCCTACTGCAAATTCCCCGCTGCAGCTCCTTAAAGGGCCTGCGGCACATTATTATTAATCCCGGCCGCGGCACCTAAAATTAAATGCTGGGGGTCCCCATCGGGACCCCCGAAGTGTCCCCACATTTCCCCCTTGCTGCAGGGGTCCATAGGGACACCCGCACCCTATAAATCATGGGAGTCAATACAGACCCCCATAAGCCCTTAATTAACCCTGTCACTCATGGGGGTCAATACAGACCCCCATAAGCCCTTAATTAACCCTATAACTCATGGGGGTCTACAGACCCCCATAAGCCCTTAATAAACCCTATAACTCATGGGGGTCTACAGACCTCAATAAGCACTTAATTAACCCTATAACTCATGGTGGTCTACAGACCCCAATAAGCACTTAATTAACCCCGTCACTCATGGGGTCAATATAGACCCCCATAAGCCTCTATTTAACCCCATCAGTCCCGTAAGGGTATAATATGACCAGTTACAACCCTAACATTAACCACATAAGTGCCATGACGGTCCTCAAGGACCCTCATGACGCTAACTACAAACACTACACTGCACTATACCCCCAATAAGCCATTAAATCTAAACTAACCCCCCTCTACACTAATCTATTAACACCTACTCTACCTACCTAAACTGCCTACCCCCAATAAACCCCCCACCACTCTAATGACAGAAAATAAAAAACCTAAGTCACAAAAAATTAAAAAATCTACCTTACAGAAAATAAAAAACCTGTCACAAAAAATAAAAAAATATACCTTACAGAAAATAAAAAAAATCTAAGTCACAAAAAATAAAAAATCTACATTACAGAAAATAAAAAAAAAACATTACAAATCCCCCCCCACTACAGAAAAAATAGGGGTATGTATTTTAGATAGTTAGGATTTATTGTATATTAGATAGATAGGGGTATGTATTTTAGATAGTTAGGGCCTCATTCTATTAGCGGCCGCAGCCGTTGCGGGGCCGCAAGGACCGGCCGCAAGCTATTCGGCTATTCTATTCCCTTACGGCCGGGGGCTCCGGCAGGCTTGCGGCCGGTGCCTTGCTATCTCTTGCGGCCGCTCGCGCCAGAGGAAAGCCTTTGATCTAAAACGGCCGCAAGAGTTTCGGCCGTAAGAAATTCCTATTTGCAATTCAATTGCTCCGGGAAACCTCTCTGCAAGGCTAAAAACGAGCCGCTGCTTACTTGCAGGAAAGAGGTCCCGCTAGCACCAATTAAGCACATAAAATAGCTCAAATAAAGCCATCCTGCACTTAGAGAAGACTATAAAGGGATTTTAGGTGTTAGAAAAAATAGCACATAATTATCCTATACTCAAATCCGTAAAATATTTTATTTTTAATATCCGTAAAATATCCATGTAAAAAGTCCAGAGTGCTTGGAGCACTTCAGACCCGCCCACGCCGCAGCCGGAAAATAAACAGTTAATTTGAACTCGGGTTTGGGCTGATGTGCAAGCTTGAGAGTGGGTCACTTTTAATCCTCATGTCCCCCAATATGATCCCTAGCATTTACAGAGCTGTACAGTGCAGGCTTGAATTTATTTTTGCGTTTTTAGATTTCACAGCTTACGGCCGGTTTCAAGATATGCGGCCGGCCGTAAGAGGAGATCCTTGCGGGGCCGTATAATAGAATCACGAGTTAACAGAACCCCCGCAAGGAATCGAAGCCTTACGGCCGATTTACGGCCGGTAATACAATGAGGCCCTTAGGATTTATTGTATATTAGGATTGATTGTATGTTATTTTATTTTTGTATTGTATTGTATGTATTGTATTGTATTATGTATGTCTTTCCTTTTCAGGTGTGTAATTTTTTTTCTGTAGTGTGTGTGTGTGGGGGGGGGGGGGTGACTGTTATATATTTTTTATATTCTGTAATGTTCCTTTTTTATTTTTTATGGCAGTTTTTTTTATTTTCTCTAATGTAGATTTTTTTTATTTTTTTTGTGACTTAGATTTTTTATTTACTGTCATTAGAGTGGTTGGGGGGTTATTAGGGGGTAGGTAGTGTAGGTAGGTAGTGTACGTGTTAATAGATTAGTGTAGAGGGGGGTTAGTTTAGATGTAATGGTTTATTGGGGGGTATAGTGCAGTGTAGTGTTTGTAGTTAGTGTCATTAGGGTCCTTGAGGACCATCATGGCACTTATGTGGTTAATGTTAGGGTTGTAACTGCCACATAAGGGTCATAATATACCCTTATGGGACTGATGGGGTTAAATAGAGGCTTATGGTCTATATTGACCCCCATGAGTGACAGGGTTAATTAAGTGCTTATGGAGGTCTGTATTGACCCCCATGAGTGATGGGGTTAAGTGCTTATGGGGGTCTGTATTGACCCCCATGATTTATAGGGTTAATGAAGTGCTTATGGGGGTCTGTATTGACCCCCATGAGTTATAGGGTTAATAAAGTGCTTATGGGTGTCTGTATTGACCCCCATGAATTTTAGGGTTAATTAAGGGCTTTTGGGGGTCTGTATTGACCCCCATGAGTGACGGGGTTAATTAAGTGCTTATGGGGGTCTGTATTGACCCCCATGAGTGACGGAGTTAATTAAGTGCTTATGGGGGTCTGTATTGACCCCCATGAGTTATAGGGTTAATTAAGGGCTTATGGGGGTCTGTATTGACCCCCATGAGTGACGGGGTTAATTAAGTGGTTACAGGGGTTAATTTTAGGAGCCGCGGCGGGTAATTTAAAAGATTTAAATGCATTGGGGGCCTGATTGCTGCCGATCGGTGACCCCCGCTGCAAGGGGTTAATGTGGGGGGGGGGGGGGGCTGCGGTGGTCCCTATGGACCCCTGCAGTAAGGGGTTATTGTGGGGACCCCCCGCATAGAGGTGGGTTAATTTTAAGTGTCGGGGGGGGGGTAGTTGGAGTACCCCCCACGGCAGGGCTTATGTGTGGGACTGCCGCGGAGGTCCCGTTTAGGACCCCCGCAACAATTGATGAGGTGTGGGAGCCTGCAAGTTCATCTCGCAGGCTGTCACTCATGTAGATTTTCTCTGTGTTGATACGAACGGCCCTGCTGCATAGCTCACACGTTGCTCGCAGCAGGGCTAATTAAATAGCGTCATAACTTTTATAAATTTGCAGTACGTAGGATTTAAGTAGAAGCCTCTTATCTTCGAGGCTGGAATTTAATAATGCTGTTTATTTCTATTCCTTGTGATTCCCTTTGCAGCTCTGATCAAGCACTACATTACTCCTTTGCTACTGGGGCATTCTTGGAGGATGTCATGTAAGTATGGGGGTGTGTGCATTGCTGTGCACAGAGCTGCTATTGGGCTCAGCCACAAAGCCTGGAGGAACAGAGTGAACTAACACGCACCCCCATAATTGATATAGAATTCTCCTAAAGTGACTCAGTAGCAAAGGAAGATATATACTGCTTAATCAGAGCTGCAAATGGAGTCACAAGGTATAAAAAAAAAACATTTTAATAATATATATTTTTTTAATACCATGATCAATTCTCATTCTTTGCTATATGTCTTGTTTTAAGTTTCAGACAGTGGTCCTTCAAACACATTTAACTGCTTTAAGTGATAGATGGGCAACCAATAAGGATTAATTGAGCAATGTACATGTGTTCGTAGCGGGATCATGCACATCAATTGCATGCATTACATCACTATTGTCTGTCCATCATTGTGATCCCTGTATGTTTTTTAGTTATTAGCAGACATTTCTAAAGAGTCTGGATAGAAAAATTAGGTTGAACATAAGAGCACTGCTGTTTAGTCGTTCAGTTGTGTCTGACTCTCTGTGACCATACGGAACGCAGCACATCTGGCACAATCGTAATGTTGCTGGTTGTGCTTATTCATAAGGTCATCTTGGCAAAGATTCCTTCTCCAGTTGACCACAATTTGTCTAGCCTCTCTGCTATGATCTGCCAATCTTGCATGTCTAGCTCATAGCTGTATTGAAGTACACATGTCGCTTCACCATGACCAGGTAGCGATCCAGAAGCAGGGGAATATAGCATAGGTGATTAATGTATTCTAGTGATTAATATAACAAATCTCTTTAAAGGACCAGTGTATTTTGGTTAAAAAAACACTTATATATTATACATATATTTGTAAAGAATAAATCCACTAGTTATGTGAAAAAATAAAACACACTGTGACACTTTATCAAATACCCTCTGATGCAACAAAAAAATCTTTCCATGTCCCTTTAAAGGTACACTGAAGTATTTAATTAAGTTATGATCCTTTTAAGGCATAATGACATCTAGTAAATAAAAAGCTATTATTAACTTTTCAGTTTCCCTCCTGGTCCCTTCAGGACTGCAATGTCAGCCTTCCTCTCTCCTCTCATCATGTTACTGTGTAAAGAAGCAGGCAATAACACGCAAAACACCATGTTACAGTTTGCTAAGTCCGTTGCCAGCACAGCCGTGCCCACCCCACATAACTGCATAGGCCACAAAGCAGTTACTAGCAGTCCTGTTTGCACTTGAAACTGCAATATGGAGGCCTCAAAGAAAGGTTCATAGTGACCCACAATGAAGGATGCTCTAAAGAAGTGTGAAAGTGAAGCCAACATGGCAACCTGCTAGTGGAAGACAGAAGGTAATAAAAAACTAACTAATATTTCATAAATGTAATATTTTATATAATTGGTCTAAAAGTTCTGGGAGCATTCAAATTTTCTTTTAAGCCCTGCACAGACTATGGGCCATATTCAATTGAGCGAATTTGAGATACAGAAGCCCGTATTGAGCTCGCCAACTATTTTGCCATTCAATTGGCGCCTTTTTTGCGGGTTCGTAATGGGTTACGAGTTACGGCCTTGAAAAAATTAAACTGATCAAACTCGTAACTTACAGCCTTCTGAAGCCTTTGATCTGTCACTTTCACAAGGCTAAAATCGCAAATCGCTATTCAATTGCTACGATTCCTCGAGCCCGCAAATGTTTTCACACCCGTTAACGGCATATGAGGGAGAAAATCCTACGAGTGCTAGAGAAGACCCACAAGGGGGTTAAACACCTATTCGTAGCATTGTAAATGCAAATAAAAAATCACTAATGCACTGTAAATAACAGGGAAAGCGATGATAGACATTAGAATTAATTGCACAACAGTCTCAAGCTCGCAAATCGTGAGGAAATATAAATATTTTTCATGTGTCATTTCAGGGTAAAATCGATCCTGGATATCAATGCGTTTGTACATATCAGGCCACCCATATGGACTAGAACAGTATTGGCATTCATTTTCATAATTCTTTATTTTGCCAGTTTTGGCAGTCTGATCGCATATCGAACCCCTGAACCTAATTGATTGACATGTAAGCTCCGCGTTTTACTGCCGTAACGATGACAGTCTCCGATTCTAAATGGTCGGTTACGGGCTTGCTGAATTGATCAGGTTCCCACACAGATATGCTTGGAACCAGTGCATGGTTTACGGTTTTGGCTTGGGGCTCGTAACTCTCGCCCTTCAGCAATTGAATAGCATTGCAATCGGAGACCAACGGGAGCCCGGAACTCAATCGCAGACATTCGGCTGTCTGCGATACAGTTACAGGCTTCGAATTGCATATAGCCCTATGCTTGCAACAGTCAGGATCTAATTTAACTAACTCTAATTAGAGTGTTGCACCAATTTAATTATGGATCTCGATAGAGAAAACAGCAACTTCTATGTCTTTTTGATACAAGAAGTAAAAAGTGCAATGATTCAGACTTCATTATCTGCCTGTGAAAAACGACATGTCTTTTGGATATGAGAGTACCCATTTAATGGGACATCATGTTGTGATAACATTACAACATAATGTGCAGCAAAATGTCAATAATAGCTTTTTTCATCCCATTTTCTATCAGATGGGCCATTTAGGAGATCTAAAAAGCAGATGTTCAAAATAATGTAGTTTGCACTTGTATAACATTCTGAATTCATAACATTAGGAATATTATTAAAGCATTATAAACAAGCACTTCTGCATTAATATTAAAAAGGATAATAATTAGTTGTTGGCCTTAAGCTGCCTGAAAAAAAAAACATATTTAATAAAACCTAATAGGACTACCAATTTAAAGGGGAGCAGAAGAATCAGAAGCAGAAGAAAAATTTGACAAAATAAAAGAATGAGTTTATGAAAAGCTCATAAAATGTGTTAGGTTTATATAAAAATTCCATAAAGCTACCAAAGAAGGAAGCCAGGCCGAAATGCTTCTTCCAGTCAGACAGACTCTTCAGCCAACTAGGGGCCCTATGCTAATCCCCTCAAGAGCAATTATAAGTGCTGTAGTGGCACAAAAATTTCTACTAACAATTCTAACTAGCTATGTTAATCACCCACCACTAAAACACTGCAAGTGGATAGTTCACTTACAGCCTTATTAAATTGTGATTCAGCCAATTAAATAGGGCTCTATATAAGCACATAGCATATTTATTTACAGAAGTTTTTAGTTAGTGAACTTCTATCCAAAAGCAAAGTCTTCACTAACTAAAAACTTCTGTAAAAAAAATATATGCTATGTGCTTGTTTAGAGCCCCTTTCAATTGTCCGAATCGCAATTTAATAAGGCTGTTAATGTTTAAAGCTATCTTTTCCTAATATGACCCCTTCTTTATATTATGAGCTTGTTTGTCATTGGCTCATAATAATATCTTGATTCTAACTGATGTGTGGCCCCTGCAACACATGCATATACATACTCTGCAGAAGTTGCTACTTATTGCTCGCAGCAATAGTTGTTAACATGCTGCTGAGAAGTGTTCCCTGATAAGCTAGTACACTATACTGCATAATCATTCCTACAAAGTTTGCATGTGCAAAAGGTGCAGTGGCCACACCCACAACTGTGTTTTCAAATGGATGTTGTATAAACTTATATCTATCTGGTATTTGCTAAGTCTATTGGTCACATGTCTGATGCTGCCCACCAGGGGCGGCTGGTGCATAGGGACAAATGGGCAAACCCCCCCCCCCCAAAATTATTAATCACTTTAATATTGTAATTTACATTTATATAAAGAATAAACTATAATTATATCTGTATATCAGCTTTCATGTCTTCTTTCATATTATTTTGTTAAAAAATATGCATCTATCGCTTTAAATTAACCCTTTGTGTGCCTTCCCCCTTGCCTGGTGTCTTTCCCTAGTGCTGCAGTTTACAGTGTGAGCGTTGCGCTGTCCCGCTCATCCTGGGTGAATCTACATTCACTATGCTAGTAATTGTATACATTTTCCTGACAGGCAGCTGCAGCATCAACCAATCAGAATGAAGCAGATGTATAATGTGGTTAGGGACGTTCACTTGAACATCCACAAGCCACTTAGGACTGCTGTGGGAGCTGAGTGGCAGCTCCCACAGCCATAAAGGATGTCTCTCTCTCTCTTTTCCTCCCTCCTATTCATTCCTTCCCTCTCTTCCTTCGTTCTCTCTATTCCCATTGACTCCTCCACCCCAGGGACTCATCACAGGGGTCCAGCAGCCCCAGGGCCCTCTTTCCTCTGTTCTCCCTCCTCTGTGTCTCTTTCCCACCTCTCCCACTACTGTGTCTCTTTCCCTTCTCCCTCCCCTGTATCTCTTTCCCCCTCTTTCCCTCCGCTGCGTCTCTTTGCCCTCTCTCTCTGCCCTTGTGTCTCTTTCCCCCCTCTCCCACCCATGTGCCACTTTCCCCCTCATGGGGGCCTCCTAATCTGGGCCCCACCTTGGCCCCGCTCTCCCACCCCTGTGTCTCTTTCCCCCTCTCTTCCCCTCCTGAGGCCCTCTTCAGCCGAGACCGACCATAAGGCCCTCTCCAGCCAGGCCCGACCACGTGGTCCTCCCCAGCTGGGCCCGATCTACGCGGCCCCCTTCAGCCGTGCCCGACTCGCACAGCAATCTCCAGGTACGCCCGACACGTGAGGGCCTCTCCAGCCAGGCCACCCGCGGGCCTCTTCAGGTGGACAGAGAAGGGAGATAGAGAGAGAGAGAGAGAGAGGAGGGGGAGATAGAGAGTGAAAGAGGAGGGGGAGATAGAGAGAGAGAGGAGGGGGAGACAGAGAGAGAGGAGGCGGAGATAGAGAGAGAGAGGGGGATAGAGAGAAAAAGGAAAATAGAGATGGGCGGAGAGAGAGAGAGAGAGAGAGAAAGGGAGAGCTAAGCAGGGATAGAGGGAAGGAAAGAAAGGGAGAGAGAGGGGCAAAGACAGAGATCTAGAGAGAGTGATAGAGAAGATAGAGAGAGAGAAAGGGAGAGATAGAGAGATTGTTAGGGGCAGAGGGATTAGAGAAAGGGAAGTATAGATAGGAAGAGAGAGGGGTAGGGAGGGAGAGAAATAGAGAGAGGGAGGGAGAGAGACATAAGGAGAGGTATAGAGGGAGGAAGAGAGATAGGGAGAGGGAGATAGGGAAAAGGCATGGGGAGAGAGATAGGGAGGGGAAGAAAGATATGGAGGGAAGGGGCAGAGAGAGATAGGGAGGGAGAGAGATAGGGAGAGGGATGGAGGGAGAGATAGAGCTAGGGAAGAGAGATAGGGAGGGAGCGAGATAGGGAGGGAGAGATAGGTAAAAGGGATAGGGAGAGAGAACGCGAGGGGGAGAAATATAGGGAGGGAAGCGGGAGAGAGAGAGATAGGGAGAG
Organism: Discoglossus pictus; assembly: GCA_027410445.1. Classification (NCBI taxonomy): domain Eukaryota; kingdom Metazoa; phylum Chordata; class Amphibia; order Anura; family Alytidae; genus Discoglossus; species Discoglossus pictus. The sequence goes on from CM050167.1 coordinate 338,210,955, forward strand.
AGACATAGGGAAGGAGAGAGATAGGATAGAGATGGGTAAAAGGGATAGGGAGAGAGATCGCGAGGGGAGAAAGATAGGGAGGGAAGCGGGAGAGAGAGATAGGGAGAGAGAGGGATAGGGGGGGAAGGGAAAGAGATAGGGAGGGAGAGAGGTAGGGAGGGAGATAGGTAAGGAGGGAGAGAGAGATAGGGAGAGGTATGGGGGATAGGGAAAGAGGGATATAGCGAGAGGGATGGGGGAGAGATAGGGAGAGAGAGAGATAGGGAGAGAGGAGAAAGATAGGGAGCGAGAGAGATAGGGAAGGAAGATATTGATTATATGTTGTGTTTATTTATTTATTAATTTTAATGTTTCTTTTTCTTCCTAGGGGTGCCGGACAACGGAACTGCTGCAATGAAGGATGGGCCCTTATACCAGGGACGAAGGCCAGAAAACCGTCATCGCATTTTAGTCAAGGTAAGTGGGCTTATTACCCTATTGTAGGTTTAGGAACGGGGTTGTTTTAGGTGTAATTAGAGGGTTTTTAGTGTATGTAATGTATGTTTCTATAAAACAGTTATAGTCTTTTTGATTTGATGTAATGTCTTTTTGTATTTTGTGTAATTCTAGTTTTTTTTATTTTCAGTAAATTATATTTTTTATTTTGTGTAATTCTAGGTTTTTTATTTTCAGCAAATTATGTTTTTTATTTTGTGTAATGTAGGGTTTTTTATTTTCTGTAATATAATTTTTTGTTTCAGTATTTTTTTTTTGTAATTAGTGGGGTAACAGGGACTCATGGGGGTCTGTATAGACCCCCATGAGTGATGGGGTTAATTTTAGATGCCTGGGGAGTACTTATAGTATTTTATTGATTGGGATATATAGGGGTCAACCTGGAGTGAAGGGGAGGAGTCTATACTATGGTGTGGAGTCAATGTAAGGGGAGGGGCCAGGTCTCTGGCTTCCGCCCCCCAACTTGGAAGGTCACCAGCCACCACTGCTGCCCACTAATGCAAGTGATATGTAAAGTTCCTGGATTTGAAGAGGGATAGACTAACCATCTATCCCTAGTAAAATATTCCAGGGAGCTGACATGTCACTCTTATTGCTTTAAAGCATTTCCATGTGATTAGAGTTATCCATGCATGTGTGGTGGACATGTAGTGTACATGTTGGTGTATGTGATATTCACCTGGCAAGGAGGTGGTATCCTGTGTAGCCATTAGGCTAGGGCCAGGGACAGTCCCTGCTTCTATCATCTCCTTCAGCATCCACTCCCACTGCTTATAGTGGACAGCCACTTGGAGCTGTGACGTCCTCCTGAGCTTTGCCTGGCTGTCGTCATAACAAAGTCTTACAGATCTCACATCCCTATGCGCATAACCAACCTAAGTGACTGCGGCTGCCACCTCCTTACAGCCCTTGCACCTGAGGCCATCCTTAACTTCCCTCCCCCTGTAATAATGTGGGTGCAGGCAAGGATGGCATTAAGGAGTACCACTATCTCCTCTGGCCTATAGTTTGGGCCCTGTGTTTGGCTCCAGCCTCTTGTCCTCCCGACTGTGGACTAGAATCCATATCTTCCTGATCTAACTCTGAGGCCTGTCCCTCCCCCCACTATCCCCCCTGAGATCAGGCTTCTCCCCTTCTGATTCTGATCTACGAGTACATAAATCTATGAGGTCAGCCCACCCTCGCTCTACCTAACCTCCTGCCCTCCCCCCAAATTTACCACTCCTATCCCTTCTCCCTCCACTATCACCCACCCACCCCACGTCCTCTTCGCCACCCCTCCACTCCCACCCTCCCTATGTCTTCTTCCCTCCCCTCCACTCCCACCCTCTTACGTCTCCTTCCCTCACCCCCTCTTCCTCCCTCCCTCTCTCTTCCTAACCCCCACTTCCTCACTCCATCCCTCTCTCTTCCTCACCCCCCACTTCCTCCCTGCCTCCCACTTCCTCCTTTCATCCCACTTCCTCCCTCCATCCCACTTTCTCCCTCCCGCCCTCTAGCTCCCTCCTCCTCCAGCTCCCGCCCTCCCTCTATACCCCAAGGCCCCTCTCCTGCTCTTTTCCTCCTCTACTCCCCTCCACTCCCATCTTCTCTCCAGCCTCCATCACTGTGCCAAAAAAAGGATAAGTAAAAGAAAGTGTATGTGTATATTTTTTTGAATGAAAAAAAATGCATGTTCTATGTTTTTTGTTATGTGTTGGGTATAGGGTGGGGCAGGGGGGGGGGGGGTGTGGATCGCGTTATTTATCACTAAAAGCTTATGTGTACTGAATACTACTTATAAGTGTTCAAAAAGCCTTATTGACAGCTTTCAAAGACCGTTAAAGAGACAGTACTGTACTAAAAAAATCATGAAAAATCTTTAAGTACTAAATCAAATTATATTAAATGTTTTCCTAATTTTAAGAATTTTCCCTTAAGAAAAAACATCATGTATATGTGTTGTAAGAGAGCATTCCACTTTTATTTTTGATTCACATTTTAATACAGTTTTTCACACAATACAATAATCGTACATTTCCCTAAGTAACCACAACCTTTTGGGACTTCCCTCCTTAGCTTGGGTTACTCAGTCACAGTCCACTTTTGGTTGGCTGGAGCTGACACATTTGGTTGCCCTGGCCAGGCCTGTACCAATCAGCAAACAGTTTGGTGAGTGCTGATTGGTGGGAATCCCAAGTACAGGAGCGGGGAAGGAGCTATGGGCTTCCATCATGGGAATGGAAGACAGGATGACTAGCTGCAGAGTATTATGCAGGGGTATCACTCTACCAAATGGCCAGACCGTCCTCCTGTTGTCTGGACTCTATAGGGGATCTGTTGTGGCGCCTTTACTAGGGAATGATGGCGTTCTGAGACCTAGAGAGGGGCTTAGGGGGAAGCCAAGGCTGTGACCCAGCTCATTGCCTCCGGCTGGGCAGGCTTAGGCGCGAGAGTGAGCCAGATTGGGCTTTAGGACTGTAGCTTTATTTCGTCATGGTGGTGGGGGAAGGGGGTGCGGACGCAAGCTAACCATTGGTACTCCCTAGTGGGGACTACCTACCTAGTATTCTTTAGTATTCTGTGCCAGTGAGGAATCAACGCTTAACCGGTCTCTCCTAGGGAAGATGAGAGGAATTGGTTAGGGACATATTTTTTTAACAAATTGGACTTTGTAGGCTGCATGGGAGGCCAGGGATGATTGACAGGTTCAGGCACATACAAAGTGATGTGTAACTGCAATGGATCAAAGGGATATCACTTACAAAGTACATGATATCTCTTGACCTTTGTCTATTGAAACAAAGTGTCTCAATCGTTGTCTGACAACTTAGTTTACTTTGTTTGACGTCTCAATCAGCTTTGCAGGCAGCTCCATTTTAGTCTATGGAGCCAAAACCAGCTATAAGGCAAGTTTTAGCCCGTACGAAAACAAGCCTATTCTCTGTACTGGGGATGAGCTGGATATCATCGTTAGCTACTGGAAGTGGCTAATGGTCAGCCTTAAAGTGATACTAACCCCAATATATTTTATTGGCCTTATGTATCTAAAACACCCTGAATAACAGTATTCAATGAAACAACCACCTTAAGGGGATACCTTAACCGCAAATAATGTTGTAGCTTCTTGAGGACCAACGCCACTGCTAAACGTTCCTTATATATGGTGGCATAGGCACATTGATATTTGTCCGGGCAAAAAGGGAGTCCTGACCCCCTAACATTGTCTAAAATCTGCTGAATATGTTGGAGGTGGTTTTACTAGGAAGTGTAAAAAATAGCTATGTTGTCAAGTTTAGCCCTGGCAAGAGCCTGGTGTACCTGTAGTAGCTGGTCTACCAGTCTCTGAAAGGTTGAGAGGGAATTGTTCATCCTGAAATGGTAGAGACCAAAGGGGATGATGATGTTGACTGCTCCCTAGCGGATTCTACGAGAGGAATCTGCCAGTGGCCCCTTTGAGAGATCGAAGGTTGTCAAGTATGTGGTGGTCCCCAATGATAATCCAATCAAGTTGTCCCATCATTCTTGGGTACCAGGACTATTAGGGAAGCCCATGGGCTTCTAGATGGTTCAATGACTTTTAGTCGTAGCATCTCATCCAATTTTCTCTGAATACTAGGGTATTGGGGTAAAAGTTCAGACAGCTGTGCTTTTGGGGAATTTGATAGGCTAGTGGACTGGCTCGGGGCTGGCTGGATCCAGGAAATCAGACAGGAGCCACTAGCAGGCTATGCAGTCACTTCTGATACCACTTCAACATGTTAATGTGGGTGATCCGACTGATCTTTTGCTTGGAGTTTAAGGCTAGCACATAGATATAGGTGCTGATAATTCAGTAAATTTGATACATCCCTTCCAAAGTCATTGTAACTTGTTCTGAGTTTGGGTGAACCAGCATAAACACTTCCTGTCCTTCCTCAAACTAGTGCCCTAGTGCCCCTATCATAGTATTGCTTCTCAACATTGCTTACATGGCTGAATCAGTTGGGAGTTGTTGCGCTGCTGAGAGGGCCTGAAGGGCTGAGTGGGCCCTGGTCCCGTGGGCTCCAGGGGGGCTCTCACTAAAATACAAATAAATAAACTATATATATAGATACTTATATATTTAGATTGCACTGGGGCATCCCCAGAGAAGGGCCCAGGTGCCATGCTCACAGAGGCCATTGAATTTGAGGTGATAGGGGGAAGAATGTAGGTGTTTGATCCTATATAGCCTCCACAGCTGTTGAGATAGGCACTGAACTGAGTACTCCTATTGGACATAATCTCTTTGGGGAAGCCTCCCCGGGAGAAGATAAACATTAAGGTTTCTGCTACAGTAGTAGCAGTAATCCTTGAGAGAGTGATGGCCTCGGGGTACTTCTTCCAAGTACTTCTGTATCTGGCTAAGGGTCCTATCATATCTATAGGGGATATCTATCACCCTTCCCAGGTTCTCTAAACCACTGACAAGAGTCAAGGTTGGGAATGTCCATCCATGTAATTCCAGGCCAGTAAAAAACCTGTCAGATCTTTTTATATCTTATATGCCTAAGAGAACATCATGGGTAAATGATAAAATATGGGCTCTAAGCTTCAGCTGTCTCTTGGCCTGAAGTAACCCGGTATAGCAATCCCTGGTGCCACACATATTCCTCCCCAGCAGACCCTTTCTCTCTCTGGGTAGCTTTCTGCCTGATACCTGCTAAGGTCACATCCTGCACTAATATTGCCCTTACGGCATTTCATATAACTCAAATTGTTCCCCAACAAGACATCAGCATATAAGCCAAACATCCCAGGGATTGTAAACCACTGTTCCTCTGTCACTATAACATCCAGCTCCTTGGTAAGGATGGCGGCAGCATTTACAAATCGGTTTGGTTCAAAGTGATAGCTGACCCAGTGTCCCGAAATCCTTGTACCTGTCCACTACGACTGGTTTGTGGTGCTGTCTCAAGCTCTCATCTGGGACGAGCTGTACTGTGTTTATAGTGGAGTACATGCATTCATTATGGAACTGCTCTCTGTCCTCCTCCTCAGCCAGGGACCAGTTGTCCCTGGCTGTAACATTAAGGATGGGCTGGAGTGGTCTCAGATCTCTGTGATTGATTAGGTCAACCCCTGTGCAGATGGACACAGAGAGTGATCATTAGGGAAATATGTTTAACACTGGGGTAGGGTTAGGACTTCCATACTATTTTTTTTTACAATTTTCATATTTCAACTGCAATGGTAACACAGACTTTAGTACACAAGAGGTTAATAGAAATCAGGTACCCACATGGCCTAGAACAGGTGCGGTAATGCATTGACTTTTAAAGGGCTAGCCACACCCCAAACAATAGTAATCAACAGCTTGGTTCCAGAGCACAATAGAGTACTGCAAGCAATCATGTATGTCACCACAATAGGACACTGATTGTGGGTAAATGTGGGCCTGTAATCCATGCTGTAATTCAAAAGAGCAGATAAGGCCCAGGGACGTGGGGATAGAGGGACAAATGCTCATCAGGAGGATCACATTCATGTGGATGTAGGTGTTGAGGAAGGCCAACAAGGAGGCCGTTGAGAGTCAAAAGAAGCCTCAGGAAACTTATCTCCATCAACAGGAATCTTGTGTACACCTGTCCTGTTAAGTCCCTACTATTGTTGTTGTGCATTTGAGAATACATCACATATATAGTTGTCAGCAATGCGGGTTGTTGCTAACGCTTGCGGGCTCGCATAGCGAGTCCGCTGAAACTGCGTACCTCGCGAAACGTAAAAACCATAAGCGCTTTTCCCTACGACCCCCTACGACTTTCGGACCGCAAATGCGGCCCCTCGCGAAGCAAGTTGCCGCATTGGCGGAGGCTCCCACGTCGGCTGCAATGAGCCGCAAATGTGGACCCTCGCAAAGCGAGGGGCCTCATTTGCGGAGGTGGTGGCTCTACGGCGCCTCACAACCGGTTACAAACCACTACACAAGCGGAACTTGCAAAAAAAACCATAAACATGCAATGACTAACTATGGACTTACACAAAAATATACCAGCCACGGGACTTAGAAAAAAGAAATTGCGGACTTACACAAAAACAATTACGCCTGCGCGACTTTAAAAAAATTCCATTACAGACTCAAAAAAAATCGACCTTAACGGACAATCCGTGCACAGCACCAAACATTAAAAAACGCAAAAATACACACAAAACTAAAAATAAAAACCTTACCCACACCAGGGGGGACACCCAGGACCTCTGCAACACAGCTTAAACATCGAATTCGGTCAAATTTACAAAGTTTAGCCACTCGAAAATCTCCTAAGCGAGAGAAAAAAAGGCAGCCGAAAAAAACGAAAACGAGGCTACACAACCCCTAAAGACCACAAAGCAAATACGGCTTTTACAAATACCCGTACCACCTACAACATACACTAGCAAGGACGCTAAATCATACAAACCCGCCTACGACATACACAATCGCCGCCATTGTACAACACTAACTTACAGAATGCGGAAGTACCCAGCTACACTAACAGCTTCCCCTCGCGCACGCAGCCTATTTACACTACACACTGCACACATTGCTGACACTTACACCTCATTTCCACAACACTGCAAACCTACATTGTATGCTGCAGGAACATGAAAAAAGATTGTCAGCTCTTCAGCACAATGGTTCCTGCATGTATTACTTACAAATAGGTAAAGTATATTACTTTATTCATTTACTAATTATTTCATTAGCATCACAAAAAACATATACACAAAAAAAAACACTATCGCAAGAAACACTAAAGACATTCATTGCGCGCCTCACAACGAGCGCCAATGCTGCTCATACCACATAAACTACACCAGGGGTCCGCCTTGCAATAAGCGCAAAAAGCAAATCAGCGCCGACCTTACAATGACACCAAAAGCGCCTCTGATAAAAAAAAATACAACAACCAAGAGGCTCGCAATGAGCGCCAAGATCTCAGACCACCACAAAAAATAATGTCTGTGCCAAACACCATTCCTTGACTTACAATTCTATTGCCGTCATTTTTTGATGGGCAATTCGCTAGTATACATATAATAGATATGTTAAATTCAATCAACTATTTCTGTATGAATACATTCTGAAAATAAAATGTGATTTGCTAGAAAAAAAACATTCAGTGGAATGGTGATCCAGAACTGTGTTATGGTATAGTGATTTAGTAGTATTACCTCCACAAATAAGCATTACTGTTGTTCATGCATAATGTAAAAATATGTGCCAACAACATATAAAATACTGCATGAACACACTTTGGTTACATTAACTCAGTCGATATCTGAATAACCACACCTGTGTCATTGTTAAGCCAGTACTGTTCACATGAGACAAAATAAGGATGAATATATGATTATAAACTCATACTTAATGCACATTTCAGGTGATATTTGCACCAATTTGTGAAGTGATGTTAAAAATATGTTGATGTTAATGTTACAAATGTGTATTTTATTAATTATTTTACTATATTTTATTATTACTTTATATTATTATTTTATTATTATTCATAATATTGATTATGATTATAATACTAATAACTATTCTATCTCACCCTCTGAGATAATTATCCGATCCTTACTTCTTGTTCTAATTTATTAAATGAGGCTACAATTACATTAATACATTATATACATAAATATCATAATACATTAATATATTACATACATTAATATCATAATACTTTTCAGCCAATTAGCAAACAGCAGTGACGTCAGCAGTGACGTCACCGATGTTTCCGAACAACTCAGAGCAAAGTCGGAGGGAGAAGAGGGGCTGGCGATGGACGGTGAGGGCGCACGCAGCGTGAGTGAGTGTATGTATGTCTGTCTGTATGTGTGGCTGTCTGTGTGTGCGAGTGAGTGTGTCTGTGTGTGTGTATGTCTGTCTGTGTGTGAGTGTGTCTGTGTGAGTGTGTGTGTATGTCTGTATGTGTGAGTGAGTGTGTCTGTGAGTAAGTGAGTGTGTGTGTCTGTGTGAGTGTGTATGTCTGTGTGAGTCAGTGTTTGTGTCTGTGAGTGTGTATGACTGTGTGAGTATGTGTGTCTGTGGGAGTGCGTGTGTAAGTCTGTGTGAGTGAGTGAGTGTGTGTGTCTGTGTGAGTGATTGAGTATGTCTGTGTGAGTGAGTGTGAGTGTCTGTGTGAGTGAGTGTGTATGTCTGTGTGTGAGTGAGTGAGTGTATGTCTGTGTGTGAGTGGAAGTCAGTGTGTATGTCTTTGTGTAAGAGAGTCTCTGTGTGTGTGAGAGTGAGTCTGTGTGAGTGTGTGAGAGTGTGTATGTTTGTTTGTGAGAGTGTGTCTGTGTACAGTATGTCTGTGTGTGAGAGTGAGTGTGTATGTCTGAGTGTGAGAGTGATTCTGTGTGTGGGTGAGAGTCTGAGAGTGAATCTGTGTGTTGGTGAGAGTCTGAGGGTGAGTCTGTATGTGTGGGTGAGAGGCTGAGAGTGAGTCTGTGTGTGGGTGAGAGTATGAGGGTGAGTCTGTGTGTGGGTGAGAGTCTGAGGGTGAGTGTCCAAGCGTGAGTGTGTGTGGGTGAGAGTCTGAGGGTGACTCTGCATGTGGGTGAAAGTGTGAGGGTGAGTCTGTGTGTGGGTGACAGTCTGAGAGTGAGTCTGTGTGTGGGTGAGAGTCTAAGGGTGAGTGTCTGGGGCTGGGGCAGGTGATGGAGCAATTCACTGGGGCTGGGGGAGGTCACGGGACAATTCACTTGGCCTGGAGGGAGGTGATGGGGCAATTCACTGGGGCTGGGGCAGGTGATTAGGCAATTCACTGGGGCTAGGGGAGGTGATGGGGCAATTCACTGGGGCTGGAGGAGAACACAGGGCAATTCACTGGGCCTGGGGTAGGTGATGGGTCAATTCAATGGGGCTGAGACAGGTGATAAGGCAGTTCACTGGGGCTGGGGGAGGTGATGGGGGCAATTCACCTGGGCTGGGGGAGGACACAGGGCAATTCACTGGGGCTGGGGCAGGTGATAGGGCAATTCACTGGTGCTGGGCAGGTGATAGGGCAATTCACTGGGGCTGGGAGAGATCATGGGGCAATTCACTGGGGCTGAGGCAGGTGATGTGCAATTCACTTGGGGCTGAGGGAGATCATGGGGCAATTTACTGGGGCTGGGTCAGGTGATGGGGCAATTCACTGGGGCTGGGGGAGGTGCTGGAGGGTAATTCTCTGTGGCTAGGGCAGGTGATGGGGCAATTCACTGGGACTGAGGGAGGTCACGGGGCAATTTGCTGGGGCTAGGGAAGGTAATGGGGCAATTCACTGGGGCTGGTGGAGGTGTTGGGAGTCAATTCACCGGTGCTGGGGGAGATCACAGGGCAATTCAATGGGGCAATTCACTGCAGCTGGGGGGAGGTCACAAGGCAATTCACTGAGGCTGGGGGAGGTGATGAGGCAATACACTGGGGCTGGGGGAGGTGAATGGGCAATTCACGGGGGCTGGGGGAGGTGATAGGGCAATTCACTGGGGCTGGGGGAGGTCACAGGGCAATTCACTGGGGCCGGGGTAGGTGATGGGGCAATTCACTGGGGCTGGGGAGGTGATGGGGCAATTGACTGGGGCTGAGGCAGGTGATGGGGCAATTGACTGGGGCTGGTGGAGGTCATGGGGCAATTCACTGGGCAAGAGGGCAATTAACTGGGGCAGGTGATGAGGGCAATTCACTGGGGCTAAGGGGGTCACGGGGCAATTCACTGGGGCTGGTGCAGGTGATGGGGCAATTCACTGGGTCTGAAGGAGGTCACAGGGCAATTCACTGGGACTGGGGCAGGTGATGAGGGCAATTCACTGGGGCTGGGGGAGGTCCCATGGCAATTTGCTAGGACTGGAGGGCAATTCACTGGGGCTGGGGCAGGTGATGAGGCAATTCATTGGGGCTGGGGGAGGTGATGGCGGCAATTCACCGGGGCTGAGGGAGGACACTGGGGAATTCACTGGGGCATGTGATGGGTCAATTCACTGGGGCTGGGGCAGGTGATAGGGCAATTCACTGGGGCTGGGGCAGGTGATAGGGCAATTCACTGGGCCTGAGGCAGGTGATGAGGCAATTCACTTGGGGCTGAGGAGGACACGGGGCAATTCACTGGGACTGGTGCAGGTGATGGGGCAATTCACTGGGGTTGGGGGTGGTGACGAGGCAATTCACTGGGGCTGGGGGAGGTGATCGGGGAATTCACTGGGGCTGGGGAAGGACACGTGGGCAACTCATTGGGGCTGGGGCAGGTGATGGGGCAATTCACTGGAGCAGGGACAGGTGATGGGACAATTCACTGGGGCTGGGGGTTACAGGGGCAATTCACTGAGGCTGGGGGAAGTATCACCTGGGATGTAAGTAAAACAATCAGTTAATGAAGGGACATAGACCTTGTTCTGGGTACTACAGAAAGCAAAGTGTCTGAAATCATGTGTAGGGCAGACTTCAGGTCCTAACTGAGCATGCCTGCACAATTCCAAGGCCAAAAAGATACAATGTATTATTTATGCTAATTTTCCCTATGAATTTCAAGGGGTGTCAACATTCATAGAAAATTGTAAAACTTTAGTTTAACGGTTTAACTGTTTATTTTGGTATTTTTTCATGCAATTTTTTCAGACGCTATAAATTCTCCTCTATCAGATGCATTAATAACCCAGCTCACTTGAACATGCCTTTAAATTAGAACAGGCCGTGAGTTATGGGCTTGAGACGCAAACCCTTGAAGCATTTGTCGACAGTTGAATGTGCGGTCGTGAACGTGATCAATTAGTCAAACCCATAGTTACGAGTTTAGATGGAGCCAATGTAAACAGAGATCATCATCATTGCGTCACAGAAAAATGGAGGTTGGATTTCAAAGTCTTACGGGGTTCAATTACGATTTGCGATCGGACCCAGATTCCAGATGTAATGCAATATAACCAAAGCCGTAAATATGATATTCTATTACATGAGAGTTCCATTGTATGTATTAACACATTGATTGTCGTGATCGATATAACACGAAAATTAAACATGAAATAAAGTATTTTTTGTTGCCAATTTGCGAGCTTGAGAATGGTGTGCTATTAATTCTAAGACATAAAATCACTTTCCCTTTTAAATAAGTACAGTACTGTGCGTATATGTGCATATACAGTGCTACGGATTGAACTTCCCCTCCCTCCTCTCTGGTACCCGTTAGCTTCTTGGCTTCATTTGTGTGTTATGGGGTTTGACGCCAGTGAATTTGTTGCAATTTAATAGCTAAATTGGAAAAGTAACAGTTATGGCCTTGACAAAACAAAGGGTTTACGTTCCACGTCCCGTAGGCTTTTTTCGCACATAACCCGGAGATCGGCAGAGGCCTATTTTACGGGGTCAATTTAATAGCCTTAAGTCTTACGGGCTACATTACGGGCTATGGTTTTACACGTTGAGCTAATATAATAAGGCTGATGGGAGGAGTAGCTGGCAAAATAGACAATCTCTAGGTTTGCTCTTTAATATAAAATAATACATTTTCGGTGGAGCTTACCCTTTTAATAAAGGGAAAAGACAGATGATTTTGACATTACTCGAAACAAACAATTGTTATTAAGCTGCAGAAAGCAGAAGGTGATCATAGATGTTTATCAGTTATTGTTGTGTACTATACATTTAACACAGTGATTAATTTCTGTTAATGTATTTCCAGGTACTACACTGGAAATGACCATTCACAAATACACATCATTTCACAACTTGGAATAAAAAATTAAAACTTCTATAAAGCTCAAAAAATTCTATATACACATTTTTGAATGTTACTAAATCCACTTCTTAATGGCTGTGCATTATTTCTAATTACTTGCTAATAATAGTTATACAATCAAAGCTAGGATCAACATGATTAAGACTAGAACAAAGTCAAAGCTAACACAGTGAAGTCTATGGATACAGCTTCCAGATAACATTGAAGGGATATCTAAGTGAGCTGGATTAATACATTTCTGCACTCTATAGGCAAAAAGCAGCCTATGTGTATGCAGCACATCTCATAAAACATTTTATTTTTATTAATATCTAAAAATCCCTCTAATGATTATGTTGACCCCTCCAGGGGGTGTCTAATCAGGCATCTGCCCCCCCCCCCCCAATCAGCATGCAGCAACCAGGGAGCAATGTTAACCCACTATTTACCTTCTCTTGCTTGCTCAGCCAATCTCCTTGCAGCTTCCTCCTTGCAGCTTTCTGCCACAAGTCAGTGAAACTACTCCATTTCCCAGGCTGCTTTGCTACATATCCCATGTAATTCAAGAGTTTCAGCAAACCTAATTGGCCAAAACAAATCATTTTAAATCTGAGGCTAATTTAGCTTGGGTTTGGAGGGTGTTATCTTGATTTCCAACTGTCAGAAATTCTTATTATTACTAAAAACTTACTCTGTATGCACAGGAAGGGCAGTACTCCATCATTCCAAAACAAAATGGATACCTTACTGCCTGTGATTGGTAAAACTGAATATGACTGTTATGATAATTTTAGAAGAGATTGGCTGGGGGTGTCAAATTGAAAGCCAACTGGTATTTTTTTATGCAAACATTTATTTTCACACACTACTGATTCTTCTTCATCAGATGCTTTCATAATGCAGTGAATTTAGATATCCCTTTAAACGGAGACAATTGAGTCTAATATGCTCACAATGCATTAATACAGTTTACATAAACAAGATAACTTCATCCATTCTTAAAACAGTTTATTCAGAATGTAATAAGATTAAAACATTTCTCAGGGTCTTTGGGGTGGACCAGAAATACATGGTGCTGGAGGAAGTGGTGGTGGAGAAGTTGTTTCGTGTAGTGGTGCAGGCAGATCAGACCAGTAGGAGGTCTAAGATTGCGAGTCTATCTGTGGGAGGAGGAGGTTAGGGGGGTCAAATTCCTCCTCATATCCTGGTTCCTCCTCTGACGACTGTTCCTGCTGCTAATGTGGCTCCTCCTATTTGTACCAGGGACACTAGTCATTAGTGACAACCATGGTACCAGATATTAACCTATTAACATAGGGTCTCTATATAACCTAAAGTATAATCATGGCGATCACTATGGTACCTTATATTAACCCCTACACTAAGATGGTCCTTATGGACCCTCATAGTATACTAAACTATTTCCCTGGTACCCTTCCTACCATCACAGTCCTTAAATACATTAAAAAATAAAATCCTACATAAAATAAAAAAGGAAACATTACCTATTCTTTTGACACCTTCTGGTGATGATCATTGATGCCCAGGTTTCTCACTCTTCAGCCCTGGATAAAAGGACACATTGATTGAAGAATCAGTCCTTTTTTTTCTTGATTAAAGCCCTTGGTCCTCATCTTCAATTTGTGGAAATGAGCCTCTTTCTTAAAAAAAAATGTTGCTCTATAAAAATAAAACGAATCTAACAGAACTCCTCCTGCGAGGAACTTCCACACTGAATAAAAAGTTTTTTCAATCATGTTTCAACCAATCAGAATTAAGTATTTTAATCACTCCCACCCCATATCTGATTGGTTCAATCCAGAATTCAATCCGTCCATTTTGATTGTTTAGAATTTTAACAGATCAGATATGGCACAGGAGTAATCAAAATACTAAATTAAGATAGACACATATTTTAGCCAGAGGAATCCACAAAAAATAGTATGTAGGGTGAAAGCTTGGTTAAAAAATGTTAGTCAGCGCCTCCAAGGAGCTCCATTAGGTACCTTTTTTTATAGTGCAGCAAGTTTTTTAGGCAGAGGCCTGTTACCTGTTTCAAGAAAGAAGAAAATGGAAGTGTTGATTATCCAGAGCTGAAGAGTGAGGAAGCTGGGCATCAATGATCATCATTGGAGGCCGTGAAAAAGATAGGTAATGTATGTTTTCCCCTCTAACAGGTGAAATTTAATTTTATGTAGTATTTGTTTTATGCACTTAGTGTTAGAGGATAACTTTCTTTACCTCAAATAATGCAATTATGTGTGTTCATTTGTGGGCACATTTGCATGTCCTGGCTCAGCTTCCCAGAATGCAGTGTAATAACTGTTTTTCTTGGAATTCTGAGCTGGAAACAGGTTTCTTTTAACTTATTTTAGACATTCAAATGTGAATAAAGATGTACTATTTATGTACTATATATATTTATTATATATATATATATATATATATATCACATATATAATTGTGAGCATGCGGGCTGTTGCTAACGCTGTGGGCTCGCGTAGCGAGTCAATGGCCCTCGCAAATCGCTCCTTGCCAGCAACTGCGGACCTTGCAAAATTTACGGAGTTCCGAAAGAAAAATACGAGACGCGTTACGACCCATTACAACCTCGTAAAAAACGGCCGAAACCTGCGCACATGAAAACATGAAAAACACAATAAATACACACACCAAATACATAAAAAGCTTACCTACAGCAAGGGGGGGCACACAGGACCTCGAAAACTGAAGTTACACCTCAATTTAACTCCAAATAAAAGAGTTTAGACACCCAAAAATCCCCTAAGCAAGACAAAAAATGGCCGCCGAAAAAAAGAAAGCGAGGCTACAGCACTATAAAGATGCAAAACACCACCAAACACCTAGGGATTTTCCGAAAAAGACGTACGAGATCCGAAAACAAGGATGCAACCCGCGCGACCCCAAAAACATTAGAAACACAATAAATACACACAACAAACACATAAAAAGCTTACCCACAGCAAGGGGGTGGGGGGCACCCAGGACCTCTGCAAGTGAAGTTACACCTCGATTTAAGTCCAAATTTCGGAGTTTAGACATCTGAAAATAAGGAGGTTAAAGGGCCCTAAACACACAAAACAACACAAAACACCTAAGGATTTTCCGAAAAAGTCGGACGACATCGGAAAACAAGGACGCTCCTTGCCAGCAACTGCGGACCTCACAAAATTTACGGAGTTACGAAAGCAAAATACGAGACACGTTACGACCCATTAAGACCTCGCAAAAAACGTACTCCATATTCTGTATGAGGGCGTACTAGGGATTTGCATAGTGGCAGAATTATATTTGCTTCCCTTGCTTCTATACCCTTCTTAATACATGCTAATAATTGATTTGCCTTTGCAGCTGCTGCTTGGCTTTAAGCACTGTTACCTGGGTGGTTGTCCAAAAGTACTCCCACATCCCTTTCAATATCAGATACCCCTATATTTGTTCCATTAAGATTATAAATTGCATGGCTATTTATTCCTTCCCAGATGTATAACTTTACATTTATTTGTATTAAAACTCATCTGCCACTTAGATGCCCATTCTTCTAATTTATGTACATCCCTTTGGAGGGAAAGTACATCATTATCTGATTTAATTACCTTGCACAACTTCATGTCCCACTTCCAAGTCATTAATAAATATGTTAAAAAGGAGAGGACCTAATACTGAACCCTGAGGAACCCCAACTACCTCATTAGTCCAATCAGAGTATGTTCCATTTACAATAATCATTTGCTTTCTGTCTTTTAGCCAGCTCTTAATCCATGAGAAGATATTTACTGTAATTCCTTTATCCCTTAGTTTGCACAATAGTCTTTCACATGGCACTGTATCAAAAGCCATTGCAAAATCAAAAAAACTACATCCACTAAGTTGCTTGATCCAGGTTCCAACTAACCTCCTCATAGAAACTAATTAGATTTGTTTGACATGGCCCATCCCTCATAAATCCATGTTTACTCCTACTTATAATCCTGTTCAAATAGACATATTATTGTATATTATCCCATATTAACCCATCTAAAAGCTTTCCCACTACAGAAGTGAGGCTTACTGGTCTATAATTCCCCAAATTTGCTCTTGCTACCTTCTGTAATATAGGTATCAGCTCTGCTTTTCGTCAGTCACCTCTGTTTAGCTGTGTTGATTATTAAATATAATGGTTTGGCTACTACAGAACCCAGTTCACTCATTACCCTTGTATGTATTCCATCAGGACCTGGGCTTTATTAACATTTATTTTTTCCAACCTCTTTTGGATTTCTTCCAAATGAGGGGGACACTGGAGGAGAGGAGAGGAGGGGACGAGGAGAGTAGGAGAGAAGAGGAGAGTAAGGGGAACACCGAAGGAGAGGAGAATAACTGTGGTGGAGAGGAGGTAAGGTAGAGGTATGGAGAGAGGGAGCATAGAAGAGATTGGGAGAAGAGGAGGCAGGTCATGGAGGAGAGGCAGAGGAGAGCAGGAGGAGGGGGGGAGATGCGCCCTCAGATGTAGGCATGCAAAGAGTAGGGGCAGAGGGGCAGGGGCCTGATCCTAGGGGGAGATAGTGTTGAGGAGGATAACATAATCCATGATATCTTGCATCTGTTTTATTGAACAGATGAAGACCATATGGAAGTGCTATGCACATTAATGATTATTTCTATTATATGGAGTGATGTATGTGTGATGTATTGCCCTTCTGGGAATCGCCCACATCACACCCATGATATCAATGCACAGTTTTTTACTTTTCTGAGTGTGCTCTGTGTACATAATAAAGCTTTCTTATGCCATTATCATGGTTTCTGTGTGTTTTCAATGGTTAAAGGGATAGGAAAGTTTCATGGATTAATACATTCCTGCACTCATTAGGCAAAAAGTAGCCTTTGTGTATGCAGCACATCATATAAAACATTTTATTTTTATTAATATCTAAGATCCCTCTAATTATTATGTTGACACCTCCAGGGGGTATCTACACATGCATCTGATCCCCCCCAATCAGCATGCAGCATCAGGGGAGCAATAATAACCCACTATTTACCTGCTGTTTCTTTCTCAGCCAATCTGCTTCCTTTCTGTATGTAAGCAGCAATACATAGGACATGTCAGTGTTACACTACATAACCCAGGCTGCTCTGCAGCACAAAAAGAAACCCCAGAGTCAATTCAAAAGTTTCAGATAACCTGATTGACCAAAACCAATCATTTTAAATTTGATGCTAATTTAGTCTGGATTTGGAGGATGTTAACCCTGATTTCCAACTTTCAGAAATTATAAGACATTTTGCTGACTTTACATTTTTTCATGCAAAAGTGTTTGCATAAATTACTAATTCTCCTCTATCAGATGCATTCATTATCCAGCAAACTTACATATACCTTTAAGGTTTTGGGACATCAACATACATTACATTTCAGTAACATTAATATATTTCTAGTTGGAGGATCTTCCTGTACACCCATCCCGTCATGATTTTAAGTACTGTTAAGACTTTCAATGTTAAAAGTGATGTTTATATTATGATTTGTAATATCATTATACATACTGGTGCACCTAACACCTAAAATCTACATGAAGTATGCCATCCTTATAAAATAATGAACCCTATTCACTGTCCAATACATTGTTATGTGAACATTCCAGCCCATTATAATGACACACACGTGATCACATGTATTAATCATCACTATTTTAGGTTTTATACTAGGTATAGGTATTTTAGGTTTTATGATAAACAAATGACAGGTAACAAAGTTCACAAAATTATTATTGGTAGACATCTTGCCACATGCCCAGCAGCAATGGCGTTGGACTTTACAGCATAGGTGTAGCCAAGATTGGCCCTGATAGAGGTGAGTTTACTGTTGCTTCATGTGCCTCTTCACAGCCTCCATGTGTGTTTGTGGGCCTTCCTGGTGGGTTTGACAACATTAGTGTGGTGTATGTTCCCCTGGTAGTTGCTATATGTCATGTGGCGGTGTAATATTGCCATTAGTTATGTTTTTAATATGGATATGATGACTGACATATGTAATTGAATATATCTATATTTTTAAAGTCCACATTTGAGCTTCTGTGATTGTTATGGATCATTTGTAAGGCAGTTCTATGTTTTTTACTTGCAATTTATTAATGTACTGTGTCTTTAATTGCTTAATGTAACTTGCAGCAACACTTTTCATATTACCATATGCGTGACCATTCCAAAATATTAGAAAGAAAACAATTTCTATCAAATTTGTTACTTGGAGATTGTTGTGCTATTAATTATAATGTATTCCTATATTTTGCAATGCCTTTAGGGCACAGTTTTGTGTGTTAAATAGTTGTTACAGCTTTAATTAGTGTTAGGAAAAGCCTTTGCGAGTCCTATTTGGAACCTGTAATATTTTTGAAAAAATGTTGATACATTTGCGATCTAAGGGTTATTGAATATCGATTTTGCTTCTTTAGCACTGGTATCATTTGCGACCTTGAAACATCAAAGGAGGATATAGGACAAAGTAAATTTGTTGACACCTGCAACCTTTAAATATTTAACATTTATATGCCATTGTTCTTAACTCCAGGATTCCACTTTATCGTTGTTCCTAACAGGATTAGATGTCTCTAATACAAGGAACCGTGGATTCATATAAGATCTCTATTTAGTTATGTTGAAAAACTGTCACTTTAATTAGTACACTTCACAGTGGATGTAAATAAAGGCCAGTCATTAGTAGGCCTACCAAGCTAAGGTATATCTCTGTCAGTCCCAGAGATGAGCTCCCAGGGCACAATCTGCTTAATTTAAACTTTTTTTGAATTGCTTCTTTTGCTCATAACTGACATAGCTGCCAATGCTGTGAGTTTGTCATATATTGCATAACAGTGACATTTTCCCAAACAACAGAAGTCGTTTTACATGTAAGTCATAGCCATTGTGGGCCAAATTTACTGAGCAATGCTGCAATAAATTATAAACATGAACATTACAATACAACAGCAGGCAATTAAACACATACACAGTCAAGCCATATTAATATGACCACAAGCTAATATCCCTAATAACCTGTGTGCAGCACAGACAGCAGCTAGACGGCTTGGTAGTGAGTCAAATAAGATGCTGGAAGCTTGGCAAGGGTATTTGGAGCCATGCAGACTGCAGTGCATCCGACAACTGCAGAAGAGTGCTCAAGAGTGATCAATATGAAGATCATACCTTCCAGAGGTATGAGTGGACCCAGACAATGCCAAGAAAACATTTCCCAGACCATAGCACTGTCGCCACCAGCTGGTTTTCTGCCAACAATGGTTGCATAATGTTTGTTCTCAGAGGTTTCGCACCTAACAGGCCATTATTCGTTCAGTCGATGGAACAGAAACCATGACTCATCCGAGAATTGTCAATCAGAAGAGGTACAATTTTGGTGCTGTTGAACTCTGTTGATGAACTCTCGTCAGCATGGGTGCAGTGACCAGTGGTTTGATTCAGAGCTACATACACAACCGGGTTCACTGTACTGTCATTTAAGACAGTCGTCTGGGAGCCTTCTGGTTTATTTGGACAGGTGAGTTGCTCAACTGTAGCATGTTAGTTGGCCCTCAAACACCTTCTCAGCCGAGGTTCACCTCTGACATAAATGGCATGTGGTGCTCCGCAGTTTACATGCCATTTATTCGCAATGGTGCCATTTGTCCAATCATAGTACATTTTAACCACAACAGCACGTAAACAGTTTACAACCTGCTCTGTTTCAGACATACTGTCACCTTTGGCCTGAAAGCCAATGATCATCCCCATTTCAAAGTTGGATAAATCGCACATTTTACCCATGACAGTGATAGTTGAAATGTTTGCAGAATTCCTACATGTCACCTTATATACCCACCAAGCCAGCTCACAACACATGCCTTAGTTTACTGGCTAGGCGCTGATGACGTCAAAAGTAGGCGGTGGTCATAATAATATATCATTTATATATAAAACCTCTTCAAAGGTTTCTATGAAAAATTAAAACTGCTTTTGAGTTTGCTAAAAAAAAATAACAAGTAACTGTAAAGAGGGAAACAGTATTGTACTTGTTGAAAACACGAAAAAGCAATTAATTTGTGGAAGTGTTGAGTCCCCTTTTCAATATTTCTAAATGTCACTCCATATGCAAATTTACTGAAGCTACATTATGAGTCTAATTTCATTCTCTCTCATGAATATTTGACAAAAACATCTGGTGAAAATGAATATTCATACAATTTCATAAAGAACCAACAAACAAATTCTATAAGCAATATCAAGGAGTTTTTATTTTATATAGAAACTCCTCCAAGTTAATGAAACATATATCACAGCTTAACAATTATGGGAAAAAATAACTGCAAAACAAAAGTCACAGTAAAATGAAGTCAGATACTTCCTCCAACATGTTTGTTTTACCTGTACACATCAGTAAATGAGTAATCTAACCTGCCACTTACAATGCAGAGGCGGCTAATATGGTATAATTTAAAAAATATTGATAATAAGTAATGTTATTTTAAATTGCATTTTCCGTCACTAAAATAACAAGAGGTTGAAAATCTGAATGAGAGATCATCGCATTTAATTATTAATAAGCCCCTTTCCCTGTTTTCATTACAGTTGCCAAAATTCTTGGCATGTCTAGTCTTTTTTGTGCAGTCGAATGCTCTGAAAAGCAATGCCTTGGGTTTATCAATAATTAAATGCAATGATCTTTCATTCAAATAACTTCTCAACCTCTTTGTGGGTGGATCAGAAAGTCTGACTGACACTCAAAATAGTTCATTTAAATCTTATTTTACTGTAAATGCAATTTCTTACATCATAATCAGCGGATAAAGTTATTGTTATTAATTATAGTTTTAAATCACACCATATTGCAATATCTGATGTGTCAGTTCTACTACTAACAGTGTAAACTGAAAAAATCTAACTTTATCTTATTATTAAGTTTAATTTTTCACTGATTGTCCAAAATAATTGAATTTGGCCCAGTATTGAGCACTGTACTCACAGAAAAATATAGTGTCATAGGGCAACCTATTGGGTCCAGTGTCCCTTCATTCTAAAGGAGTTAAAAAAAAATGGTTGTTAATCCAGGACAAATTGACTCCTTGTTATCATTCATGTATAGTGTCTGTGTTTAAAGTTTTTTAATATTAAGTTTTAAGCTATATGAATAAAAGTTATGTTTTAGAGTTTAGTCTCTCCTTTGGGGTCGGTATGGGTGTGCCTCAATAAAAGGGATACTGTTGTGCCTTTTTTTCGTTAATAGATGTGTCTATTTCTATCCCTAAAAGCTCCCATTCATTCTGAAGGAGTTAAAAAAAAGGCTGTTAATCCAAAAGTACAATTGTCTCTGATTATTATTCATGTATAGTCTCTGTATTTCAAAAAAATGTTATATTACGTTTTAAGCTATATGAATAAAAGTTATGTTTTCAAATTGAGTCTTTTCTTTGGGGTCAGGTATGGGTGTGCCCCAATATAAGGATACTGTTATCACTTTTTTTGTTAATAGATGTGTCTATATTTATCCCTGGGAGCACCCTAAAACACTTGTGTTTAAAGGGATACGTTAGTTTCCCACCAACCATGTGACTGCAAGCACTTCCTGTTGGAGGTCACAACTTGTACCCAAATGCTGTGCAGCAGGGTACACTTCCTAGGCGTGTTCAAATCCATATAGCAGTATCCAGCATATAAATATGTATGTACATTAACATTTTCAATATAATACATCTTTCTACTAATCAGTGGCTGTTTATTAGGAAACATTTCAAACCCAGGAAACTTTCATATCCCTTTAATGCTGTAACATTTAGAGCCACCAAATTACTAACTTGTTAAACTGAAAAAATACAAGCTGAATTATGCTTAAATGCAATGTATTTATTGATATGCACAAAACTTTTTACCATAACACTGTACTGTATTTACAGTACTATATAATTATTTTGCACAATGTGACTGCTCTGGATGTTTACTGTGGGCATCTATTACTTTATTTGTTTTTTCCTTATTGTCACCTTGTTCCATTATGAGTCGCAGTTCCATTTAAACCTATAAATGCCTCAAAATTAGAGCAGCCTTTAAAGTGAAATGATCAGAAATGCCATTTGCATTCAATGCCCTTCAAGGTAAGAAAAAAGGAAATGTCTCTCCCAGTACAGCTATATTAAATGTAGTAGTCCTTTTTAATTATTTATTTAATTTATTTATTTCACTTTTTAACATCTGTGGTGCCCCTAGGCAGAGTTCCCTTAGGTACCCCCCAATGTACACTCTAAATGAGGAAGGTATGCAAACCATGGGGGGAATCAACTAAGTACATTTTCACCTTAAATGAGGTGAGAATGGCTATTTTCCTGTATAGCAGAAATAGTACATAGTAAATCAGAGATAATGTGAGATGCGGTTGAGATGCTTAATAAATCCCCCATGTATATATAATCAATATGTTGTGCATATATGTATAGAGTTATATACCCATTTGCATATGTGCATCTAGAATTTGCAAAGTGCAGGGAAACCTTTTTATTTATTCTGATATGTTTTAGATATATAATGTGCACATATATATGCGTATGCGCCAGCGTGTATCTCTATATAGCTAAATATATACTCCTGTCACTGACCCCAATATTCCCTGCTGACTGCCCCCCATAGGCACCATTCACAGGCCCCACATGAGTTGTTTGTACATGCTCGCTGTCACCAATGGCAATCAAGGTGACAATAATGATTAAAAATGTAAATAATGCATAGAGTGGTGACAATAGCAGAGATTCCTAGCAACTCACACACATACTATAAGTACCACTCTCTCTCATCCAGGCACATGCATGGCACACAATGTTGCACACAGTTACACATAATCACTACCAGGCACATACGTCACTCATAGACACGCTCAGGGTCAGATGGGCATACTAAATACCCTATTGGTATACTGCAGATCCCGCAGGCACACTCATTGCTAGACAGACAGACTCGTCACACACCCATACTCACTGTCTGGCAGACACAGGAATAGAAACCTAAATCTAATGTCAGAACTGAAAGGCCCCTTTATTATGTCCATTCTAAAAAGATGGCCTAATTAATGTTCAAACTGACCCTATGTGTGTCCAAGATACAAAATCACACTCTGAGATACTCAGTTACAGACGACAATGCATGGACACCCCTCAGGATGGCCTTGTGCTTATCCCAGACATTATTAAATTCCTTTTCACTGTTTGAACCTTCCCATTTCCACTAGAAAGCTGTTTCACTTACCTATTTCTGCTTTTCCTGTAAGGTAGTACTTTATCCTAAATTTTCTACTTTCCAACTTCATATTATGATCTATTTTTTTATTTTCACTTTTACTGGAAGACACTTCCCTCCAAAGCTTTATTAAATCCTTTGATAAATATTTGAAGGTTTCTATCATATCTTCCCTCTCTATTCTGTCTTCTAAGTTATATATATAGATTGTGAATCATCTTATTATAAGTTCTGTCTTTTAGACCTTGCATGACTTACACTTACTGAACATGGTATTGTAAATGAGATCTGATATACCCGTATTTTTCGCCGTATAAGACGCACTTTTTCTTCCCCAAAACTGGGGGAGGAAAGTTGGTGCGTCTTATACGGCGAATATACCTTTTCAAACTGCCTCTGTCCTCTTGATTTCACCCCAGCGCTTCCTACCAGCATCGCGTCGGCCGGTGCGTCCTAGTGACGTCACACACGCAACGCTGCAGTAGACGTGGAGTGCTGGTAGGAAGCGCTGGGGTGAGATCAAGATGGCAGAGATCAGAAGAAAGGTGAGGATCAGGGGGGTCAGGGAGGATCAGGAGGGTCAGGGAGGGTCAAGGGCTCCCAAATGCTCCCAAATGCTGCAGTATATGGATATGTATGTGTGTATGTGTGCATGTATGTGTGTGTATATATGTATGTATGTGTATGTATATTTATGTGTGTATGTATATGTATGTATGTGTATCTATAAAGGTGAGGATCAGGGGGGTCAGGGAGGATCAGGACGGTCAGGGAGGATCAGGAGGGTCAGGGAGGATCAGGAGGGTCAGGGAGGGTCAATGGCTCCCAAATGCTGCAGTATATGGATATGTATGTGTATGTATGTGTGTGTGTATGTATGTGTGTGTATATATGTATGTATGTGTATGTATATTTATGTGTGTATGTATATGTATGTATGTGTATCTATATATATATATATAAATGATTGTTGTGGTGAACTACCTACTCATAATTTCCACAACACAGGCTGAGATCCCGCTCCATGCTGATGATAGCCAGTAAGCTTGAAACAGCTGTACATGGATTGGATACTCAGCCTGTGTTTATTCCAACCTTGGCTTTGCATTAAAGCTGTGTAATACAGCATGCATAAGCTTAAAGGAAGCCATGTTTAATGATGGCTACGGAATGAAGAGCGAGGCATTTGTGGCCATATTTGAGTGTCCCAGCTCAACTTCCCAGAATACAGTGTAATAACTGTTTTTCTCGGAACTCTGAGCTGGAAGCAGGTTTTTTTAACTTGCTTTAGACATTCGGGTGTGAACACAGATGTACTTTTTATTTACTGTACTACTGTACGGTGGAGGGCTTCTATCGCTCTTTTGCCCACCATATTATAAATGATTGTTGTGGTGAACTACCTACTCATAATTTCCACAACACAGGCTGAGATCCCGCTCCATGCTGATGATAGCCAGTAAGCTTGAAACAGCTGTACATGGATTGGATACTCAGCCTGTGTTTATTCCAACCTTGGCTTTGCATTAAAGCTGTGTAATACAGCATGCATAAGCTTAAAGGAAGCCATGTTTAATGATGGCTACGGAATGAAGAGCGCGCATTTGTGGCCATATTTGAGTGTCCCAGCTCAACTTCCCAGAATACAGTGTAATAACTGTTTTTCTCTGAACTCTGAGCTGGAAGCAGGTTTTTTTAACTTGCTTTAGACATTCGGGTGTGAACACAGATGTACTTTTTATTTACTATATATATATATATATATATATATATATATTTGTGTGTAATGTAGGTGTGTATCTGTGTGTAAAGTGTATTTGTGTTTGATTCAGATTTTTTTTCTTCTTGTTTTCCTCCTCTAAAAACTAGGTGCGTCTTATCTGCCGGTGCGTCTTATAGGGCGAAAAATACGGTATTAATCATTGTCAGCTTCAGTTATACAGACACACACTCGTCACTCACAGAAGTAATCACTGTTAACCAGGAACACTCACTGTCAGCCAGGCACACTATGTCACACACAGGGACACTAACGCAGATACACACAGCCATACTCAATCACTGACACATACACACTCACTGTCAGATGTGTGCAGTCATACTCACATTTAAAAGGTCCCACTCATGCAGGACAATGTTGTTCAGGCTCACTCACTGTCATACATGCAAACTCATTTACACACAGACACACTCAACCATACATACAAAAAGTGGGCACATTGAGTCTCACTCACTGTCACACAAGCACATTAAGTTCCATGCCTCTCTCTGAGTGGGGTATTATGATACATAAAATCAAACAACAGATACACTCAAACAAATATCGGACCTATCCTGGAACATATTCTTAGCTGAATAAACAATACCTATTGTACCATAACATTTATTAATAGATCCCCACAGCACTCTTACACATGAAGCTAATTAAATAGCACATACAGCAGCCCAATAAATAAATATTTATATCATTAAACAATACAGTACATAGAGCACCTTAAACATATATAATGTGCAAAAAAAATTTTGACGATGGGCACCCCGTACTAACTCACTCTGTACACAAATACATATATAAATTATATATATATATATATATATATATATATATATATATATATATATATATATATATACTGTATAATATGTGTATATATCATATATATATATATATATATATATATATATATATATATATATATAATATAAATAGGATTCTGTATACATATATATGAAGAGTGAGGTATCCGTGAATGTCCAGTAATCCAGTTGAATCATCAGAGTATTTTGCAATAAAGCGATGAGCTTTCAAGAGATAATGCCTTTTTGACTTGATAAAGAGAGGCATTATCTCTCGAAAGCTCGTTGCATTATTATGAATATGTTTTTCCAATAAAAAAGGTATCACTATATACTGTTTTATTTATATATATATATATATATATATATATGTATATATATATATATATATAATATATATATTAATTAAAATATTGTACTCAGTCCAACATATATATATATATATATATATATATATATATATATATATAGTTGTAAGCATGCGTGTTGTTGCTAACACTGCGGGCTCGCATAGCGAGCCAGCAGCCACTGCGGCCGTCGCGAAGCAAAAGGCGATACGGCCGTCGCAAAGCAAAAGGCCAAAGGCGCTCCTTGCCAGCAATTGCGGACTTTAGGCCCGCAAATGCTGCCCCTTGCTTACAGCGCAAATGTTGGCCCTCGCTTACACCGCAAAATTTACGGACTTACACAAAAAAACACTACGAACTCGCAAAAATACGACCTTAGCGCCTGAACCCCACACACAGGAAAATATTAAAAACACAATCAATACACACAACAAACACCTAAAAAGCTTACCCACAGCAAGGGGGGGGGGGGGGGGGGGGGGGGGGGGCACACAGCACCTCTGCAAGTGAAGTTACACCTCAATTTAACTACAAATTCAAGAGTTTACAGACATGATAATCCCCTAAGCGAGAGAAAAAAATGGCAGCCGAAAAAAACGAAAACGAGGCTAAGAACGCAAAGTTACTACACTTACTCGCAAAACGAAACGAACACTCAAGAACAGTTCAGGCGGCACGTAACATACACTATGCGGCATGTACCACACTGAAATTCACCACCATTTTACATCAATCACATAACTATTACACGCAAAATGGCGGCTGGAACGCAAATTCAAGCGTGGAACGCAAATAGCGCATGCATATTGCATTCTAACGGTTTCAAGCACCTCAAAGTTTATAAATACTGCACACTTTCCAGAAAATTCTACATTTCTCCTCAGGTGATGAACAGTGTGACTGGACAGTTCACTGCTGACGTTACTTCAGAAGAGAATTCCTTACCAATTTACAACTTCACAATCTGCAAAATACAACAAAGAGGTAAGCTATAATACATTTAATTTATTAAGAAAAAAAGAAAATGCCATTTTAAAGATTGACACGAACCACTGGATTCATGTATAGTAACATTTCAAATAGACACATATTTGTATGGGCACTACAAGAAGCTCCTCTTAACTCCAACAAATAAAAAAAATATATACAAGTGACATCGATTTACACAAAATAATGTCACAAAAAAACATTGCCACACATACATATGTAACCTGCAGCTCAATATTTTAATTTTTTGCACATTTCCAACAGACTGTGTATCAACAGCGTCACTCAAGAATTTGCAGTGTGGACTGTGAAAGGTGATCAATTTTAAATAAGACAAAGAAAGAAGAAGTGGTAAGATACAAAAATACATTACATGCAGAAAAAGACCATGCTTTTCCCCCAAAAAATAAAAACACTACAATTAGCCATTTTTCTTTCTCTTTGGAAACAGACACTGCTTGAAGACTGACAGATCAACATTGGCAGTAGGGGACCCTCTGTCATTCATACAGCAAAAATACTTCAATCAAGGTATAGTATAACAAGTACATAAAAAAACAAGTACATAAAAAAAAAAATAATAGCCTGTTTGCTGCCCGCCAATATCAAAAGGAAAATAAAAACAAATAAGCCTCAAGACAAATTACACACAAAACACCACACTTCAAGAAATATTGCTAAGACATATAAAATACAACAATAAACACTGTTTAACAGGCAAAAACCTCTGAACAGAAACCATAACTAAAATATAAGTGGCGGACACAAAACAGGATACTACACCAAATATTGGGAACATATAGAAAATTAACTTACCATTCCTGTTTAGTCTACAACAACCTCTAACCCTCACCCATAAGCCAAATTGAGCATCCCAAAAGTGGTGGACACAAAACAGGATAGTCGAACAAACATTGCTAACATATAGAAAATGGAACAAACATTACTGTTTAGTCTGCAAGAAACTCTAACCAGAACCCAGACCCAAAATCTATCAGTCCAAAAATGGCACACAAAAAACTGAATAGGATAAGAAATACTGATAACACATAGACAATTCAAAAAATAATAATCCTGTTTTATGGGCCACAAACTACTACAGTAAAACAATAATCCAATTACACCAGTGGTGTACACAAAACAGGATACTACAAAATTATTTCCAGCGCTGCACGGTTTCACACACACTCTCAAATTGCCAGGATTTTACACACAACAAACAAACCCCAAATGCTAACACATTGCTTTGCAAAAAAAGAAAACATGCTGTTGTTCCAAAATAAATTACAATAAAAGAACATTTCTCTTTCTCTTTTACAACAGACACTGCCTGAAGACTGTCGCACGAAGATTTGCAGCACCGGATCCAGTGATCCCAAAATAAGACTTCTAACAAGGTATAGTATAACAAGTAAAAAAGAGAAAAAAACAAAGCATGTTTGCTGTGCAGCAATGTCAACATGAAAAATAAAATAAAATAAGAAGTAACGAACAACAATAATGAGGCACAAAAAAACGATCCTTCAACAAATATTGTTGACACATTTCAAATGTAAAAAGGAATCCTAACACTAACCCATAAGTTAAATCTATCAGGCCAAACGTGGCCAACAGAAAACAGGATACTACAACAAATACTGCTAACACATAACAAATTCAACAATAAATCCTCTTCTCTGGGCCCTAACCTACAACATTAAGCCCACAACCTAAACAGACACAGAAAATAGGATACTACAACAAATATTAGTAACACCCACAAAAAAACACTATAAAGCCTCTTTTCTGACCCACACTCTATAAGCCTAAAAGTAAAAGATAATCCTACACTTACAACAATCACCAACAAAATAATCCAAATATTGGTACCATTTACAAAATGTACTCCACATTTCCCATGCCTGTGCTATGCCTATAAGCCAAACCTAGAAACCTACAATCTCAAAAGTAGCTTCCCTTAAAAAAAAAGAACACATACTAATAAAAGAACACTATAAAGCAAGTTCATCTACAATAACCTATAATCCCATACACCCAACCGAAATCTATAATGACAACACTGTTGCACACAAAACATTGTAGTACCAAAAAACACAAACACGAAAGACCCAGAGATGGCCAGTTCATTAGTTGCTGTCAAAAAGGCAAGGTCAAACTTCCAGAAAGACAACAATTCCCACCATATTTACAAAGCATTATGACTGAGCCTACTTTTCCCAACTACAAAAATTACAAAACAAACATAATATCATACAATAGTGCCATATCCTTTGCATCTACGGGGGCAACATTAGCTGCTAATGTGCCAGGACATGGCCCTTACTGCTTTAAAGTCCAAGGCCAAATTTACCATCGTACTTCACATTTACATCCAGAGGAAGGAGAGCAAAGAAAATGTGCTCAACTATATGTCCTAGATACAATGGAAGCTGTTGACCAACGTATGCAACTTCAAGAAAATAAAAAATGCTTACCCAGTGTTTTTATAGAGCTAGATAAAATTATGGCCAATAACCCCTACACTCAAGCTTATAAAAAATTGGCAGAAGTAGAAAAGGAACAACAACTTTATGCAGAAATACATCAATTGCCAATCCCAAAGGTCAATATGGTGCTTAAAAGAGATAGACATACTGATAAGCGCCGTTATAACTTGCCAACATCAAATGATGTTACAATGGTGTTTCAAAATGATGAAGGAGAACCACCATTTCAGAGAGACATTAGAATATATCCCAGAAATGAGGAGCAACCTTTCATTAATATAAGTATCTTAAGTACAAGTTTAGATCCAATGACATATCCAATATTTTTTCCACACTGAAAAGCAGGTTGGCAACCAAAATTAACCCTTCTGAATTACAAGTACAAAATAATATTTCCATGCTTAAATTTAAAGTAGCTCAAATTGCCATTCGAAATACATTCAATCCAATTTTATGTGGTGGAAAACTAACACAACAATGGATTATTGATTCCTATTTGCAAGTTGAGGCCAATAATTTAAACTTCATAAACTATCAACAAGATAAACTATGTGTAGAACAGTATTGTGGATTGATGGATTATGTCGCTGAGGTTGCTACGAGCAGAGACAGGACAGGTGGCAAAGCCATTGTTTTACCATCTTCTTTCCAGGGATCTCCTCGCAATATGCAAGAAAGATACAATGATGCCATGCATATTGTCACCAAATTTGGGAAACCTGATTTATTTATTACATTTACATGTAATCCACAATGGCCAGAGATTACACAAAATTTACTAATTAGCCAAACTGCTTCCGATAGACCAGATTTAGTGGCCAGAGTTTTAAAAATTAATTAATACGTGACATAACCATAACTCGGTTATTTGGCAAATGTCTGGCTTATGTTTATACTATTAAGTTTAAAAAAAGAGGACTTCCACATGCACATATTCTTATAATCCTTCAAGATACAAGTTAGATACTGGTGACAAAGTGGATTCAGTCATTATTGCTGAACTACCAGATCCAGAACTACATGGTAGACTATATGAGATTGTAACTCATTGTATGATTCATGGACCCTGTGGAGATATTAATCCAGAGTCATCATGTATGGAAAATAAGAAATGTACAAAAGAATTTCCAAAAGATTATAGAGACAAAACGTATGCCAATTGTGATGGGTATCCATTATATAGAAGGAGAGAGGGACAAACTGCCATTATTTGTGGCAAAAACATCAACAATAGATATGTGGTACCATACAATCCACATTTACTCATGAAGTATAATGCACACATTAATGTAGAAACCTGCACTTCTATAAAATTGATTAAATATGTCTACAAATACATGATGCAGCTACTGTAGTCATCAAAAGTGCAGAAAATACAGAAAGCACTGATGAACTTGCATCACATGTAGATGCTCGCTATGTGATCGAGTCAAAAGCTATGTGGCGTCTTCTAAAATTTAAAATGCATGATCGATCACATGCAGTATATAGATTAGCTGTACATTTGCCACAAATACATTTAGTGTATTTCCATGCTGGAAATTAAACAAATGCATTGGCACAAAGTGAGCATCGCCACACTACACTAACTGCATGGTTTCAATTAAATTCAACTGATTCATAGGCAAGGAAATTGTTATATATTGACATTCCATGTCATTATGTTTTCGTTAATGGATTATGGCGACAAAGAAAAAGGCGGGGAAATAAAATAATACCAAGAATTTACACTGTCAGTCCAAGAGCCCTTGAACGTTTCTGCTTATGACTACTACTTTTAAATGTTCCTGGTGCACAAAGTTTTGAACACTTAAGAACTGTTAGTGACATAGTATATGAATCATTTCATTTAGCTGCGTGACATTTAAACTTCCTAGCTGATAATACAGAATGGGAAAGATGTCTAGAAGAAGCAGCACTATGTCAAATGCCACGGCAGATGAGGGAACAATTTGCATTAATTTGTATCTTCTCAAATGCTCCAAATGCATTAGCTTTGTGGGACTATGGAAACATTTTACCCATCTTAATTTACAACAAAATATGAGATCAGGAGGAGAAAATGATTTTAATTATTGGAGAAGGAAAAACAGAACAAATCCAAAATTTACCTGATTTGTAAACATGATCTTATATCAGCTATATTGGAAACTACAATAAATAACTAGGACTATTCGGAACTTGCCAACAAAGTCATCCTAACATGCAAAAATAAGGATGCATTGCTTCTCAATAATGAAATATAAAAAAAAATTAATGCACCAGAAAAAAATGATCACAGTCCTGATTCTGTACTTGGTGATGACAAATAAAGTCAGGCAAACTTTTCTACTAAATTCATAAACTCATTAACTCCTTCTGGAATGCCACCACATATTTTGCAGCTAAAGAAAGGTGCAATTGTCATGTTACTGCGAAATATGAACCCCAAAAAAGGCCTATGCAATGGAACAAAATTAATTGTTCAACAATTAAAGGACTATTTCATAGATGCTGAAACTCTAACTGGTACCCATAAAGGAGAGAGAGTTTTCATACCAAGGATTGATTTGCCACCAAGTGAGAGTAGCCTCCCTTTTGTACTTCAAAGAAGACAATTTCCCATCATCATGGCATTTGCCATGACCATTAATAAATCACAAGGACAAACTTTCAAATCTGTGGGTATATTCTTAGAACAACCAGTATTTGCACATGGCCAATTGTATGTTGCCTTCTCAAGGTGCAAACAATGAAAGTCAAGGTGATTTATTAAAAAATGATGGGTAGGACAATTTAACAACAAAAAACAAAGCAAAAATATAGTGAACTGTGGTTTAATCTCAATAATTAATTTTTATGTCACTCACAAACTTTTTACAGCACCACTATTTCCATATTAAACTCTATACAATGGCAAAACACATAGAGAACACTGGTTACGCATCACGGACAAACTTTAATGTCTCGCGTTTTCTTTTTAGAGAACCACTCTTCCACATAGGAAACTCTATGTGCCATTTTCAACAATTACAACAC
Organism: Discoglossus pictus; assembly: GCA_027410445.1. Classification (NCBI taxonomy): domain Eukaryota; kingdom Metazoa; phylum Chordata; class Amphibia; order Anura; family Alytidae; genus Discoglossus; species Discoglossus pictus. The sequence continues at coordinate 338,243,814 of CM050167.1, forward strand.
CAACAAACAAATGTCAACCAATCAAAACCACCAATGACAAAACAACTCATTAATAGTTCATGGAAGTACTGTTTCTGCATGATTAGCCCCACAAAACACTTGCCTTGCATTTTACAAAAATTCAAGTTCAAATGTTAATTAAGTATGTTACTGTTTACAAGGTTACAAGTTTAACAAAAAACAAGCTAAAGTTGGTTAATTGTAGATATTTCAAAGGTTAGGTTAACAGCAGAAGGACGTTTTGTTAAACAATGTAAATGTTGCATTTCATGTAGAATATTAATCCAGGGAGTAATCCGATCGCCAGTTAATGGGGTCAGGAAGGAATTCCCCCCCCCCCCACTTTGATACAATTGGCTACGTTTCAAGGAGAGTTTTTACTGTTTGCCTTCCTCTGGATTCAATATATATTTTGTTTAATAGTTTTTAATCTACAAGTTGCATGTTAAAAAAACATTATGTCAAGTTTACAATACTCATTTATCCAATGTTCAACTGTTCTTACATTCAAATGTTACCATTTTTACAAAAAAACACTTTAACAGTTCCTCAACAAAAAAGACAATGTTTCAAAAATAAACATGTTTAATATAATAATTGTACTTATTTTGCAATAACAAAAAGGTTACAAGTGTCAAATACGTATATTACGGACCAAACAAATTTACAAACATATACATTTCATTGTCGTCATTCTTTGACGGGCAAGTCGCTAGTATATATATATAAAACTAAATAAAAATGACATAAAGCGCCTTAACATATTTTTAGCTAAAAAAAATAGTAATATGGTACCTGAGCAAAGATAAATCTAAATAAACAGTGCACACACCACCATAACACATTCTTAGCTGAATAAACAATACCTATTGTACTATAGCTATATCATTAAACAATACAGTACATAGAGGACCTTAAACATATATTGCTAAATAAGCAGCACATATAGCACCCTAGCACACATATAATATATAGAACATGCATCACCATATGACACAACTAAATAAAAAGGCAATTACATTTGAACACAGGATAGAAGTATATATGTAAGAAGTATATGTACATAGGTAACATAATACATACTATATTAAATCAGCCATTCACATTTTTCAAGAACACAGCCCCAATTAGGATGTATATGGTATCCTTCTCCACAATCACCTTTCTCCCCCTACCTCCTCTCCCAGCCAGTTCCTCACCTGCTGATTTATTTATCTTGTCACTGCCACTCTCTGCTGCTTCCACTCCCTGGGGGCTGATACCTGCAGCAGTGACTCCATGCGGTTCTATGGAGGCTGCTTCACTGCTCTGCATGTGTGTGATGTAAGAGGGTGAGGAGCATAACTTAAAGAGAACAGAGGCAGACTACAGCACTGCGCAGCTGCCGCATTGTAACCCTTGCCTAGGTCGGTGCTCAGAGCCGTCCCAGTGGAGATAATTGGGGAGCCTCGTTCCTGTGTAGATTTGCTGCCCACGGTGCAAGTTTACACTTCTAGAAATTGTCAAAATCCCTTACTGCCCTTGCAGAGATTATCAATGGGGACTGAATGCTGAGCTGTGTTCTTACTCCTACTGGTGGTATCTTGTAACATTGTAATCTGTATTAGATGTTTTATTAATCAGTCAGCAGGGAGAGGAAAGAAGCCAATATAGATATTAAGAAAATATATCACCCGTGTTTAATATTGGGGAGGGCGCTGCCCATACTGCCCCTATGGACGAGCCACCCCTGCGTGGTGTTTGTAAATATTTTCTGTTACATACCTTAATTATACTGTACTTTCTTAAAGTAAAATTGTTGTTGTACTGCTAATTCACTTAAATGAATAGAATACAGTAATACAACACTATACGTATATGCAATTTGCTGTAGTAAAATAGTGAATTCACTATTTTAACCATTTAGCTGCTAAAATAGCTTTTAGCTTTTTATGCTGTTGTTTGTACTGGAAGAGGTAGGATAAAGCATAATTATGTATAGGAAAAACCTTACTACATGGCCTGTGCTATTCAAATTTTCTCTAACCTACGTTCTAGCAATAACTAAACATACCAACAACTAATCAATAAATGATCAATTTTAAACAATTAAACAGTTTTTTCCTATTTCTAAAAACATTTAGCCTATTTTTAAGTGAAGTTCTTTAAAAGAGTACATTTTAAATATTTGACTACAGTGACCACTTACAAGCCAATGTTTACAACCCAATAGGTCACAGTGGACAAGTACAGATTTAATTCAGAAAGGATTTTCCTCTTCACCTTTTATGTATAATAACATGCTTGGTATTCAATACAATCTTCAATGATCGATTTGTTCATTAACAGAGAATACTTCTAGACTTTGCAACTGAAGAACATATTTGCTGCCTCTAAGAATGACACAACTTCTTTCTTTTCTTAGGTTATATTTATCCTCTGACACGTGCATATTATGCCACAGAGTAAAATATAATTTGGTTCATGATAATTTCAACTGTTTTAAATGTCATTTTAAATATAAGTGGGTTAAATGCGTACAAACAAAATAATACGTATGAGTAAACTGCATACTGAGCAGATGATTCACAAATATCATCATAAACAGATGCCAGTGTCATTTGTTATGAAAACCCACTTAAAACTGGGGATTTATCAACGTCTTTGAAACAAAAAAATAATAAAACTAGTAAGTGATTAAATGACAGAGACATATATTTCAGTGGGGAAATGGGAAAGAAGTATGTGTGTAGAAGGGGAAATACAGGCGTATTATAAACTCTCATTAGAAGGGTCCTGGATGAGTATAAATATATCTTAATGATTTTATTACAATGTAAAAAACACCCTATCAAAGAAACCTGTCTCCTATAGCTCTCATACCTATAATTCGTACAACATATATATATATGTATAAACTGACCTGCTGGATCAGTCTTCACCATAACACACAGCCACCTCCTCCAACCTACTATTTCTTATATCAAACCCCACAATTACTTGCCCCACTATCTCCTTTAGAATATAAACTTTGATGAGCTAGGACCTCTACTATAAAATGTGGTGATCGGCTTCTAGCCTGTTAAATGCCACTTAAAACCTTTCCTTGAAAGAGCTATGTCCTCTGCATTTTCCCCATTGACTTTACAATGGGAGGTAGGCTTTTCTGAGATTGATGGCACACTTAGAGGCCCAAACCACCCTTACCCTTGCTGATTGGGGTTATAGTGACTTACTATTCCTGACCCCACATTTTTATGTCCCTGTTAATTCCAATTACCAGAAACAGAACATTTGAACAAAAGACTGTGTATCTTGTCTGAGGTGATTATGTAGCTGTGGACATGAAATCCAAACAGTATAAGTGACCTAACTAGTTTAAAAGGGACATTTAAATGTGTTTAAGTTTGTGATGTAAATATCAGCTCACCCTGTGATGGGATTAACTCCCACGCCTCTCACCTGAAGTACTGCAGAGGGCTGATTGGGGTAACTGATTAAGGGCAGGTAATGTAATTATGTTTTTGTGCTGACCTAAAGTTGTATTGTTTTGTTCTGGTGCAAAAGTTCAGAAATGGTATTTTATTCTCTGTATAGATTCTTCCTGTAACAATTCTTCAGAAAATTGCCAGGTATTGCCAGTAGTGGGCGTAACTGATTTCTCCAAAAGAACACCATCAGTCCTATTAAATTAGAAGCCCGTAGTGGCATTGGGAAGCTCGCAAGGGTTGCGGGCTTGAAATTTGAGTTACCTAGCTATTAAATTAGAATGGGCTGCGAGTTACAAGCTTGAGACGCAAACCCATAAGCCATTTATCGACTGTCGGATGCGCAGCCTTGAACGGGATCAATTAGTCAAACCTGTAGTTACAGGTTTAGATGGAGCCAACGGAAAAAAAGATTTATCTACTTTTCCCAATTTTTTTTTTTTTTTTGCATAAATTACAACTTAATATGTCATAGTATGCCAGTACTAATTAAAAGAAAAGAAAAAAAATATAGAAAAGAGAAAGAAAGGAAAAGAGGGTGGGAGAAGATGGGATGGGGGGAAGCTTAGTATAATATTGTCCCTGAGGAAACTATATGGATTATTATTTTTTTTATGCTACCATCCAATTCATAGTTCCCAGACGTCCCAACAGGAAGCCCACTTTTTATATTTGTCATCTAGTTTAGCAGAGATCAAGCTCTTTGGAAAGATCAGTGATAATAAGACCTAACATCACTTTCCCTTTTAATAAAAGTACAGCAGTGTGTGTATATGTGCATTTAAAGTGACTTTACACTCATTGCGAGTCCTCTCTATCACTTGTTGGGCTTTGGGCTCAGATAGGGGAGCTCAGTTGGTCTCTTTCTTGATTAGAAATTTGAGGAAATCACAAGATTCCAAAAATGAGGATAAGGTAGAGATACAATTCTTAATCTCATTGGGGCTGTGCGTAATGTTCCTTGAGGGGTTTTTAATTTTCAACATTTTTGATTTCGCCAGTTTACCTTTAAGTTTTCTGGAAAGCATAGAGTCTGGCCCTTGATATGGAGAAGGCTCTTTGATCCTTAGAATGGCCCTACCTGAAAGCCATTCTCTCAAAATTTGGTTTGGCAGGACATTTTTTTAATTTGATAGGTACCTATTACAATTCACCTCAGGCTTTCTTAAAACTTCCAGGTGATACTAAGGCCCCCTTTACTATACACAGGTTTACTAGGCAACGATGCCCACTATCCCATTTACTATTTGCTTTAGTAGTTGAACCATTAGCCCAATCTGTCAGATGGCCCTAGAAATGAAAGGCATAAATATAGGTCATCACCATTTGAAATGTACTTTGTTCATTGATGACATTCTCTGTACCTTAACGGACCCCACTATTTCGGTTCCTGCCCTGTTCAAATTATTAGTTTCTTTCAGCGAAATCTCAGGGCTCCATATTAATATTGACAAAACAGAGGCCATAAATATCTCCTTACCTCCTACACTAACACTTTCATTTTAAATGGCCCCACATCATCTTAAATATATAGGTATACATCTCACCATAGTACTACAAATCTACACAAAGCTAATTATTTGTCCCTTTATAAAACTCTACTAGAAAATATATTAACATGGTAAAGGTACCCAATTTATTGGCTAGGGCGCATACACGCTTTTAAGATGCATCTCCGCCCCCTCCTTATGTATCTATTTCCCTATTTCTATCTATTTACCGATTGCTATAGATTACTTAGAGTTTAAAAAATTACGTCAAATGTTCAATTTAATTTGACAAAATAAAACTTACAGTATCTCCAAAGTTACCATGTTCAAACATAAATCAATTGGAGCTCTCTCCTGCCCCCACCTGAGAATATAATTTAAGGCAGCTCAACTTGCCTTTATCCCAATTGCCGACTCCCCTACCCACCAACCTCTCTGGATTTGTATTGAGAATTTGATAATGGCTCCATATTCATGGATTTCCTTAATATGGCTTCCAAACCCTTTGACGTTACTTCACAAACTAGTTAACCCCTATATAAAACACTCTGTTTCTATCTCTCATTGGCGGTTTGAAAATGTAATTTAATACCTAGATATTCCACGCTCACCCCCATATAACCACCCCTAGTTTCCCCATGCCCTTCTGGTCCTCAGCACTTATTTGGGGGAAATCACATAACCGCCTGACAGTGAATTCTTGGTACAGAGAAAATTCTATAATGTCATTCACCCAGTTAAAAGAGGATTTCAACATCCTGATCCAGGAACATTACACATACTGCAGAATTAGGCATTTTCTCACTTCCATGGAACATTACCAAGGGAAACCTACCTCAAACTGGTTTAATAGGTTATGTGCCTCATCTGTATAATACGTTTAACTCTCTACTAGTTAACTCCCCCCAAATATATTCGAAGATGGGAGGAGGATTTAAATTGCACTTGGTGAAACATGTCTAGAGGGTCAATTTACAGTAATATATTGGATACTTCTATTAAGGTTCTCCATAGGACTTACATCACTCCAGACAAATTATATAAATTGAATCAATCCCCTAGTCCTAATTACTTCAGAGATTGCCAGACCTCTGGAACTTTCTTCCACACGTGGTGGTCATGCCCCCATGTCACACTCCTATGGAGTAAAGTTTTCAATTTAGCCTCTAAAATCTTTGAAAAATAAATCCAGGCATCTGCTGAAGTAGGACTTTTAGGTCATGCAGTCCCCTCTTTATCTAAACTTCAGAATAGACAAAAAGTCACATAGCAAGACAATGGAAGTCTCCCAAACTCAATCTACAATTAGTAATTAATACAATTAATTGTATTGCAATGAATGGGAGACTTACCCACCTATTGGATGACTCAATGCCCAAATGTTTTCAAATTTGGGATCCCTGGACAAGTTCAATTCATAGCCCCACTATGACATAGCAGCCCTCTCTTTGTAAATCTTTGATGCCCAAACAAAATAAGAGGTGGCGGGATGGTCAAAGGCCGGAGGAGATTGAACTGGACAGGTAATGTTCTTTAGAATGATTGTTCTGTGAAAATCTAAAATAGTAATTTTAGGAACGGTTAAGTCACATTCTCTAGCTTACTTTTTTTACTTTAGTCAAACTTTCACGTTTAATATAAAATTTGAGATTTAACTTTTTACGTATTTAGAATTATTATTTGAGCTTAATAGGAGCTATATTTTCTTTTTATAATCTTAAATAAGCTATTTTTAGCTTTAGATATATATCACATTGTGTTCTTTAAACATTTTCATTTATTATTATTGTGATCCTTCAAAAAAAAAACTAGGTTTAATTAGACCTTCTCACAGGTGGGGGTAGGTCCTGAAAAGCATAAATAATGAATATCTATTTTGTCATCCAAATGACTTTGTATACTGTATTATCCATGTAATTATCTCATAGTTTTCTATCAAAACCATCTCTTGATGTTGTAAAAGTTATGGTATGACATTTAAACTAATATGTCATTTTATAATGTTACCTAATAAAAAAAATTTGGAAAGAAAAAATATTAAAATTATAACATCTATTTTTATGCAAAGAAAGACTTGTAAAATCTGTTATTTTATATACATAATAATTGGTTACTTCTGTGTCCTGTTAACATTAAATATATCATATTTTTTGCATATATTAAAAGTTATAATTTTTTTGTATTTTGTAATACTTAGGATCTACTCAAATATAATAATTAGTATACTTAATTTATATCATAGCTATATGTAAGATCAAGAATTTTATATTAAGTTCATGGGTCACTTCACTTCATTAAGCCAGTTCATATGCATTTATATGCAATTTATAATGGATCATGTGCCAGACAAGATACCCTTACAATTTAGAAAAGGGTTCTCAGTCCATGATGCTAAGTCATCTAGGATATCTATGGAACTTTTTGTTTGAAATTCTGTTACTTGTAAATTGTTCCCTCACATTACACGTTAATGTAAATATTTAGCACCCCCACATTACGGCACTCAGCTTTATTTGCAAGAGATTTCAGTGTAGGGAGTACACAAACAACATTTTACGGATGAGAAACTGCTCTAGGAGCCAACAGAAAAGGAGAACGTCATGATTATTATAATGAGTGAGAACAAGTGCTATAACTGAGGCAAAGAAACATTACATTTATATATATAAATATATTATATTTTTCAATTATTTGTATTATTTTAAATTAAATAGATGTGACAATTGTATTTATAGATTAAATATATATAATACTGTTTATTTTGTGTTTATATATATATATTTACAATGCATTAGAGCATTTGCTCCTAGGCAATGTGGTTTCCTTTGATGTATTAACTTCTTGAGTATACTTGGTTGTGTGTTACCCTTGATGTTGTATAATGAAACGGACATAATAATACAATATCATATTTTTGGATTACACATATGTTTATACTCGACTGTGTCACTTTTTATTGTTGTTTGGTCTCTTTAACTACTGCTGTGGTTTTAAAAGCCTTTGTGAGTGGTCTTGGGTACCCGTAATATTTATTTCAGTCTTTTGCAGTTACATTCCTGCCCCTGTTTGCGAGTGATCGATAAAATCTGATTAGCATAGGGTTTTCGTGTAACTTGTAATGTTTTAGCAAAGGAAAACTCAATGGATTTGTGCTCTGCTTTTCAGCTTTGTTGTGCTGCAAATACTAGTAGCAGTTCTCTCACAATGTTTACGGAATGGGGGAATAACAAATTAGGTAGTATTTACTTTGCTACTAAACCAGCCGTAACTGCGATAGAGGGATTAACATAGGGCCCTTAGTCAGTATAACAAGTGCAACTATTTCTCATTGTACCACCATTCTCCACAAGAGGGTAAAGATTCATAAGGGTCATAAGGCAATAGATTACTTGTATTCAATGTAATAGTGCATTGCTATTATTGTGTAAAAACAGTTTCCGTTTAGAAACATGGCATATAAAATACTCTCTCCTTGCATATTTGATACTTGGATATAGTTGTAACTTAATATGTACAATGGGGTCATTAGACTGCTCTGTTTTTTACAATTGCGTTAAACACAAGAAAATATAAAGTATTAACTTAGTACTGATTTGGCTCATTCAAGGATTTCCTACTGCTTCAGGACATAATCAGAATTAATTTTTGTTAAACCAAAATACTGCTCATGTCTAAGTTAAGGATCTAACTAAACAATCAGCAATTTAAAATTAATTACTTTTTTTTTCTAGTCACTTTTGTTTGGCACATTATCACTTTCAAATTTTTTCCCACTATAATTTTTCAGCAATATAGTATTTTTTGTTATGTTTAATCATTTATTACTTTTTTTCTGGAACTAAAAGACTGCTCAAAATTATTCCATGTAATAGATATATTTTATCACATTTGATTATTGTGCTAATATTCACATTAGATGTTTGCTCTAATTAACACTATAAACTAGTTTCACTCTAATTCCTTCACTGATATGATCCAATGGAACATCTAACATTGTAGTCTTACAAATTAGAACTAGTATTTAAATATACAGGTCTCCTGAGTTGCATAGATGTATTAAATATCGTAGGGTTATTTACCCCATTGTTCTGAATAAGTATTAAATTTGATTATACTTAATTAGATTTTTTTCCATTGTGTTTTCTGTACTGAGTCAGCGTGCTTGTTAAAACTGTTTTGTTTTATTTTTTAATCAACATTTGTTTTTATTAGAATTTATTTTCCTTATTTTTATTTTACAACAATCAAAGTTATATTTTATATTTCAGTATCTTATTGATGTACATCGAGTTGGACCATACTTTAGATCTATATCAATAGAACCAATGAATGCAGAAGAAACTTACATTTATTTTATTTTCAAATGTTGTCTGTCACTTAGCTCAAGAGATCCTCCCACCAGATTTGTCTTTTTTTGGTGTATAATCTCCTTAGTGAATGAATTGCTTCCTATTGCAGGTGTGGTAACAGCAAGGGCTGGCTATTTAAAGACTTGGATTAGTTCATCAGAAAGGAGGGTAATTAGCTATTGATAAAAGAGCCAGCCCGGTGGAAAAATCTATTGAGCTGAATGACAACCATTATGTGAGAACATTGTTTAATAACTTCCAAGTGCAAATATTCATATATTATTGGTACTTCACAATCCTACTATAATTTGGACTTCCATTCTATGGTAGTTTTCCAATATCATTAACTAAAGGGAAAAAATATTGATTTACTGTAGACAAATACGATTATCAGCCTACAGCCCTCGGTGTTGCATTTTGTGAACTAATTCATATAAACTATGTATTAAAATAAGTGTCTGTAGTGGGGTCACCTGAAGAATTTTTGCTTAGGGGCATCTAAAATATAAATTTAGTCCTGCATATATAGTAAATGTGAGGCTCGGCTTGGAAAGTATAGTATGCAAAAAATAAATAAAAATGATATAAATATATTTCCCACAAGAGGATGAAATCAATCTTTTCAGCGTAGAGCCAAGTGTCATTGTTTATCAAAATGCTCCACTTCCACGCTCATTAGTATACCTTTATTATGTCATAACAATGTTACTTTTAGTTCTAAAATATACAGTTAATAATATTCCAACTGGCTTCTGAAATTGTTTTTGCCATGCATCACAATTTATTTTCAGGGCATAAAATAAATAATATGAGACTATACGGTTCAGATAGAATCCTAACAATAAAACAAGAATGGGTAATTGTATTATTCATTGCTATGTACCATCTGGTGTTCTATTGCTGAGGTACAGTAAACTCGGATTAAATTGAGAATACAAAGAAAGACCTTCTGCTCAATGTTATATATTTTTCAGCATTCTTTTGTATTTAATCATTCTTTTTGTGTTCTTTTAAACACATTTTTCTAAATCTTTTTTTTTTGTCAAATTACATTTTTAGTGTTTTTCTATATATATTTTAATGTGTATTTTTCGATACTGGTAAATACGTATTTTTAGAGCACATTACAGAAAATGGGGACTTGCCTCTGTCAGCCAATGAGTAGTAACATAACTTTGTGACCTTCCACAAGTTTAAACAGGTTTGGCAATGTTTAATGCATCTTAACTGCATGAAAAAAAAAATGATGTTCCATGTGCCTTTAAGGAGACTGTAGTTTCCATGCCATTGAAGTGCTAAAAAGCAGAATAAACACCTTGTCAATTTATTGTTATCAAAGCAAATGAGCTTTTGATAGAAAAAGTAACACTGACGATTGCTGTTTCTCCCCTGATCTTTAATTTCCTCCAATCATTTACTGGTTGTAGCAAGAAATGCAGCTTATTCTCCGAGTCTTTCCCCTTCAGTACATTAAATAGACAGCTGCAGGCTGTGCCACAGTGTGAACAAAATTACATATTCTCATTAACTATTGGAACGAGAGACCACTGCACGACGAAAAAAATATTTTAAGCATAATTAAACAGGAAAAACAGTTTTAATTAGAAACAGTCACTTTGACGACTCTGAAGGACCATGGAGTGATCCATGATACATTGGTGGAAGTTGTTTGTGAAAGAGCAGTGTTTACATTTCTGAGGACCTGTGGTTTCATTGACTGATGCAAGTTATCTGTTTCTCGTCTAGTGTGGGTAGAAGAGGTGTGATGTCAATTTCAATCTTATCTTATTATCAAACAAAAGCTTGACTTCTGCCTGTACCCTCCTCCCCCACCCACCTGTCCACTAATAACTATAAACACAACCCACCACATTCAGTTCTAGCGATGTGATGTAACAAACATAAAATGGATTCCTGTACTCAAATAAAATAAAAGAATTCTGATTTTCACAAACATTTTTTTTCTATGTCCATTGCTTACATAGCTGCTAATACTTTACAACTGTGTCTTTTTTTTTTTTTAACTGCAGCGGTCCTTTAAATCAGTTTCATCAAAAAGTCTCATAAGTGTTAAAGTCTATGCCATCACTATATTTACATCCAATGGACAATGTTCTTCGCTGTATTAATACCAACATCCCCGACTAACAACTTTCCTACTTACAATTAAGACTGATATTTACACTCTCTTAGGGAACATGAGCTAGAGTTAAAATTGTATTAGGGTTTTCTTTTCACTTTATAAATGTCAATAGAGTATATATCTATGTTTTATTTAGTCCCTACGTCAGTTTTGCTGTCTTTATAATATGAACTGGGTTTTCACGAACAAAGCCCAAATGTATATAATTGCTTTTTGATTAGAAAGGTTCAACTTTCATTAACTTGCTTTATAAACATTGAACAGAATGCATAAGGTTGTAAGTCAGGGGGTCACCTGAATATTATCATATTCTTGTCTTCTCAGTTGATATTTCCTATAGAACTGCTAGCATCAACCTCCCAAATTTCCAACGTGTTTGAAAAATAATGTTACACACTATATATATCTTGTATGTTATAAATACGTCTTGCACTCCTATTTCATGCAGAGACAGTCAACAAATAGGAATTCAGGAATGCCAATGCCAGAGAGAGATGTTTGCTCTACCCGCTGGATGGACAATTCTACTAGTGCAGAGGGAGTGCAGATTAGGCGGAGTAACGGACAGTTTTTTTGTGGTAGAGGACTCTGTTATTAGGAAGGCAGACAGTGTGATATTTTTACCCACATCACAGTTTACTGTCTCCCGGGTGCTTTGGAGCGGCAAATGGTGGATTGGGTGGATACATAATGATCTTGGTACCAATGACAAAGTTAGTTGAAGATGGGGTGTGCTAAAAACTAATTCTATGGTTCTAGGAAACAGGTTTAGGGCAAGGATCGCCAAACTAGTATTTTCTGAGATACTACCGGTGCCATGTGTTAGCCCAGGGAGGTTACTGTATTGATAATAAAGTGGTGCAGGAAGCAAGTTTTAGGTTTTTAGAACACTATGCTGACTTCTATGTTGGGTACAATTTCTATAGCAGTGATTGCACCTTTATAAAGGGAGCTTGCGTGCTGGCGGATTGAATAATAGAAAAGCCAGGTGAATTTTTAAATTAATAGGTGACTGGAGGGTCTAGATAGAGTTAACAGGGTAGATAGTGTACATAGGGTATGGCATGAGTATTTTCTTCAGGGGTGGAGTTAGCATAGTCAACAGTGGCAAGTATTTCAAACCTGCAGAGAGATTACAACCTAAAGTGTGTACTTGATAATGCAAGATCTTGCTACAGAAAATAGCTATAATTATTAAATGTATTAATAATATAATTAGTAAATTTGAAATATAATTTGATAGGAATTACTGAAACATGGGATGAATCTTGGATTTATTCATTACAAGCAATATTGATAATATTGATGTAATATCAAATTTTGAAGCAGGGGAGCCCTTGGGGAATAATGACCATAACACAGTATAATTTGAAGAGGAGTTTCCAAAACATAATTATAAAGGGACAACAAAAATTCTTAATTTTAAAAAGAACACCTTTTTTATGGTCTAAGGGCATCAATATAGACTGGGAAAAAAACTGGCAGATAAAATACTGAAATAAAATTTACAACATTTAAAGCTTTACTAATAAAACATACAAATCAGCAGATACCATGTGAAAATAACAATAAAAGAAGTAAATCACAACCTTACGGGATAGGGTAGATTTACACTGCATGTACTCTTTATGTATTTTCACCTATCTGGATAGGGTATAGATAGGCTTCCAGGGGACAATTGTTTGTTAGTGTCTGGACATGTGCCTGGTCATAATGCCTTAATACAATAGATTAGGATGAATGTGGTGATACTGTCAAAGATTTTCCCCACCATATTATTGGGGGTTTAAGGGGATATGATTGTAATGTGATAGAGCACAATGTGGCCTTTTTAAAACACCCTGAAGGAGTCATATCTAAGCTGAGACATGAATGTCTCTCCCAGTATTATGTAACTGAGTTTGAAGTTGAGATCTTGTGATTATTTTTTAGATCTTCTCTAACACATTATTACTTTTGGTTTCCATGATTTCTGGTATGTTTATTATATTGTCAAGATCTGTTGGAAGCATTCTTCAATTGTGAACAATATCTGCATACAACATTCATTGGTATACAACAAGAATATGATCTCTGTGTCGGATAAGGTGAGTCTATCAACAGGAGAAGAGTCCGGAGCTGTGGCCAGCTACTTGAATTATATGTTGAAGTGTAGAACTATAGAATATTTATTTTGCCAGTGAGGCTGTGCATCATTTTCACTTTAAGAAGAATCTTTTGTCAGAGCTATATTCTTAAACCACTCTAAATATCCATTTTAACCAGCCTACATGGTCTTGCAAATAGACTGTCTGACTTGACCCTTATTATAGAGAGTCAAGTCAGATTATTTTGACATCAGCAGCACGTAGCCAGTGAAATATGCCACATGTTGTTAGCTGGCTTGATGGGTATATAAGGTGACATGTAGGCATCCTGCAAACATATGAACCATTACTATCATGGGTAAAACATATGATTTATCCGACTTTGAATAGGGCATGATCATTGGCTATTGGGCTAAGGGTGGCAGTATTTCTGTAAAAGCGCAGTTTGTGAACTGTATCGGGACTGGACGTATGGCATCATTGAGAATAAACATGGAAACTGAGAAGCACCTTGTGCCATTGATTTCAGAGGTGAATGTCAGCTGCGATGATATGTGAGGGCCAACTGACATGCTACAGTTGAGCAACTCATCGTCAAAATGAACTAGGCGGCTATAAGATGTATGTCTAAAATGACAGTACAGCGAACCCTGTTGTGTTTGGGGCTCTGAAGCAAACTGCTGGACACTGCAGAGGCTTCATCATCAGAAATGACATAAATTTGCATTTGTATAACCTCTTCTGATTGCCTGGCACAGATGTTAGTGAGTGTGAGCTGCAAAACCTCAGAGAACAGATACTCTGCATCCATTGTTGGTAGTACACAAAACAATCTGGTGATGGCAGCGTTATGGTCCAGTGAATGTTTTCTTGGCATTGTCTGGGTCCATTCATACCTCTGGAAGGTACTCTCAACCAATTGGGTTATCTATCCATCCTTACAGATCAAGTACACCCATACATGTTGTCTTTCAGCAGGCCAATGCAATTTGTCTGAGAAGGTTAGAGGAGCATGATGAAGGCTTTCAAGTACTTCCCTGGACCCCAAATTGCAACCCCATCGAGCACCTTTGGGACAACCTTGATCGCCATGTTCACTGTAGGGATCCTTCACCACGTGCTCTTCAGCAGCTTTCAGATGCACTGCAGTCTGTATGGCTTCAGATACCCTTGCTAACCTTTCAGCATCTTATTTATTCACGATCACACCACCTAGCTGCTGTCCCTGCTGAATATGGTGGTTATTCGACCTTGTATGAATTTCACAAATTTTGTTTGATTTTGTTTATGTGTGATATTTCCTATGAAACAGAAATAAATCTTTCTGTAACCAAAATACAAATTAATTCTAAAATTCACGCATTTTCTGAATACACTAATGTCATACAACTATAGTTTTGCTTGTAGGAAAAAAGAAAATTACAAGTTACATTCACACAACATATAAACCAAAATAATTATACTTTATGTAACAGAAAACATCTACTCTGCTGTAACAGCTTGCACTATTTTCATTGTCAATGGCTAAGATAAGAATCCACTTGCAACTAGCGCAAATGAAATGTGGAAAGATACCTAAGCTATTTATCAAGTCAATATTTTTAAAATTACACTTCAACAAAAGGTTATTCAATTTGTAATAATTGTTCGGTACAAGGTACCATAGAGGCCTTTAGCTCAAATGGTATTGATTTAAAAAATAAAGATAAATAATGTCCTGGGTCAATTAGAACTCATTTGACTTATACAAAATATCGTCTATCAACACATAAGCACAACACAATCATATGTGTGGCACTAAAAATGTGGCATTTACTGTAATGCTGCAGATATAAACTGGGATAGGACATGCAGCAAAGCAGGAACAAAACCAAACTGACCTGTGTCACAATCACTGCTTCAATTGGGCTCGACCAGAACCTAGTTCTGACCCACGCAGTGATACGTGATGATGCTTGTTATTATTCCTGCTAGCAAAGACAGAACCAGACCATTATTGGACTCTCAGGAAAATCACAGCAACACAGTGATTTTCAGGCAGAGCAACAGAGGTGAGCTATCAAAATGGCTGGCGCGATTAGTTTAAGAGGATATTGCTTTAGAGAAGCAGTATGATAATCTGAAGGAGAAGGCTATTGAATTGCAACAGCACTCCTGCTATAGAATGGAGTTAATGAAAGCACTCCAGGGTGTACTGCAGGGCAATCCAGCATGTGGAATTGGGCCTAGAGAACGGGGAGGGGGGGGGGGGGGTGGTCCTGTATAATCAGTGCTGCTAAGAATTAGGACTAAAACCAGGGTCCCAGGAGGCTGCATTGATTGGACCCTTGATCCAGGAAGACCTGGAGCTGGAAGCCAGTTATATGGGGGTGCTGATAGAAACCACCCAGGCTAGGACCTGGCTCAAGGGAGGGAATGAACCCTGCCAGGCAGGTGGGGATGAAAAAGACACATCCTGGCATACAGTTGTTTTGATAGTTGTTTGCCCTCAAAGAGCACCGGCTGTTTGAGAAGTGCAGCTCTGGAAGGTGGCACAGAGGACTTTCGGTAGAACCCAGGTAAAGCAGACAGTCTGGGTGGGAGCAACCATACTCACCAGCCCTTGGAGGAGAAAATTTACTGTCCCCTAGGAATGGACTGTGAACCATTGAGGGAGCTCCAGCTGATTAAAACGGTCAGGGAGCTAGTCCAGAGGGCAGAGGAGAGGTTGAACCCTGAGATCCTGTTGGACAGAGACCATGACAATAAACTTGACTGGGACAGCACTCCATATTGTGGGCCCCAGCCAGCTGAGCTGGAGCACAGTGTCCTGGCCTTAGTCCCAGGAGAGGGAGAAATAGAGTCCCATGCCCAGACCATTGTTCCAGGTGAGCAGGCCCAGACTGTGGTGCAGGAGAAAAGTGAGTGCAGTGACTTTCTC
This sequence comes from Discoglossus pictus, assembly GCA_027410445.1. Taxonomy (NCBI): domain Eukaryota; kingdom Metazoa; phylum Chordata; class Amphibia; order Anura; family Alytidae; genus Discoglossus; species Discoglossus pictus. Next base: position 338,260,270 of record CM050167.1, read on the forward strand.
CTGTTTCAACCCATGAATGAATGTTACAGAAAAGGCCCAGATCTCTGATGCCAGCCAGTAGATCCAGCTGGCAGGGTACCTGCTGTGATTGTTGTTTGCTTTTGTTGCAAAGGAATATGACTATTCTCCTTGTGTAATAGCCAATGAGGGACACTGGGCCTGGGTTTGTGCTGGGGTCACCACCAGAATTGTTTACTCCCCTGGAATTGGTAGAAGAGAATAATAACAAAAATCTGCCCTGCACACCCAGAATCAGGCATCATCTGCATGATGGTTTTGGAAGGATGAGTAAGCTATCATGATTGATTTGTTGGAGAGTATGACATGTTGCTTTAATGTGTAATGTTTAAAGGTTGTACTGCTATTTGTAATATTGAGTCATCAGTAGCCAAACAAAATGGTGCCTGTAGCTAGTCTGAACTGGTTCCAATTCCTGTCCATTGCTCTATAGCTGCTTGTTTCCAGCTCAGGTAACAAGACCAGCCCCCAAAAAAGGGCAGCCCCTTTCTGTGATGTCATCTCTGTCCCCACGGCCACAGGACTATTCTGAATGGACTATGCTAATTCAGACAGTACAGCTATTCAGCTCATTGGTGTTTGTGCATCCAGGCGGAGCATTCAAACTTGTTCCCTCCCCAATTCATGAATGTTGTTTTGTTTTGTTCTGTGTGTTTTGAAAAATGTGCATTTGGTGTTTGGGAAGCGATTAAAGGAGTCTGACTGACATACTAAGAAATGGTATTGTCTGTATCTGATGTTATGATTGAATTGTACACTATGGGATGCAACAGAGCTTATTATTTTTAATTAGAGGCGTTTTGGCTGGATGTTGAGATCTTGAACACAGAAAGGCTTGGCCTAGAAGGGGGAAATTGGGGTGAGCGTTGTCCCCAAATGTTAGGGTCGTCACAACCTGGTCAAGACAGGAAGCAATCAAAATACCAGTCAAACCAGTCCGATAGCAGTACCAATATAATTAAACAGACAATGAGCCCACGATTCAACTGAGCAATCATAAGTAACGGAGCCTGTAAGTGAGGCTGTATGTTAATTTGCTATTCAATTGTCATCTTTTTGAGGGCTCCGGATGGTTTACGGGTTACAGGCTTGACAATGGTTAAACCTGGAGCTTACAGCCTCCCATAGCCTTTGATCTTTCACTTCCGAGTTACGATTGCTAAAATGGCAAATCGTTATTTAAATGATCCAATTCCCCAAGGTCGCAAATGGGTTCACATCCGTAAACAGCAAATGTAGGAGAAAATCCTACGAGTACTAGAGAGGACCCGCAAGGGGGTTTAACCCCTGTCAGCAGCACAGTAAATGCAAATATAAAATCAATACTGCACTGAAAATAATGGGGAAAGCGGGGGGCGGAGCCAGCGTCCTATCCAGCAGGACGCGTGAGGAGCGAGCTCCGTCGGGAACGCCGGATTTCGGGGAGAAATAGCCCAGTAATCCCCATGAGACACCCCCAAAACCATCAGGGGGCACCAGGGGAAGCCGCCGGACCCCCAAAGAATTACTCCGGCCGAAGGAAAGAGGCCCCGCAGGAGTGCTGGAGCACTCAGAAGCCTGCAGCTGCCACACAGCAGCGGCGTGCCCTGCGCGCTGGCTCTCCCTGCAAGAGAGACACAGACTGGCGGAGCCACCAGCAGGAGCCCGGACTACACGGCAAAGGTACTGTGGGGGGAAGACAAGAGCTCGCAGGAGCACTGGGCCGCCATTGTAGGAAGCCACAGCAGTACCTGCCACAGAGATACCTCCCTATACAGAGCCTGAAGGCATACAGGACACCCCACAGACACCCAGGGACCAGCAGGGGTACCCCATAAGCCCAAACAGCCCCACAAAAGGGACAACCAGGCTGCACAGCAGCCATTGGGGCAGGAAGAAGGGGCAGAAGGAAAGCCCGCGAAATCGCGGCCGCCATCTTGAGGCACCTCGTGACAGAAAGGAGTCAGACTCAGACTCATCCCACCTCTGACCTACATCCAGGAGTTTAAGCCCCAGGAAGAACTAGCCCCTCTGGACACTCCAAACTGGGTCTTACACCTCATGCTGGGGAAGAAAATTTCACCAGCAGAATACAGCAACTAACAGCCTATTTTGGAGCTTTAACCCTGACAACGCCAGATCCTGCATTGAGCTTAACTGGACAAGAAATCATTGCAAGGTTACTATTGCAGAGGATCCTGGCACCCTCAAGGTATCAAGCGGGGACTTTCTAACACCTTACCTTTTGTTCCTCAGATAATCCTGCAGTGAATCTCTTGGGACATTCTAGAAAGTACTACTTGAACACGGCTGGAGAGACCCTATACTGCCACCCTGTGGCCACTCAGCAAATCTGCTGTGAATGTATACCAGGATAATTAGCCTGAATGTCCCCCTTCACTTGCATCTGGCGGAGCCTGTAAAGAGCGATGTGAGGCACTGAGCCAAGAGATGTGAAAGGAGCCTAACAAGAGGCCTTGACTAACAAGCTACAAGGACCGATCTCATGAGAACACAACCTTTGTCCACACTGGCCTAACGACATCCGCAGCTATACACTCCTGAGAGAATTGAAAGCGGAGAAGGTAAAGGGGAAGAGTACTGCAACCCCTCCAACACGCATTTATCTATCTTCAGCGATGAAGAAAAGTAGAAAGAACTCCTCTGCAAAGGGCATCCGAGAGCACTTCCCACCCAAGACAACAAAGCCGACATCTCCACCGGATTCAGCTTCAGATCACTCTGAATCATCTGACCAGGAGGAGATTCCAAAGAGGTCAAAACAACACATTGATCTATCGCCCAGATCCATAGCAACGATAGAACAGCTCCTAGCCAAGGCAATTGAACCCTTGAGAAAAGACCTGAAAGAGCTGGGGCAGAGGACCCAACTCCTGGAGGAAATGGTGGATCAGATGGGAGAAGCGCAGCAACATGACAGGTCTGCCATAGATCAGAACTCATACAGCATCATGGAGCTGAATGATAAGATTGAAGATCTAGAGAACCGATCCCGCCGCCACAACATCAGGGTTCGGGGGGTCCCTAGGACTACACAAGACCTGGCAGGGTATTTAAAAGAAACCTTCACTGCTATATTACCCGATCAGCCAAAGGAAGTCCTCGAAATTGAACGAGCCCACAGAGCTCTAGCAGGGGCGAGAAATCCAGAGGCCCCCAAGGATGTTGTGGTGAGATTCTTGAGGCAACAAGCTAGAGACTGTCTCTTAGCAGAAACAAGGAAGATGCAGGGAGTCAAAGGGCCAGATAATTCCACCCTACAAGTGTATGCAGACTTGTCCCCCAGCACACTAGACAGAAGGAGACAGATGAAACCGGCACTGGCGATTTTGCAGCATAACAAGCTCCAATACAGGTGGAATTTCCCCTTTGCCCTCACCTTCAACTACCAAGGGACCTCACACACCACTCGCAACTTGGAAGACTGCCTCGCAGTACTACGGCAGATCCATCTTTGCCCAGCAGACCTCCCAGCAGAGGAGCTCAACTTCCCTCCTCCTATACCGAAGAAACAGTGGACTGTAGTAGGGTCACAGCTACCGAGAGAAGACCCGCCCCCCCCCAGGAGCTATAGAGACAAGAATCTTCCCCGCAGGAGCCAGGGGGGCTTCATACTCAGCACAGAGGAGACTCGGGCCCGTCCCCAGAAAGCCTGGTACCATCGCGATCGGAGTGAAGGCTACCCACCATCAGGAAGTTGTTTCGAGTTTTTATTTCCTCATTTACTTATGGGACTTTTCTGACCTGCTTTAGTGGGTCTATAATTGGCATTGAAGACTTTAGATAAGACATATGTTAGTCGAGGCCTCCAGAGAAAGGCCTGTCAGAACCAGTTACCCGACATAGACGGGGAATATTCTAGTTTATTTCAAATAATTGAAATGTTATTGAGGTTAATTGTTATTATGTTTGGAGAAAGGATAGATCTAGAATTGATAGAGAAGCAAGTAAGCCCCCAAGGGGCAACCAGCAAAATATATTATAGTCTAGAAAGACAGATAGAAATGCATTCAGGGAGCTATATCTTCACAGATGACAGTAGCCGAGGTTCAGACAGCCAACAATACCTAGCTCAAGGGACTAGCCTATAGGAGATTAGAAGAATTTATGCGGCAGAAGGAACTTGGTCAAATGTAAATCTAATGTTGTCTCTTTTTGCTTCTCCATGGCTTAGCAGCGGACGGAGTCTCCGGCCCCAGAACCTCTCCTCCAGGCCTCCATCCCTCACCGGTCACCAAGGAGTGGACGTCGGACAAGGAATAAAAGGTAGCCGGGCAGACCATGCACACCTATCCACCAAATCACAATGAGTAGCTCAGAGTAGATATTTATAACCCACAACGTTAAGGGTTTTAATTCCCCCTTTAAGAGGAGGAAAGCATTTAGGCAATATAAAAAGTTGAGACCCTCGGTTATCTTCATGCAGGAGACTAATTTCACACACGAGGGTAAACCAAAATATTTACATAGAGAGTATCCGACAGTGTACATAGCCACTCAATCTACGAAAAGAGCAGGGGCAGCCATTCTGATACATAAGCATTTTCCATTCATTCCGGAACATACTAGAATAGACAAAGAGAGGAACTATGTTTTGGACACTGGCTTAATATCAGGCCAAAGAGCGGATAGGGAAATCCAGGGGCTGCAGGTGGGGTTGCAACAATACAAATGTACATTCTTCGCAGATGATATTCTATGCACCTTAACAAACCCCGGGTTATCTATTCCGGCACTGATGTCGACTCTTGACAAGTTCAGTAAGGTATCAGGACTTAGGCTGAACTTGGAGAAATCGGAAGCTCTGAGCTTAGGCATGTCACAGGGCGACATAGATCATCTGAAAGGCCTATTTTCCTTTGCGTGGCCCTCCAAACATATTAAATACTTAGGGGTTAACATCACACCTAAAATTTCGGAGTTATACAAGGCTAACTATCTCCCCTTATACAAAAAACTTAATGAGGATTTGCACAGATGGAGGGCTTATCCTCTCTCCTGGACCGGCCGCATAGTGGCGGTTAAAATGAGCATCCTTCCAAAGATTCTGTACCTCTTCCGTACGCTCCCTATATCAATCTCTCTAAAGGAATTGGACCGGTTCCAGTCCAATATCTTTAGATACATATGGAACAACAAAAAATCCCGTATCCCCAAGAAAGTAATGTTCAGACATAGCAAGGAAGGGGGACTATCATGCCCAAACTTGCGTAACTACTTTAAAGCAGCTAGACTATCCCAACTACCACAGACACACTCAGTAAGACATCAGCCGAGTTGGGCCTTCTTGGAACAACAGCAAATGCAACAGCACAGCTGGAACGCATTAATTTGGGTCCCTGAGGAGAAGATTCCGATAAAAACCCACCCAAACCCCATAATAAATCTAACTTTAACAACATGGAAATGGGCCAGATCTAAAAATAAACTGGACATAGGTACATCCCCCCTTTGGTCGGTCCTTTCCTCACAAGATACCTGGGCCTCCATAAGTACTATATCTAAACATTGGTGGGCTTCCAGAGATCTAGATAAGTTAGGCTCCTGGATTATGGGGGATCGCATGGTGACCCTGAGACAGTTTGAGGAAAGGTATTCTCTCCCCCCAGGGGAATACTATAATTATTTAAAAATAAGAAGCTGGGCTAGGGAAGCATTTAAAAAATTTGGACCCCCAAAAACCTCCTGGTTCTCAGTAATTTGCAAAACTCTTCCCTTACAGAAAGGAATATTAGGCTCTTTACATGACACATTCACTAAAACAAATAATACAGATAAACCATCATATATATGTAAGTGAGAAAGGGAGCTGGGAGATGTATGGGATTGGAAAAAATGGCAAAAGTCATTCTCCAATTTACGCAGGGCAACAAGTAATTGCACGCACATAGAGACATCTATAAAAGTTCTCCAGAGAATATATTGCACCCCAGACAAATTAAACAAATTTGATCCCAGAGTAAGCAGTAACTGCTTTAGGGGCTGTTCACAGATAGGTGACCACACTCATACCTGGTGGCTATGTCAGAAAGTTCACAGGTTGTGGAAAAAAATAGCACTAATGGCAACATCACTATTTGATATAAGAGTTACAGCAACTATGGAATCCTGTCTGCTAGGGGTTAAATTTCCTAACTTATCAAAAAAACAGAATAAGCTATTCCAGATAATGGCCGCAGCCACCAAAGTGCACAAAGCTAGCCAATGGAAGTCAGACAAGTTAAACGTGCAAGAGGTTATAAAAAAAATTAATTACATAGCAATAAACGAGAGGTTAACATCTGCTATTTTAGACACGGTGACACAATTCCAAGAAATCTGGAGGCCTTGGCTAGAGTCTTCGTTAGGCTTCCCTCTGTCCTGAAAGGTCCACAGATAGCATTATAGTAATAACAGTATAGAACTAGACCAAAAAGAGGCCTGAGGTGGAGGAGACTCGAGGACTGGATCCGGAGGCTCCGATCTGACTGGTACGTTTGGAACACCGCACTGGAGGTGAATGTATGCATAATAACTGTATAAACTCAACTTGATCTATTGATTCCTCCCTTATCTCCATAGTTATATACTTACTTGTTTATTTAAAGTTTCAGTTTCTATGTAAATAAGTTTTGTTTGTTCATGATTCCCTTACTTAAATTAAAAGACCTAAATTACTTGACAATACCGTCAAAATTTAAGGGTAAGGAGAAAAAAAAAAAAAAAAAACGGAAAGGATAGGCTAGAAATTTGATTTCAGGTATATATGTTTACAGACAATCCTATGTGTTAATGTACCTAATACCTGTCTTTATTCTGTATTCCTTTCAATAAAAATTTTATTATAAAAAAAAAAAAAAAATACAAAATAATGGGGAAAGCGATAAAAGAAATTATAATTAATTGCACAACAGTCTCAAGCTCGCAAATTGGCAGTAAAAAACATTTATTTTTATGTAATTTCAGGGTTATTTTGATCTTGGGAATCAATTAGTTTATACATATAAGGCCACCCATATGGACTAGAACAGTATTGGCATTAATATTTATAATTTAGTATTTTGAGTCCCATCGCATATGGGACCCCCAAACCTAATTGATTGACATAAAACCTCCATGTTTTACTGATGTACCTGAACCTAATTGATTGACATATAACCTCCATGTTTTACTGATGTAATGATGGTAGTCTCATTGTGTATTGGCTGTTTCGAAATGGGAGGTTACGGTTTTGCTTAATTGATCATATTCCCGCCCTGAACTGCTACAGATGAGTGCATGGTTTACGGAGTTGGCTTTCGGCCTGTAACTTGCGGGGTCCTTCAATTGAACAACACCAGAATCAGTGACGAACAAGAGCCCACAGCATGCCCACAGACAGATTGCCTGTATCCCGCGAGATGCGGGCTAGCAATTGAATTGGGTTTAATGTTTGTTTAAAGAGCACAGAGTACTGTAGCAATGAGAAATCTTGAGGGAAAAACCAAAAACATCAGATAAAAGTTGAACTATCTAAGGACTTATAATGCTTTTAGTACATCCAAAAATTCCACAAAAGTGAACAAACAAAACCATGTATTATTTTCTGCGTAATGAAAATTACATGTAATATTTAACCAATATTTTTAATTTATCATAAATTATGCTTACCTGCTTGAATGCCTACAGGTAATTTTCGATGAATAGTCTTCCAGTTAAAGAGATAGCATCAAACACAGTTAAGGAATGTAAGCATTTCTGGGATCAGCATAAGGCTATCCTAAGGCTTATTTAAGCCAATTCTTAGGTAGAGAGAATGGGCAGACCAGATGGACCTCTTGATTCTTTGTTGTTGTTCAGTCATGTCTGACTCTCTGTGGGGATGGAGGCAGTGAGAGAGGCAAGAAGTGGCCAGGCGGCGGGTGTGCAGGGGAGGCCTCTGGGGTGGAGGAGGTGGTACTTGGCACCAGAGTGCACTGCGTAAAGTCAATGTTCGTCTAATAGTTCAATGATTGTCTCGGCCTGGCCAGATAAGCTTCCACCATCATGTGATGCCTCCTCATCTCCCTGTAGAGCCACTGGTTGCTGCTGTCCTTGGAGGCCTGGTTGAAGGAGACACTGGCCTGGAGAATCCGCGTAGCCTCCATGTGCTGATGCAGCAGGTCCATCATCTCCTCCCTGTTGGCCTCAGATGGTGGACCGCTGGATGGAGGTCTATAGTAGCCGGGCATGGTGGAGTGAGGAGATGGTAGTCCAGTGGGGAGGGGTTGGGGGCCGGCTGGAGTCCATGGTGTAGGTGGCGGGCCTGGTGATGGGAGCCAGGATGTGCTGGTGGGAGGAGGTGGTGGTGGTGGTGCTGGTGGCAATGAATGGCTGTCCGTCCAGTAGGAGGTCCCGGGTGGCGAGTCTATTTGAGGGAGGAGGGGGCCAGTGGGGTTGAATGCCATGGATATGGTTGATGGTCCCTCAGGTACACCCACTGACAATATAAATGGTAGTCCTCCTCCTTATATCCCAGGCGCTCTTCTTCTTGCCTCCTCCTCCTGTGTTGGCTCCTGATGGGCAGGAGCTCAGTCGCTGACATCTGATCCTGATGAAGCTAGCACCCACGCCTCTGGCTCACCATCAGGCCCATACCATCTGCCAGCTGCAAATGAGGGGAGAAATGTATATGAGTTAATAACAATGATTGAGTCATTGATTGCTGTGTGTTCCTAGCTATCGCATAACTAGATGTGTTGAACCTGGATGGTTCACTGAACCTCCACTGTGTGCAGCTTTTATTGGCTAGATGTGATCATGAGCTTGGCTGTTATTTGCTCATAACAATCATTTGATTCCTGCTCCAGCTCAATATGCATATTCTTACTGTGCAGAGAGCGCTGGTCAGTGTTCCATGATAACCAATCAGTGAATATATCTCAGCAATAGTTATTGAGTTGCTGCAGAGATGTGTTCCCTGATAGGCTAGTACACTACACTGAACATCCATCACTACACAGGCTGTATCTGCATATGTTGCAGTGTGCACACCCATACATGGACCCTGTATTGGATGATTACTCGTGTTGTGCACAGTGATGGAAGTGATTTGTCACCTTCATGGATATGATGCCGGATGAATGATCCATTTACCACTATCTGAATCCTGGTAGCTGGCATACCACTCTCAATGGTGGCCATCATTGACATGGATTTGGTGTTAACTATGTGTGTGTGGTGTACATGTGGTGTACATGTGGGTGTATGTTGTTGTATAGGATAGTCACCTGACAGTGAGGCTGGGTCCTGTGGGGACACCAGGCCTGGAGCTCCAGTGACAGGCTCCTGGCTCAGCATGTCCCTGAGCTCCCTCTCCCACTCTGTATACTTCACAATCATTTGGGCCCACCACTTATAGCTGCTCTCTCCTCCTGCTGCATTATCCTCCTCAGCTTTGCCCGGCGATTGTCAAAGCGATTCTTGTCGGACCTCACATCCCTATCACTCAGGCCAACTGCAGTGACTGCGGCTGCTACCTCTTCCCAGGCCTGGGCCCTGGCCTAACCTCCCTTCCCCTGATTGGATAATGGGGTGGCACGGATGGCACTGAGGAGGGCCGCAAGGTCCTCGTGCCTATAGTTGGGGGCTCTGTGCTTGGACACAGCCTCTTGTCCTCCCAACTGTGAACCTGGATCTTGTCCTCCCTTCTCTGACCCTGAGGACTGACCATCACTACCCCCCTGGGTTCAGGCCCCTCCCCCTCTGACCATGAGCTAGATATGCCTATTACTATGGCTGATTCCAATCCTTCCTCAACACCACTATCCCTCCCTCAATACCACTATCCCTCCACTCCACTCCTCCCTGCCATCTACCTTCCTCCTTCACTCCACCCCCTCCTGTCCATTTACCTCCCTCCCTCCACCCCACTCCCCAGTGACCCCTCGCTCTTCTCCTCCCCACTTCTCTCTTTCTCTCCCCTACATCATAATCTCAAAAATAATAGAACAATCAATGAAAATAAGTATATTTGTATATATTTGTGATGTAAAAAAGGCATGTTCTATGTGTATTTATTATATGTTGGTGTAAAGGGTGAGGGTGTGTGTTTAGATGTTGTGGCCTATCTATATGTGTTTCTATGTATGTTACCAGTTAATATGTGCTTTGAAAGATGAAGTGTGAAAAAAGTGCTTAGAAATATAAATTAATAAAAATATAAGAACCCACTGCTCTCTGTCTCTCACAGCTCAGAACCCACAACACAGTCAGCACTAGGGCAGGTAGCCAACATCTTTATTATGTATTCCTGTCAATTATTATCCGTTAGCCCGTTTTCTATTGGCTCCAAGGGCAGTGGCACACAATTACGTGAGCCTGTAATGGAGCCAGTAAATTATACTGATATTCAATTGGCTACTTTTAGCTACTCATATTTCAAATGAGTTACAGGCTCAAAAGTACTGCGGTTGTCAAAAAAGTAATTCTGTCCTATCTCCTTCTTTGATAATTCAAGCCCGTAAATGTTACCAGTGCTAAAGACGCAAAATCCATATGCAATTACAACAAATAAACAAGCTATTGTCTTCAAACCTGTAAATGACAAATGTATCCTAAAATTATACGAGTACTAGATACTATACTGTACTTAAAAATACTGGGAAAGCAATGAAGGACATAAAAAAATATCTGCAATAAAAAAAATGTTTTATTTCCGTGTTATATCGATCCCAGGATTTAATGGGTTAATAAATACCATAGAACCTGCATTAACTAGAACAGTTGTTTTACTAATTTGTATTGATTTTTATGCTTCAGGATTGCGAGTCTGAAAATTGGGCTTCTAAACATTACTTGATTATAGTTTAAACTCCATGAGCCTCATTCAATTGGTCGAATTTACAGATCCAAGCTCGCAAGTGAAGATCGCAGGCAAATTTGCTATTCAATTCAGCAGTTCAACAGGTTACTCTGAAGCCTTTGATCTGCCACTTGCGCAGCGCTTATTTAAGTTCGCAAACATATCCCAACTCGCAAATCGCAATGTAGCTCAGGAGGACCCACAAGGGCTTTAGAAGCCCTTATGTATGCTCCCCTGAATTTCCCCACTGCATCTACCCCCCCCCCCCACACTCCTAAATGAGATCCCAATGGTCCCCACATTAACTTCTTGCTGCGGGGGTCCCGCTCTGGACCCACAAAGTGTCCCCACATTAACCCTATGCTGGGGTCCCTACATTAATACTTGCAGCGGGGATCCCGATCAGGACACTCGCTGCATTTAAACATTTAAATTTCATGGTTAATAACATGCCGCGGGGGTACTTCCAGTACCCCCGTGACACCTTAAATTAACCCCATCACTCATGGGGGTCTATACAGACACCATGACCCTCTAATTAACTTCCTCAGTCCCATAAGGGTCTATACAGTCCATTATGGGACACTAATTAACCCCATTAGTCCCAAAAGAGTCTATACAGACCCTATATGGCACTAATTAACCCAATTAGTCCCATAAGGGTCTATACACACCCTTACAAGACACTAATTAACGCCAGAGTGTAAAGGGGAGTTAATAGGGTAGAGGGGTTAATATGGGGCCTATTTAACTCCAAATGTTTACTGGGTACATTTGGAGTTAATTATGCCCAGTTAGGTTTAAATAGGCCCAGGTAGGGTTAACTAGGTCCAGTTCGGGTTAAATAGGTATAGTAAGGGTTATTATATCCAGATAGGTTTAAATAGGACTAGATAGGGTTACCGGGTCCAGATAGGGTTAAATAGGCCCAGTTAGGGTTAACTATGTCCAGTTAGGATTAAATAGGTACAGTTAGGGTTATTAAGTCCAGATAGGGTTAAATAGGACTAGATAGGGTTATTGGTCCAGATGGGGTTAAAAAGGACTAGATAGGGTTACGTGGTTAGTAATAGGGTTATTTAGGTATGGTGAGGGTTAAATAGGGTTAATTACTTAGATGGGGCTAATTAGTTATATGGGGTTTATTAATTAGAGGGGGATTATTACATAGAGGCGGTTCTTTAGTTAGAGGGGGGTTTATTACTTAGAGGAGGGTTAATTAGTTAGATGGGGTTTAATTAGTCAAAGGTGGCTTTATTACTTAGAGGAGGTTTATTAATTAGAGGGGGATTTAATTAGTTAGAGGGTGTTTAATTAGTTAGAGGGAGGTTTATTACTTAGAAAGGGGTTTAAATAGTTAGAGGGGGTTTATTACTTAGTGGGGTGGTTTAATTATTTAGATGGAATTTTAATTAGTTAGAGGGGCGGTTCTTACTTAGAGGGGGGTTTAATTAGTTAGAGGGTGATTAATTAGTTAGAGGGGGGTTTATTACTTAGAAGGGAGATTTAATTAGTTAGAGGGGGTTTATTACCTAGAGGGGGGTTTAATTAATTAGAGGGGTGTTTATTACTTAGAAGGGTGGTTTAATTAGTTAGAGGGGGGTTTATTACTTAGAAGGGGGTCTAATTAGTTAGAGGGGGATGTCATGACCGGTTTGGGGCCATGATGGGACCCCTTGCAACCCACAAGTAACTCTGCTATTTGGAATGCTGGCACGCTGGGTGTTAATGTCAAGAACTATTACAACTGACCTGAAACTTGTGAGGACTGACTTGATTGTTTTTGTGTGTAGTATAAACCACAATAATTAATTTGGTGGTTACTAGATCATGTTATATGCACTGTAATAATGCCTCTGTGATAGAAGTAGTCCCTAGGATGCTAGAATTATCTAAAAAAAATACTGCAGCCACTTATGTGACAAATGATTAATCTTCTAAAGAATCTTTATGGCCCTGCAATCGGCCACATGTGAAGGCTCTGGCTTTATTCATGAAAGGGGGAACTAGTTTTATGGCCCTGTAAGAGGAGAAACAAAAGGTGTAATTAGAAGAAAGCCAGATGCCTCTATACATCTGGAAATCATGTGGGTGAGGTGGGATAGCAAGCTATTTGCCTAGGAGGATGGGCTAGAACTTGGGGAAGGTCTGGTGTTTTGTGTAATTTTTCTGTATTTGATATATCTCTGTAACAATAAAGAAGTGGCCAGTCTGACTTTGGACACACTAACAAAATGTTGTGTGAGAGTCTGCTTGTACTAATCCAAGGTACATAGTGGGTGATTCTGAGATCCTAAGAATAGGGGTCTGAGGTGCATGTCTCTGCAGTAATGATGCTGTCATCTGAAGTGTCTGCTGGTGTCGAGATCTGAACAAAAAATTGCGACCGTAGAGAGAGAGAGATTTGGGGTGAGCGTGGTCCCCCAATTCCGGAGGTTGTCACAGGGGGTTTAATTAGGTGTAGAGGGGGGTTAATAGAGTAGTGTTTAGACTTTGTGGCACTTATAGGGGCTAATAGTGTGCTATAGGTGTCTATATAGAGCCTTATGGGACTAATGGGGTTAATTAGTGTCCCATAAGGGTCTGTATGGACCCTTATGAGACTAATGGGGTTAATTAGTGTCCCATATGGGTCTGTATGCACCCTTATGAGACTAATGGGGTTAATTGGTGTCCCATAAGGGTCTGTATGGACCCTTATGGGACTAATGGGGATAATTATTGTCCCATAGGGGTCTGTATAGGCCCTAATGGGACTTGTTATTATTATTACCCTTTATTTATAACGCGCCAACATATTCCGCATAGCAATATAGGGGTTAGGTACAAGTATAAACAATAACCCCACAATGAAAAATAATGGGAGACCCTGTTATTGAGCTTTCAATCAGATATACACAGTGCTTTCCCTAGAGCTCCTCACAAGATTGAAACTCGCAAACTTACATTCTAAAGGGTATGGGCGAGGTACAAGAGAGTGATAGATGCATAGTGAGTGAAGAGGCTAAAGATGCTAGGCTTTTTTGAATAAATGTGCTTTTAAAGAGATTTTGAAGGATTTGAGGCAGGGGTTAATTAGTGTCCCATAAAGGTCTGTATAGACCCATATGGGACTGAGGGGGTTAATTAGAGGCTCATGGGGGTCTCTATAGACCCCCATGAGTGATGGGGTTAATTTTTAGACACCGGGGGGTACTTATAGTACCTCCATGGCAGGAGTTAATTTTTTAAGGACTTTTTTGTTTCTTTAAGGACCCAAGAGGTGGGAAATTTTAATTTTGAAATGCAGCGGGGGTCCTGATCGGAACCCCCACTGCAAGGAGTAATATGGGGACATTGCTGGGGGGCTAATTCATGTAAAGAGCCTGCAGGAGCACTCGCAGGTTTCATTGCCGTCATGATGATGTTCTCATTTCCTATTGGGTGATTGTGAGCAGTAGCTACGGGCTTGCATTCGCAAGCCCTGCTCTGCTTACGTTGGAAACCAGGGTTTCCGAATTTGGATCTCGGACAGCGAGTTTCGGCCGTGGGTAATTGAATAGCAACACAAATGGAAGGGAACGAGCGTCCGCAACTCACTCAGAGGCATGCGGCCATCGGTTAATGAGTTGCGAGCTTGCAATTGAATGGGGCTCCATGTTTTACTGACGTCATGATGATGGTCTAATTTACTATTGGCTCTGTCTAAAATGTAACTTACGGGTTTGCTTAATTGATCGTGATCATGCCTTGAAATGCTACTTACGGGTTGATGGTTTGCGTGTTGGGGCTGTGAACATGTAATTGCAATATCACATAGTTCTTTGACTCTCTTTTAAATTATAATAACAGAAATCACCCAAAAGGCCCTGATCAAAAATGTACATACCTTTGAATGTTTGGCCTTTTTACAGCCACACAAGCTGACACACACAGGTTAAAATAGCAACTAAAGGTTAATTTTCCCCACCTGTGGCTTTTTAAATTGCAATTAGTCTCTGTGTATAAATAGTCAATGAGTTTGTTAGTTCTCACATGGAAGCACTGTGCAGGCTAGATACTGAGCCAAGGGGGGCAGAAAAGAACTGTCAAAAGATCTGGGTTACAAGGTAATGGAACTTCAAAAATGTGGAAAAGATATCCAAAGCCCTAAAAATGTAAGTCAGTACTGTTCAATCGCTTATTAAGAAGTGGAAAATTTTGGGATTTCTTGATACCAAGCCAAGGTCAGGTAGACCAAGAAAGATTTCAGCCACAAATGCCAGAAGAATTGTTCAGAATATAAAAGAAAAACCCACAGGTAACCTCAGGAGAAATACAGGCTGCTCTAGAAAAAGACGGTGTGGTTGTTTCAAGGAGCACAATACGACAATACTTGAAGAAAAATGAGCTGCATGGTTGCTGGCTGCGGAGTTTCCAGAAAGAAGCCTTTTGCACCAATGCCACAAAAAAAGCCTGGTTACAATATGCCCGACAAAACCTTCACACACCTCACAGCTTCTGGCACACTGTAATTTGGCGTCAAGAGACCAAAATATAGCTTTATCTTCACAATTCCATAAGCGCTATGTTTGGAGAGGGGTCAACAAGGCCTATATTGATAACAATAACATTCCCACTGTGAAGCATGGTGGTGGCTTACTGATGTTTTGGGGGTTTGTGAACTCTAAAGGCACGGGGAATGTTATGAAAATTGATGGCAAGATGAATGCAGCATGTTATCAGAAAATACTTTCAGACAATTTGCATTTTTCTGCATGAAGGCTGCGCATGAGATGCTCTTGGACTTTCCAGCATGACAATGACCCTAGGCTAAGTTGCCACTCCAGTTGTTACAGCAAAAAAAGATGAAGGTTGTGGAGTGACCATTATTATTATTATCGTTTATTTATAACGTGCCAACATATTCCGTAGCGCTGTACATAAGATACGTTCAATACAAAGATACATACAAATTAACACATAGTAAAACAAGGGGGGCCCTGTCTTTGAGTTTCGAATCCAGTGTCCATGGTGCTTTCCCTAAAACACCTTGTGGGATTGAAACTCGTAGACTTACATCCATCACATTCTCCTGACCTTAATATCATCGAGCCACTCTGGGGAGATCTCAAACGCGCGGTTCATGCAAGACAACCAAAGTCCTTTTGCCATTTTGCCAAGGCGAATGGGCAGCTATACCACCTGCAAGAATTAGGGGCCGCATAGACAGCTATTACAAAAGACTGCTTACTGTCATTGATACTACTTGGGGCAATACACAGTATTAAGAACTAAGGGTATGCAAACTTTTGAACAGGGTCATTTCATTGTTTTCTTTGTTGCCATGTTTTGTTTTATGAATGTGCCATTCTGTTATAACCTACAGTTGAATATGAATCCCATAAGAAATAAAATAAATGTGTTTTGCCTGCTCACTCATGTTTTCTTTAAAAATGGTACACATATTACCAATTCGCCAAGGGTAGGCAAACTTTTGAGCACAACTGTATGTAACAAATTCAGCAGCCAAAAGGTAATTACAGGCTTGCAATTAAGTAGGGCCCATAGTCTTGTCCTCCTGGGTACTGAAATGAAAGAACAAAAGTATTTGAGTTGGGTTCTCTACCAAATTTACAGCTATGTGTTTCCATATTTTTTACATCATGGTCACATGTAATTGACTGTGGTGCTTGTGTTACACAGATAACCATCGGCCTGCATCATGAGCATTGTGAATTTGGGGTCATATTAATATATGTAATCCTGCGGCGGTTGGCCATCTGCATGTCATTCAGACACGTGTTCTGCTGGATCTGCTGTGCAGTGTGGAAGACTGACCAATCTGTGACATATTCCTAGCAATGGTTGTAAAAATGCAGATGAGACAGATCAGGCCAATACATGACACGCACGTGCAATCCTACAGAGTCTGTATCTGCATATCCAGCAGTGTGCACACCCATACATGTACTCTGTTTTGGATGTCAAATCAATCTTGATCTATTTGGCGACTGCTACTCAGAAAAGGTTTTAACTGCAGGTATTGGACAGCCATTTCATTGATAACAATTATGAGAATTATATGTTTGCTTCCTGGATTTACATGGTTATTGCTGCCAATATATCTTTAGTCATAACCAGAGAGCTTACAGTGCTATCGTATGTCAGTTATCTATGTGTGTGGGGTTCATGTGTGTGTGAATATGAGGGTGTGATGGGGTATATGATACTCACATTGCATGGTTCTCACCACACTTGTGTCCACCTGTCCTGGAAGGCCCTCTACTGCATCTGGCTCGATCCACTCCTTCAGGGTCTGCTTCCATGTGCAGTATGTAATGTTGGCTGGTGGTCCACCACCGGTTTCATGGGCTGCTCTGTCCTACTCTGCCATCTTCCTCTTCACGTTCAGCCGGCTGTCGTCATACCTGTGTTTCACAGACTTGACATCTCTGTTTGAAACCACTAATGCAGCAACTGCTGTATCAACCTCAGTCCAGGCACGTGTCTTCTAGCAAGGCCTCACTTAGAGGCTATAGGGGGCCGGGATTTCCCTGAGGAGGATGTCTGTCTCCTCTGTGCTATAATTGGGGGCCCTGTACTTTGCCACAGCCACTTGTCCTTCCAACTGTGCCTGGGCTTTCTGGCATCCCTGTACTCTCCATAGGGAAGGTACCACTAAATCCCCCCCTGGGATCAGGCGCCTGACCCTCTGCCCCCATTTTTTTTTGCCTTGATCTGGGGACACATCCCTCCCCCTCCTGCTCTCCTACACCTCTACCTCCCCTTCCTGACCTGCCTCTCTCACTCGCCATACCTCTGCCTCTCATCCGCTCCTCCTCCTTTGTTCCCCTCTCACTCCTCCTCTCCTCTCTCTCATCCTCTTCAGTCTCTCCTCTTCTCCTCTCTCTTCTCCTCCCCTCCTCTACCCTCCTGGAAATTATGAAATAAATATAAGGATAAATTAATATAAAATGTATGTGTATGAGATAAAACACGAATGTGTGTATTATAGTATGGGTATGGGGGGTTTAGATGTGCTATGGCCTACCACTATGTATAGCTTTGTGTAATTATGTGTGTTGTAAATTAAGGATTAATATATCTTAGTGGTCAAATAGCATTAAACCGCTGTGTTGCGTAGTGTGTACGACTGTTGCGTAGTGTGTACGACTCATCGCCCGGGGAGCCTTGCGCGGCGAGCCTCGCGCAGCGAGGCGAGCCGTTAAATCGCAGCACTTTGGCAATGAGCGAACCAGGCAGGACGTCTGGAAGTGAGTTGGAACTCCAATTTACATCGATTTAGCCGAGTTACAAAGATCAAAAATCGGCTAAGCGAGAAAAAAATGGCTGCCGAAAAAAAATGAAAACGAGGCTATACTACTACGAACTGCGTAAAACACAGCCACAGACCTATGTGTTTGAAAAACAATGAGTAAAAAGGATGCGGATTAACCGCGCAATGAGTAAAAAGCCAGTAGCAAGTACATTTTACGAAACACAATTACAGATTTACGCATTAACACAGATTTAACGCCTTTGTCTCGCGCAACATCGGATTTACCGCCTAAACCAACGCATTTGATGAAATATAAGTTGAAAGTTACAAAAAAAAAAATTGTATTTATTTTTAGAAAAAAAAAAGGGACAAATGTAGCGTCATGTTGTGTGGCAAACAAATTTCACAACATTTAATTTTTATTGACCGTCATTTGACCCTTTGACCATATTTACTGTTAAACCGTAGTCCTTAGCGGGCTTTGGCAATGAGCGCCGCAGAAAAAATGACGGACGAACAAATCGAAAACGAGGCTACAGCACTATAACCACGGAAAACACGGACCGTTAATCCGCTAAGATGCATACCACACATTATCCGCCATTTTAGGATAATGCGGAAGTACACAGCTACATTAACGGTTTCGGCTCGCGCACGCACACTATTACACTGCACACGTTCATCACGCTTACATAGCACCTCCACACCACTAATGCTGCAGCAACATCAACACAGATTGCCAGCTCTTCAACACAATGCATAAGAATACGTAAATTCATTTATTAATTTGATTTCTATATTTCAGTAGTACACAGAAAACAACATTAGCTACCTTACAATTCCATATGTATATTAATAACTAAACAACTTTTAAAACATACACATCTTATTGCCGTCGTTTTTTGACGGGCAATACGCTAGTCTGTTATAATCAAGCAAGGCAAAGATCCAATACTGTGTAAGAATTTAAACCCAATATCTTTGTTGAATTTAGATCTCAAGATTTTTACAAAAATATTAGCAATATGTTTAAATTTGCATCTTCCCGCAATAATTTATTGGGATTAAGTAGGGTTTATTCCAAATAGACAGGCACTGAATAACATCATGAGGGTACTAAATTTATTAACATTAGCAGAACAAACAAATACAACTATATGTTTATTGGAGCTCGATTCGAAAAAAGTATTATACAATTAGAGTTATCTGTTCCAAACACTGCAAGAGCTTGGCTTCAATGGTCCTTTAATAAAGGATTTAAATGTTTTGTCCACTATGTCCACTATTATTTGCAATTGCAATTGAACCATTAACTATGCCAATTAGACAAAATGTAAACAATTCAGGTCTCAAAGTTAAAAAACAGGAGTATAAATGTTGCTTATTTGTAGATGAAATATTGTGTATATAACACTCCCTAATTTGTATGATACAATGGAAAAATTCAGTAAATGTTCTAGCTTGAGTATTCATAATAATAAAACTGAAGCAATCGATATTAATATACCACCAGAAATTGCTCCATCTTAATTTTGAGTTCCAATGGAAAACTGTGATAACGCAGCATTCTGCAAATGTTTTCAAGGTAAATTAGCCACCAATTATGAGTTTATTAAAAAAAGATGTGGAAAGTTTGTCCAAATGCCACATATCTTGACTGGGTCACATTCATACTTTAAAAATGACAGCTTAGCCCCACATTATTATTATTATTATTATAGTTCATTTATAACGCGCCAACATATTCCGTAGAGCTGTACATAAATTAAGTTCAGACAAAATACAAATGAACATATAGCAAAGCAAGAAGGGCCCTTTCTTTGAGCTAGGAATCCAATGTCCATGGTGAATTCCCAAAGTACTTAGGATAGAAACTCGCAGACTTACAATCTAAGGTATAGTGAGTGGTAAAAGAGGGAGAGAGATGTGCTAAGCTATTTTCGGTGTCTGCCTGTCTCAGTTCAAGAAGCCTAGAGTAAATAAACAAATTATGTACCTAACCAAGTCCAAAGGAGGTTTGCCAGTACCAAATCTATTGACTAATTTGTAGTGGCACAATTAGCGCACATTTCTGTCTGACATGGAGAGGGCTACATGCCAAGATGGGTTACTATAGAGAGGGATTCTGTGTTGCATAAATGTATAGACATTTTATTGTGGACATCAAATGATTCCCTTATGTTAAATATTTAATTACTGAACAAGTATAAAATAAAATGGAACCTTACAAGTAAAAATTATTTATTCTCCCATGTGATTCAAAATAGGAATTTAAAGCCCTGAAAAGAGAAGCAGGCATTTCAGAGGTGGAACCAACAAGGACAAGCAAGACATATATATTTTTTAAAGAGGTTGAAATGCTGGAATGTGCCGATCTACAAATTACTAAAAAAATATCCCAAGAGGAGAAATATTTAGGTTTTTACAGATTAAACATTTGTTAATTTCTACAGTATACAAAAACTATTAACGCATTATGAAAGAACATGTCTGAGGTATCCAAGTGCTAAGGGAAACATTTTAGCCATATATTTTAATAGTGTGCAGAGACATTCATCTAACATAAATACATTTATGGAATCTTGGAAAAGTGATCTGGCATTGAGTTGGATGCTGGTGATTGGTCAGATATTTTTGAGACAGCATATAAAGGCAGTATGAATGTTTCTTTGACAAATATGTTAATACAATACCTTCATATGATGTATTTAATGAATGATGATGTCTCACCAAATAGTTTTAGAGGCTGCAACTAAAGAGGTACACTAAAACATGGGAATGCCCAATTGTCAGAGAAGTATGGCTTAGAATAAGTAAAATTTTGAAATCAGTGATCCGGGTCTAGCACAATAACTAATAGGTCTACCTACATCCTCCCATAAAGTTAAAGGGTTTGGTCATGTTAGTTGATTTTATATTTGTTACTACATATAAAAACTAGATGGTGGGAAAAAATATTTATCTTTTTGTCATCTTATATATCATATAAATCATGCTTTCATAATGTAAAAACTGTCTAGTACCTTAAAGGATGAAGTAGAAACATTTAAAGAGGGTTTGGGCTCCATGGCTTTGTTCAAAATTTGACAAACATTTGATCCCTAACCAGGATGCTTAAGGGGATATGACAGACATATTATAAGCTAACAACAGTGTTTTTGAGATATGCATTTGAAAAAGGGATATATGCTTGTATATTTTCTGTAAATCAGATTAGGGCAGATTATAAATGTAAAGCTGTTAAATGTGAATCTTCCATGTTCAGAAATGATATTGGCATCAAAACAGGACTTAAGATAAAATGGTTAGTATCTTGAAGAATTTTAAAGAAATTGGGTTGATAGAAATGGATAGTAATCATTATAAGCGTAATGTTCTTGAGGGGGAGGAATTGAGAATTGGGGAGGTAAGAGTGGGTGAAGTGGGGATGAGGGGGAAAAATATGGTAAACTGAATTGATTGCCTGGATTGATTTGTGATTTGCTTATGTTTTGCAATTTTTTTCATGAACATTCAATTCAATAAAAATTTAATGAGTAAAAAAAAGGCTGATTAGTTTTTGTCTATTATGCACAGCAGGCTTTTCTTTTCTATAAGCTTCAGGTTTTCTGTTGTCTGCTGCTGCTCAGATTCTAAACCAACAAACTGCACATACTCTCTGTACTGTTCAGGACTAAAGAAGTGGAGATGTCTCATGCAGCCCCAGTATGCTTTGCAGGAGTTAATTTTCTGCTATAAGTATTTTTGAAAATAAATGTTTCAGCTTCTTGCAGACCCCAGCTATATGCTGGGAATAGGGATGCCACAGGCGTCAGATAGGTTAGCACTTATCTGAAAGAACATGCTTATGGACTTACTACTAAATACTAAAATGGAGAAAAGCAGGTATTGTGCTGTGCTAATATACAGCCCCATTAAATCCGGGCTTAAAACGTAGAGCGTAACTCCGATTTTACGGATTCCGACTATTAAATTAGACCCGTAACGTAGCCAGCAGACAACTTGCGTGATAAAATGCAGCAAGGCCGAGAAAAGCCTGCGTGTTGAGCAACCTTGAACTTTGCGCCCGTAAATCCTTTGATCTGTCAAGCCCGTAACCGCTACTTGTTTTCAATATAGCTATTAAATTGCTAAGAAGTCACACGCAAGCAAGCCCGTAACACTCAAATGGAGCCTAAAGCCCAATGTGCGCTCGAGAGGACCCGCAAGGGGGGTAAAGTCCAATAAGTAGTACTTGTAATGCAAATAAAAACACACTACTGTACATTTATTAAAAGTCAAAGTGATGTTTGGTCTTATAATTAATAGCACAACATTCTCAAGCCTGTAATTCGCCCCGAAAAATACTTTATTTCATGTTTATATTCCGTGTTATATTGATCGCCACAATCTATGTGTTAAGACATGTACTGTAACTTGCATGTAATACAATATCATATTTACGGCTTTATCAATATTGCATTATATCTGCACTGTGGGTTCGATCACAAACTGTAATTGAAGCTCGTAGGACTTTTGAAAATAAACCTCCCCTTTTTCAGTGACGTAACGCTGATGATCTCTTTTCCATTGGCTCTGTCTAAGCCCATAACTACGGTCTACACTAATTAATCGTCTACACGGCTGCAAATCCATTGTTCTACGAATGAGCTATGATTTCCTCTCAAACCCATAGCTCGCAGCCCCTTCCAATTTAATAGCAATGTAACTCGTACAAATTTCCAGCCTGCAGTGGTTGCGGGGCTCACGTTGGACTTAGGGGCTTCTAATTAAATGTGGCTAATAATCAATATCTTTGCAAATAGTACATGTTTTAAATTCAAAGATTGAAACACTTTTACAGGAGAACTTTTCTTTTCTTTTATCAACAAAATCTCTAAAACCAGTGGAATAGTGGGCAGGCTGCGACTGGATTTTTTAATGGTGCGGAATCCACTTTAAAATTCAATTTCTAATTAGTAGAAACCTTTTTTGAGTATATTGTGCTTTTCAATTTGAGATTTTTTCCTTGTCTTCCTGGCACCACTCTATTTAATGGTGCAGAGCACATATGGGGAATTTTATGGTCATTTAAGTAAAACCTGTTACCTTTTAAACTTCATTAACATTTAAAAGAAATGCAAAGAGTGCACCTTAGTCTGGAGATGTCATTGGCTGGCAAAGAGCAAGCCTCCATGCGCCGTTAAACTTTTGAATGTTTCTGTGCTCTGAGACCTTTATTTGAAAAAAGAAAACACATCAAATGCCCTCTTTCCAATGAATATGGAAATATATATATTTTTATATATGAGGAAAATTTATTTGAGTAGAACGAGGGTGTAATATGCAAGTTGTAGAAATACACAATAGACTTTATACAGGGGAAGGTAGAGGGTTTGGGGGATGTATGCTAAGCCTCTCGCCTCTAAGGCCCCACGCTAAGCACCACCAATCAATGTCACATCACATATATAGTTGTCAGTGTTCGGAACGCTTACGATGTTGGTCACACTTTGCAAGCCTTGCAAAGCGAGGTGAGCCATCGACCACATGGGATTTAGGCTGCAATGAGCGCCAAAGGCGGCCGAAAAACGTAAAAATTCGGAAACTGGATGAAAACGAGGCTGAGCAAAGCCAGGCATGCAGGACTTAGAAAATACACAACGGCAAAGACAGTAACACACACCAACAACGCCAGGCATGCGGGACTTTGAAAATAAAACCAACGGCAGTCAAGGTGTAACACACAAACATTCAGCACACAGAGGAGAAAGACACAGGGAAGGGGGGCAAGATGGTGGGAAGAGACACATGGCATTCCCAAAAGCAAAACTTGCAGGGTAACGAAACCTGCAATGAGAGGCCCATACAGTAGGCAAGAGGAAAGGGTAGTCGAAGGCGTTCATTGCGAACCATGCGATGAATGCCGAAGGCGCTCAGCGTGGGGCTCGCGATGAGCATTCATTGCAAGCCACGCGATGAGCACCGAAGGGGCTTGCGATGAGCGATGAAGGTGCTCAGAGGAGCAAAAGCCTCACATTGTGTGGCAAACAGCATTGCCAGCCTTACAATCCCGTCATTTTTGACGGGCAATTTCCTAGTACTAATATAAATATAAGGTACTGATCTAAGACTAAGTTTAGTTAGTTTAGTTCAATCTGTTAAGCAAAATGAAAGCTTTGAATCAATAGATTTCAGACTTTATATTGACATACAGTATTCTAGACCAAAGTTCTCTATGTTTTGCTCTTTCTGAAGCGTTCAACAGATTTATTTTCCATTTATCTCTGAAACACAATTTCCAGCATTTGCACAAATCCATCAAAACTATCTGAAAATCTTAAAGCCTGCAATATGCTAAAATAATAAAAAATCTCCATAATGTCTACCACATTTTATTTTCCATGCTACAATAAAGTGTTTTTTCTGTCTTGCAAACAATTTTTGCTGATAATCTCTGTCTTAAATGTTGCATTCAAAATCTCCTGTTAGTTTATGATTTCACAGGGTTTTCAGCATCGTAATCATGGAAGACCTTCATTGGAAAGACAATATAGGAAAGGATGAAAGAAATACATCTTTGTGAATTATATTATTACAACGGTACAGTAATGATATAACAATCTAATAATGGGGTAGTTCAAATAGCAGTACTGTACTAATGTATAATATACAAATACAAAAGTACAGAGACTGAGTGAAGGATAAATAGTGTTATACAACAGACAGACAATAAAACAGTGATAGAGAGGCAACGGTAGATAACTACCAGCACAGAATAATAATATTCAATACATTAAATATATATTTATTTTTACTTTCTAAAAAAGATTTGCTCATTGCCAAGTCTATCCTTCTCAATTCTATAATCTTTTACCTAGAAATATATTTTATACAAAAAAATAGCATTTGAGTAAGAACATTCTGACATTTATTAAAAGGTACATGTGGATAAATATAAGTTGTTTCTAGACGCAGCTAGTCACCTCAAATGTGATTTAATTTAGAAACAAAATATATTAAAATATTTACTCATTCCCTTAATTACCTCTGCTTTTCTCTGTATTACATTACTATATTACAGTATTTGTTGCTATAACTGCAAATGAGATATAGGTATACAATAAATCAACTCACCATCTATCTGCTCTCAAGAAAGATAACATCTCCCCAGTCAACAAACCAGATGATTTCCTTTTTTTCTGTAGGGATACAAGAGTGTTTATTTTTTGCAGGCACTGGGGATCTACAGTTCATTGAGGGATCCATGAATGCCAACATGTACTGTGACATACTGAAGCAGAGCATGATCCCCTCTCTTCGGAGACTGGGCCGCAGGGCAGTATTCCAACATGATAACAACCCCAAACACACCTCCAAGATGACCACTGCCTTGCTAAAGAAGCTGAAGGTAAAGGTGATGGATTGGTCAATCATGTCTCCAGACCTAAACCCTATTGAGCATCTGTGGGGCATCTTTGAATGGAAGTTCTGGTGAACTCCATGCCCATGAGGGTTAAGGCAGTGCTGAAAAATAATGGTGGCCACAAAAAAAAAAGAAACTTTGGGCCCAATTTGAACATTTCCACTTATTATTATTATTATTATCATTTATTTATACCGCGCCAACATATTCCGTAGCGCTGTACAAGACAAAAATACATACAAATTAACACATAGTAAAACAAGGAGGGCCCTGTCTTTGAGTTTGGAATCCAGTGTCCATGGTGCTTTCCCTAAAACACCTTGTGGGATTGAAACTCGCAGACTTACATCCTAAAGGTAGGTGTGTACACACTTTTGTTGCCAACGGTTTAGACATTAAAGGCTGTTTGTTGAGTTATTTTGAGGGGACAGCAAATTTACACTGTTATACAGACTATAAACTTACTATTTTACATTGTAGAAGAGTGTCATTTCTTCAGTGTTATTATTATTATCGTTTATTTGTAACGCGCCAACATATTCCGTAGCGCTATACATAAGTTAAGTTACAGGCAATGACAAGTTAAAGATTCATACATTGCAAAGAGTGGGTGGCCCTGTCTTTGAGCTTGGAATCCAGTGTCCATAGCGCTTTCCCTAAAGCACAATCTAAAGTGTTGTCACATGAAAAGATTTAATAAAATATTTACAAAAATGTGAGGGGTGTACTCACTTTTGTGAGATATTGTTTGTACAGTTAAGTATGAGAATCTCCATATCATGTTTGGTATCAAAATTACTGATTTTCCCAGAGGAATACAATAAAGCATGTTGCCTGAATCCTCCGGGGATAGGGTCAGAGTTATAAGGTAACAGGTTGAGGGGGTTTGCAGAGACTTTCGAGATACAGAATTAGAGGAGACCAGGAAATTTAATTCAGGGAAGGGTAAGGAATATTTAATTAACCATTATGGTCCCCTGGACAGCTAGCTTCCGGACAGGGGAAACTTAGCATGAACTAAAGTGTACATCCCCCTACCCAGTACAAAAGATCCCATTAAGTTATTCAGCCCTTTAGGGTCCAGCACCACAAGGGGTGGTTAGAAAAGTTGACATAATTGTTTGATAAGTGGGCCACATAGCTAGGAGGATAAGGGCTGAGAATTGGTTAACAGGACTGTTGCTAGGGGTGTGTGGCTTGGTGGTGGAGGGGTGACCAATTTGTATAAGATTGTTACATTTTTTTACTAATAAACAGTGCTCAGGTGGTTATACATACTTAAGTGTGTGCTCATTATTGAGGGAAGGGATTACCCTGATGACAGGGGTTTAAAATTCTACATATACCTAAGGAAGAGTTACATCCAAAAATTCTGTTACTCTGAATGGTGATTCTGTTTTTCCTGTGGTCATTCTGAGGGTCAATAACTGGTCTGGTTCCATCTCTGCTAGCAGGGATAACAACAAGAACCATAACGTATTGCTGGGTGTATCAGAACTAGATTCTAGGCAAGCTCAAATGAAGAGGTCATGACAGTTAGGTATTAGGATTAGGGGTTAGGGGTTAGATGTTAGGGTTATGTGTTAGGGTTAGGTTACTAGCAGATGACAAGCTTTAAACAAACAAGAAATTCACTAAAATCTTGGTGGCCACCTTATGGTCACCACTGCTGGAGGTCAGCTAACAGGAATTCTCTTTCTTTCTTTTTTCTTTACAAAAAATTAAATGTTACAATGAACTAGTATTTACAGCTTTAATTGCTGTTTATTTTTTAAATGTTACATAATATAATATTAACCACAAATCTTAGTACTTGATGTTCAAACAGTTTTTAAAGCATCTGCTTAGCTTTCCCTCAACAACTTCCAAAACAGTAAAAATGGCCAAAACTTGGTCTCCCCCCATAGCAGTTAGCTTCCTTGAGTGCTGAGAAACTAAAAACACAAAGCTGTCACTTCTAATTCCTAGAAGCTCTACAAAAAACATAGTTTAACCATTAGGTATTTTAACTTTATCTGTTGAAAACATGTTTTATTCAATTAAAGTACACTCTTGTTTGTTATAAGGGTTTACATAATAATGCATCTTTTTTTTTTGTAGATGAGCAGATGTATAGATCAGTAATAATAGTTGTTGCAAGTGATACAGGGATAAATTATGCTAAGTTATATTTTTCTAAAACTTGATTTTCTATAGTTTATTAAAAATGTAATGGTGCACACCCCAATTCCCTGATGATATGCAAACTGATTTTATATGAAATTTTATTCTAATTAAAGATAATGGGATTGAGGCTAAAGTTATTTCTTCACTTTCTTCTTCTTATCATTTATTTATAAAGTGCCACATATCTTGCAATAATGCACAAAAGGGTGTAATTAAATACAAAAACATATGAATTTTTAAGTCGACTGGTAGATAGTGGGGACCTTGTTCAAAGAATAATCTGCAGTGTGATGGGCTGCATATTTTGAATGGTCATATGGCAGCATGCAAACAAACAAGGTAGCAATCCAGAAGGGAAAACTTGATGGAGTGTGACCTTAAAATGCAGAAATAAGGACACAACCTTGAACACAACATTTTGTACCTGAAACAGATCCTTAATTTGCCTGCTTTTAATCCATATACTGACTTTGCCTGAATAGCTTCTCTAATTTGTACCTGAAACAGACCCTTAATTTCATATTCTGATTTTTTTTGCTTATATGTAATCAGCCTATTTACTCTGCAAAATCTGTTTGATATACATGATAATTTAATATTTTGCACTTGCAACAATTAAGTGTATTCAAGTGTATTTTTGGTTCCCACTTAAGGCACGGACTTCTCTTTTATAATAGTAATTTGACAAGTCTGTGATATGCAAATTAGTCCAAACAGCTGGGAGGAGAATTTGCAAGATGTAGCATCAGCTGCGCATGTACACAGAGCTGAACAGGAATTTAACACACTCAGACAAAACCAATAAAGGCAAGCAGATTTTATTTTATATTTTACATGTTTTATTACTTTTTGGGTTAAACAGATTAATTCCCCCTTCTTCATAACATCCTGTCTCTGTCCCAGACAAATCTCTACAGTTTCTCCAAATCATGTCTCTAATAACCAGGGGTGGCTGGTGCATTTGGGCAAGTGGGCGCCTTCCCATAATATGGATTGCTTCAACATTAAACACATATTTTTTATTTTACAGATTTTTTTATTTTCAATCTTTAAGCTTACCTATCCCGTCAATATATTATAAATGTATTTATTTTTTATGAATTTTTTTGTATTACATCTGTCTGTTTAAATAACAGAATTGACCTCTTCCACCTGTGTGTCTGAGCACAAACTAATGGTTATTGCAGCATTTATTTATTTATTTTAGCTAGCTACATTGTGTGTATATATATTTTTTTTTTACACATAATCATGAGGCACTCCGAGCAAGAACAGGGTAAATGCAGCAATTTGTCAATATTGAATCTTGACAAAGTTAGCACATGTGCTCTGGGCTACATGAATGTCAAATGGATACATCTCCCAATCATAATCAAGGGGAGGACCTGCAGCTGTAAGATTAAGCTGGGTCAGTGAGAGGACCTGTTCCAAGCCAATAGAGCTTCGGAGTGGTATGCACTCCTACATTTAAAAAAAAAAAAAAATCAGGACATGCCTCACCCCCAATCATCACTGCCTTCCCACACTTTCTATATCAAGGCCCCCAGGAATTTCCACTTAGCTGGCGAGAACCTGGAATCAGTACTAAGACTGAGTAGCTCATCAAGACCTCCAGGAATCAGCAGTAAGCCTGTGTGGCCAATGATTGCTCAAGCTAGGCTTGAATGGCCCATGAAGACCCCCTGCTAGGCTCAGGTGCACAGGGAGACCCTAGCTAGACTCATGGACCACCATTGTATGTAAATGTAACTCCTATAACACAGAGGTTTACTAGAATTAACACATAAGATGTGGTATGGTATATCTAATATTAACCTCCACTTCATGGGCGTCCACAAGTTCCCCCATGATACCCCTACAGTGGGGGGGGGGGGGGAGTATATGATCCCCTGCTGATTGTGAACGTATGTCTACTAACAAAGACATGATCAGTCTATAATTGCAATGGTAAGTGTATTTTAACAGTGAGAGACAGAATAACAAAAAAACAAGACAAGAAAAAAGCATGTCAATAAAGTTATAAATTGATTTGCAGGTCAATAAGGGAAATAAATATTTGACCCCTTCTTCTTAGTACTTAGTGGCAAAACACCTGTTGGCAATCACAGTGGTCAGATGTTTCTTGTAGTTGGCCACCAGGTTTGCACACTTCTCAGCAGGGATTTTGTCTTACTCCTCTTTGCAGATCCTCTCCAACTCATTAATGTTTTGAGGCTGATGTTTGGAAACTTGAACCTTCAGCTCCCTCCACAGATTTTCTATTGGATTAAGGTCTGGAGACTGACTAGGCCAATCCAGGACATTAATGTGCTTCTTCTTGAGCCACTACTTTGTTGCCTTGGCTGTGTGTTTTGGGTCATTGTCATACTGGGATACCCATCTCTGACCCAATACCCTGGCTAAGGGAAGGAGGTTCTCACCCAATATTTGATGGTACACGGCCCTGACCATTGTCCCTTTGATGTAGTGCAGTTGTCCTGTCCCCTTAGCAGAAAAACACCCCCAAAGCATAATATTACCACCTCCATGTTTGACAGTGGGGATGGTGTTCTTGGGGTTATAGGCAGCATTCCTCCTGCCATAGAGCTTGATTTTGGTCTCATCTGACCACATTACTTTCACCCAGTTCTCCACTGAATCTTTCAGATGTTCATTGGCAAACTTCAGACTGGCCTGGGCATGTGCTTTCTTGAGCAGGGGGACCTTGTGTGCACTGCAGGATTTCAGTCCTTCACGACGTAGTGTTACCAATTGTTTTCTTGGTGACAATGGTCCCAGCTGCCTTGAGATCATTAACAAGATTCTCTGTGTATTTCTGGGCTTATTCCTCACCGTTCTCATGATCATTGAAACTCTGCGAGGTGAGATCTTGCATGGAGCACCAGACTGAGGGAGACTAGCAGTTATTTTGTGTTTCTTCCATTTGCGAATAATCGCACCAACTGTTGTCAGCTTCTCAACAAGCTGCTTGGTGATGGTCTTGTAGCCCATTCCAGCCTTGTGTAGGTCTACAATCTTGACCCTGACATCCTTGGACAGATCTTCGTGCTTGGCAATGGTGGAGAGTTTGGAATGTGATTGATTGCTTCTGTGGACAGGTGTCTTTAATACAGGTAACAAGCTGAGATTAGGATCACTTCCTTTAAGAGAGTGCTCCTAATCTCAGCTCGTTATTTGTATAAAAGACACCCGGGAGCCAGAAATCTTGCTGACTGATAGGGGATCAAATACTTATTTCACTCACTGACCTGCAAATCAATTTATAACTTTTTTGACATGCGTTTTTCTTGTTTTTTTTTTTTTTTGTCTCTCACTGTTAAAATACACCTACCATTAAAATTATAGACTGATCACTTCTTTGTAAAAACATTCAAATCAGCAGGGGATCAAATAAGTTTTCTCCTCACTGTATGAGTACCATAGGGGTCCATATTGGACCCCCACAGTTCTTAAGTATAATAACTAAAAAAAGACAAAATAAAAGAATTAAACCTTTAAGGGGGACATACATTAATGATACCTTTAACTCCCTACAGTAACAATTATAGAAGCCTTGGTCCTCAATCTTCATCCCTGGATATCATCACTTCCATATTGCTAGAAGTATCCGTCCTCTTCTTTCTTGATTAAAGCCACAGTTCATCTCTTTGGCCCAGGGAAATGGACCTCCACCTAAAAAACCCTGCCACTCAATAAAAAAAAGATTTTAGACTAATAGAGCTTCTCGTAAAAGGAACATCCCCACCAAATAATGCCTTTTTGACAATGCCCTTACCTTGTATACACATTTTTATGGACTCTGACTGGCTAAAACATTTCAAAAAGTTGTCAGCTAATCAAAATTACGTATCTTGAATAGTTCCTACCCCTTATCTGATTGGTTAACCAATCAGAATGCATGGAAACTATTCAAAAGATGCAGTTCTGGTTAGCTGAAATCTGATTGACACATATTTTAATCAATCAGAATCTGTAAAAATGTGTATATAAGGAAATGGCTGAAGATTGAGGAGCAGGACTTTCTGATCATTGCTGGAGGACATAAAATACATTGTTAGCGCACAGGTTTAGTTACATTTCAAATTTTGTGATTTTTTTTATTTTTAGTATTATTGACTATGGGGTCCAATATGGACCCCTATGGAACTCATAGGGAAACCATGGGGTCCTTATCAACCCTCATGGTGTAGGTTTTAATTTAGTGATATCATGATGCTCTTTATGGACCTCCATGGTATTGGAGTTACATTTTTATACCATGACGGTCATACTTTAGTATATGTTAGTTTATCATGGGGGACCATATGGACCCCCATGATATAACGGTTAAATTCAGTTGCCACAGGGACCCTCATGGATAGAATTTTTTTAACTTATGGGGTCCTACAGAAAACCCATAAATTATAGGCCCCACATTTTTTAACATAGCCTAATGGGTTAATGGCTCCCCACAAGCCTAGTGTGAGTGCCAGGTGTATCAATGGCCATGCAGGCTAAGTTGTGGATCTCCATGGGGCCGGCAGGCCTAGTGCAGATGCCCATGGATTTTGATGGTCTCAGTGGGCCTTGTGATTATACCTGGTAGTCTTGAAAGGCTCTTCAAACCTATTAGGTATTTCCAGGAATTTTGATGGGCTGTGGGAGTCCTCAGGGGTTCCAGTAGCAACTATAGGTTTAAAAGGAAACACTGGAGATTCACCAGGCACCCAGGGTGTAGGAAGGCCATTGATACATCTCCCCTAAACCAGGCCCTCATTTATTCCCACCTGCTGTCAGCGACTCACAACTCACAGGGCAGCAAACACCCAAAACACCCATAATCTTTATCCAGAAGAGCAGACTTCCTCCATTATCAGTTTATTCTGTTCCTACGTCTCTGTCCTCAATCTTGCCAAACAAGGTGACTTTTCATGCTTAATATAAACTTTATCATCTAAATATCTGTTCACTACATTCAAAACTCTCCTCTGTCCATCCCCACCTCCTAACTCTTCCAATCTCACAGCTGATGACTTTGCCAGCCACTTTAATTGATAACACCTGAAATGAATTCTCCTCTCAACGTGAATCAAACACACAACCTCTCAACAAACCTGTAATACCCAGCTTGTGACCTTCCCCAATTCCACATCTACCCTTAACTTCTTTAATCCAGTAACTGAGGATGAAGTATCTGGTTTATCAATCTCTCATCTTACAATTTGCCCACTTGATCCTATTCTATTTCAACTATTCCTAACATTTCTACCCCACTTATAACATAAAAATTCTTTAAAACAAGCCATAATTACATTAGTTCTTAAGGAACCCTAATTTCTTCCTCATTTAACTATCGCCCTATCTCTTTACTTTACTTTACTTCAAAACTGTTTGTGTGTCTCGACCACATCCACCTAGCCCAATTCCTTTTGTTCAGTGTCCTTCTTGAACCCCCCAGCCCCAGCACTCCACATAGACAGCACTCACAAAAGTCACCACCATGTCAAAGGGTCACTCCTTAGTAAGTCTAGTATCCATATGCTGCTTTTGATACAGCTGACTACCCTCTTCTTATCCAAATTATCCACTCCCTTGGCATCCATGACACAACTCTCTCATGGTTTTCATCTTATCTAGAAATGTTTACATTTATTGTCTCCTTCTCTGTCACCTCTTCTTCCCCACTCCCTTTGACTGTTTGCTTATTCCAAGGTTCAGAGCTAGGCTCCCTCCTCTTCTAGATTTATACATGTTCCCATGGCACCCTAATAAAACCTTTTAGATTTCAGTATCATCTCTATGCAGATGACACTCAAATACACCTCTCAGCAAAAGATCTATCCCCCTCTCATCTAGCACATCTTGATTAATGCTCTTAAGCATATTCTACTGGATGTCTGCCCATCAACTCAAACTCAACATTTTAAAGAATAAGCTCCTACTATTCTCACCCTCTACAGCAGCTTCCCCTTCTCATTTATCCCTCACTGTTGACAATGCCATAATCACTCCCACCTCTCAGGCCCGCTGTCTTGGAGTTCTAATGGTATTGTTTTACCTTAAAATATCTCTAAAACATTTCACTATCTTACACAAGATACAACTAAAATTCTAATATACTAGCGAATTGCCCGTCAAAAAATGACGGCAATAAAATTGTAAGTGAGCTAAGGCTGTTTGGTGTATAAAGTCACTTAATAAAAGAATAAGGACAAATCTCTAAGTGGAATAGAGTAAATAATAATATCAAATATGTGTTCCAAGTAATTCTGGATCCTATAAGTCTATGTCCAGTGTACTAAAGAACACCTAAGACTCTATTTTGGAATGTGTAGCAACTTGTTACTAGAAAAAAACACAATAAACTTTATTAAAGAAAAAAAAGGGTGAATGAAGAATATATACAATGAGTGTAATAAAAGATATACTTAAGTATATCAAACAGCAGGCTAATGTAAAGGGGGAGGGGGGGGGGTGTACAGTCTAATGAGTAAACCCCAAAGTAATAATTTGAGTACTCACAAATGGTAATATAATATAGAGGTCAGCACCTGTCTATTTGAGAGGACAGATGGCGGCCAACAGTTTCTCCGGTTAATAAAACAAGTGGGTCTCTATGTTTCCCATGGGAGATAAGAGCGACACAGCACTCCTCATCCCATAAGCTGAAGTAAGTTCAAAAATAGGGAACATAGAAAATATCCACTATCAAAAATTGGTGTAATGATCCTGATAACACAGCACAATGCTGTAATCAAGAGAAGCCCTCCCTTTTAGTTAAGGGTTAGGTGGGTTTCACACATAGTCTGCTGCACCAAAAATTACTTCAAAACAGAAAACGAGAGATTTAACTCATTACCTTGTAATGGTGCAGACATCAACATATGTACATACCAATGGGGATAGACTGTCCCCTATAGCCTGCTGTTAAGGTCCCAACGTACGTTTCCCCGTTGTTATTGTTACGGATTCATCAGGGGATGAATCCGTAACAATAACAACGGGGAAACATGTACATATGTTAATGTCTGCAACATTACAAGGTAATGAGTTAAATCTCTCGTTTTCTGTTTTGAAGTAATTTTTGGTGCAGCAGACTATGTGTGAAACCCACCTAACCCTTAACTAAAAGGGAGGGCTTCTCTTGATTACAGCATTGTGCTGTGTTATCAGGATCATTACACCAATTTTTTATAGTGGATATTTTCTATGTTCCCTATTTTTGAACTTACTTCAGCTTATGGGATGGGGAGTGCTGTGTCGCTCTTATCTCCCATGGGAAACATAGAGACCCACTTGTTTTATTAACCGGAGCAACTGTTGGCCGCCATCTGTCCTCTCAAATAGACAGGTGCTGACCTCCATATTATATTACCATTTGTGAGTACTCAAATTATTACTTTGGGGTTTACTCATTAGACTGTACACCCCCCCCCTCCCCCTTTACATTAGCCTGCTGTTTGATATACTTAAGTATATCTTTTATTACACTCATTGTATATATTCTTCATTCACCCTTTTTTTTCTTTAATAAAGTTTATTGTGTTTTTTTCTAGTAACAAGTTGCTACACATTCCAAAATAGAGTCTTAGGTGTTCTTTAGTACACTGGACATAGACTTATAGGATCCAGAATTACTTGGAACACATATTTGATGTTTGGTGTATAATAATGAAATAAATAATACATTAATAAATTAATATACTTTACCTATTTTGAAGTAATATATGCAGGAAGCATTCTGTTGAAGAGACAATCTGTGTTGATGTTGCTGCAGCATAATGCTAATGTATTGAGCCTTTAACAACAGTGCCCTGCATTCAGCTAATGACCTTCTTCTTTCCTTCTCTATTGTCACCTCCTCTTACTACCGCCTTCAAGACGTTTCACTCGGTGGAACTCCTTGACTCTGTCAGACCATATTCCTGTCTCAAAACCTTTGAAAACTCACTAAAAAAGCATTGGTTTAAATAAGCTTTTTACCATCAGCCATAAAAAGCATAAGTACATAGTCTACAAAGTTACTTAAACACACAACAACTGATAGAATAACACACAACTACCTCCTCCTTGCATCAGCCTACAACATTAATCAATGACGTTTTGACGATCTGACGATCACCCTCCTGTCTCACACCTCACCCTTATCTTCTAGCTTGTAAGCTCTTTGGAGTATGGGCCTCAATTCTGCAGCACTATGCTGCCTGCTGACCAATTTGTATCCCATTTTTTATTGTATTGTACTTATACTTGTATTTTTCTATTTGCATCCACAGTATATTATACTGTGTAAATAGCACTACAGAAAATGCTGGCACCTTATAAATAAAGTAAAAATAATAATATTAACCACATTGATGCAAGATGAGAACTATGGGCGTCATTCAATTGAGCAATTGTAAGTTACTGGAGCACATAATGGAGCCCATAAACTAATTTGCTATTCAATTGGCGTCTTTTTGCGAGCCGCAAACAGTCTATGGCCCTCATTCAATTGCTATTTTGGCCAATTGAATAGGGGTCTAAATAAGCACATAACATATTTTTTTTAAATAAGTTTTTAGTTAGTGAACATCTATCCAAAAACAAGGTTTTCACTAACTAAAAACTTATTTAAAAAATATATGTTATGTGCTTATTTAGAGCACTATTCAATTGGCCAAATCACAATTGAAAGAGGGCCTATGTGTTACAGGCTTGAAATCCTTGCAGTTGTTACAACCGTAACGTACGCCCCTTCTAAGCCTTTGATCTTTCCTGTCCGCAAGAGTTATGATCGCTAAAATTGTAAATCGCTATTTAATTGCTACAATTCCTCAAGCCCGCAAATGTTTTCACACCTGTAAATGGCTAAAATAGAACAAAATCCTATGGGTACCAGATGGGACCTACAAAGGGATTAAAGACATGTCCATTGCACTGTAAATACAAATAAAAAATCAATACTGCACTGTAAATGAGGGGGAAAAGCGGTGTAAGACATAAGAATTAATTGCACAACAGTCTCAAGCTCGCAAATCAACAATCAAAAATATATTTTTTTATGTTTCAAATCGGGGTTATATCAATATTGGAAATCAATGAGTTAATACATATCAGGCCACCCACAAGGACTAGAACAGTATCAGCATTAATTTTTATTACTTTGTATTTTGCGGTTTTTGCAAGTCCGAACGCATATCGGACCTCTAAATGCTAACTGATTGACATGTAACCTCCATATTTCACTGACGTAATGATGATGGTCTCATTTTCTATTGGCTGTTTTGAAATGGGTAGTTACGGCGTTGCTTAATTCATCATGTTCCCTCCCTGAACTGCAACGTACGAGTGCATGGTTTACGGTTTTGGCTTTCAGCCCATAACTTGTTCAATTGACAAACATCGTAATTGTAGCAGAATGCGAGCCCACAGCAGGCCCGCAGATGCCCTGTATATAGTAAATGTGGGCTTCTAATTGAATGAGGCTATATGAGCGCAAGAGGAGAACTGTTTGGAATATTTAGACATGTGCTTCTTTGTCCATTTAATTTCACATTATCACATTGGCTACTTCCCCTTTCTGTCTTTAGACAGAGCAATGGCCTAAATACAAAATGGCAATACTTGTTAATGTCTTCATGAAGTCTAACACGTATGATGATTTTGGTCTTCACAAAATAACTACAACCTCTGTCATTGTTAGGCTATTCTTGCTGGCTGTGCAGTCACTTCATCCTGTGTTAGACAGATAAACATACAATATTTAACTAAATATCTGTATCTTGTAATCTTCAAGAGTATGGATGATTTCCTTTACTGATAGGGTAAGATTTCACAAAAAGATGCATTATGTGTAATTGGTATCATTTAGAAAATTACTACATTTTCAACTCTAATCTTGTCAATCATGTCATTTGGGATGTTGTTGGAAGGGAACACGCTGCCCTTCAACCATAGTGGTATCACAGAAATAAGCTATGCATGTTTTGGTCTTGTGGGTAAAGAATGGATTAAGACACTTTACATAATTTAGAACCAATACTTTTTACATACACATGGTGCAATGAAAATAAATTATATAAAGATAATAAACAAACAGACAATGTATTTTTAATAAGAAATGGTTAGAGGCTGTTACTGTATGTACATCTAGTAATAACAAATTATAACAAGGGAGAATTATATTAACATGCAAATTGAAAATTAAAGTGAAATGGAAAATTAGGAAGGCTGGGTAGTTTAAGCTATGTGATGAATAGTGTAATTGTTATATTTGACATAAATATAAAGTATGTTCATGGAAATTGGTATAAAATATTAAGTATGGCTGATGGTGTATAATTAGTACAATGAAAAGTTTTGCATTTCATTTAGATCTATAAGCATAAATTGTGTTACCCATGAATAATGGAGTAATAATTGAATGAGGAATAGAAAATATAATATGATGAAAGAGGAAGAAAATAAGATCAACTTGTTAACAATATCTATCTACTTATGGCCAGACTTCAACAGGACAACAATCATCATGTGCACAGCAGCTTATTTCCTGTTAAGAACTTATCATGCCAATTATTGGTAAGAACCCAGTGAAGGGAGAACAACGAAGATATAGGTGTGACAAAACCAAGATGAAAGTCAGATTGTACAAGAGTACTGGGCAGGCAGCAAGCCATAATCCAATAAAGAGTCCAAAGGTAAAGCTGGGGAAAACATAGATAATCCATTTAGACAAATAATTCACCAAGCTGAAGCCCTAGAGCATAACAAATGAGCACTGATGCTTTAATAGCTGTAAGTCTATACAGCATATGTTTATATTTTATTATCCACTGCTAAAGAGTATAAAAGGACTCTTGTAGGTTAAATATAACATACTGTACCACATACACAGCCATGTGTTCCAAGATTGGAAGGCAAGATTAACTCTGTTGCAACACTCCATGTAACCAAACCCTCCATTATTATTACCACTCTTTATGTATAAAGCGCCAGCATTTTTCATAGTGCCATCAACAAAGTAGAATAAAGTACAATGGGCACAATTAGCAAATTAAAAAGGTATAAAAATATTTAAGTAGCAATACAAGTGCAGATACAATACAAATCTGATACAAATGGGTCAGCAGACGGTTGTATCATATTGTATCAGTATATTGTATCATATCACATATATAGTTGTGAGCGTACGAGTCGTTGCTCACGCTTGCGGGCTCGCGCAGCGAGCCGCGGCCCTCGCGTAGCGAGGTCACTGGGCAAGGGCCTCAGTTGCTGGCATGGAGCGCCGAAGGCGCTCCATGCCAGCAACTGAGGCCCCTCGCGAAGCGAGGGCCTCAGTTGCTGGCGAGGTCACTGGGCACGGGTCTCAGTTGCTGGCATGGAGCGCCGAAGGCGCTCCATGCCAGCAACTGAGGCCCCTCGCAAAGCGAGGGCCTCAGTTGCTGGCGAGGTCACTGGGCACGGGTCTCAGTTGCTGGCATGGAGCGCCGAAGGCGCTCCATGTCAGCAACTGAGGCCCCTCGCGAAGCGAGGGCCTTAGTTGCTGGCGAGCTCACTGGGCAAGGGCCTCAGTTGCTGGCATGGAGCGCCGAAGGCGCTCCATGCCAGCAACTGAGGCCCCTCGCGAAGCGAGGGACTCAGTTGCTGGCGAGGTCACTGGGCAAGGGCCTCAAACCCTCGCAAAATTCACGTCGCTACTCAAAAAACACGACACACAAATTACGACACTCGCTAAATTTTACGAGGCACGCAAACAACGTACGAAACACGTTACCACACATTACGACCTCGCAAACATCGGACGCAACACGCCGACATACAAACATTTAAAACACAATACATACACACAGCACATACATAAAAAACTTACCTACACCAAGAGGGAGCACCCAGGACCTCAAAAATGCAACTTACACCTCGATTTTACTCGAAATAAAACACTTTAGAGACTAAAAAAAAAACGAAGCGAGAGAAAAAATGGCCGCCGAACAAAACGAAAACGAGGCTACAGCACTCTAAACTCGCAAAACACCACAAGAAACTCGCAAAACACCACAAAACACCTACGGATATTCCGATACAGACCTATACCACACATTACTCGCCATTTTACACCAATGCGGAAGTACACGACTACGCTAACGGTTTGGTCTCGCGCACGCACAGTGTTACACTGCACACATTCAGCATGCTTATACAGCAGCTCCACACCACTAATGCTGCAGCAACATCAACACAGATTGCCAGCTCTTCATCACAATGCTTCAAAATAGGTACACTATATTCATTTACTAATTTAGCTACCTTACAATTTCATTGCCGTCATTTTTTGACGGGCAATTCGCTAGTCCTATATATAGTTGTGAGCATGCGGGTTGTTGCTAACGCTTGCCGGCTCGCGCAGCGAGCCTGCAAGAACTGCGTCCCTCGCAAAGCGAGGGCCGCAGTTCCGCGCAAATGTGGGTCCTCGCGAAGCGAGGGTCCGCATTTGCGGAGGTGGAGGCTCAACGTCGGCTGTGTTAACACAAATACACCACACACACGAATTCTTAACAAGAAAAACCCAATCGCCCAGCCAAAAATAAACCAACGTCCACGCAAATGCAGATCCAACGTCACCTTTGTTAACACACACATACACACACACAAATTTTTAACAAAAAAAAAACTCAGGCGCCTCACACCCGCTTACACACACACACACGCAAGACTTAAAAAAAAACACCTCAAAGGCGCCTCACACGCCGTTAACACACAAACGCACGACTTAGAAAAAAAAACACTGCGTCGTACACGTAAAACCCAAATGCGTCTCTCACAAAAAAATACGGCCGCATCGCAAAAAAATACGGCCGCATCGCAAAAAAATACGGCCACATCGCAACAAAGTACGGCCGCGAAACGACCCATTCCAAACGCTGCGCATCAAAACATCACAAACACAAGAAATAAACACAACGAACACATA
This sequence comes from Discoglossus pictus, assembly GCA_027410445.1. Classification (NCBI taxonomy): domain Eukaryota; kingdom Metazoa; phylum Chordata; class Amphibia; order Anura; family Alytidae; genus Discoglossus; species Discoglossus pictus. The sequence continues at coordinate 338,300,828 of CM050167.1, forward strand.
AAAACATTACTGACACCAAGGGAGGGGGGCACCCGCCACCTCCAAAAGTAACTTACACATCCATTTAAGTTAAAAAAAAAAAGAGTTTAAAGTCGCGAAAATCTCCTAAGCAAGAGAAAAAATGTCCGCTGAACAAAACGAAAACGAGGTTTAAGACGTAACTATACTACACTGACTCGCAACACAAAATATGCGGAACGTACCAAACTGATATTAAACACCATTTTGACCACTACTACGCACAAAATGGCGGATGGAACGCAAATTGTAAGCTGTAACGCAAATAGCGCATGCGTATTGCGTTCTAACGGTCTGAGTTTCCAGAATTTTCTACAAGTTTATAAATACTGCCTACTTTACACAAAAATCTACATTTCTACTCAGGTGATGAACGGAGTGACTAGATAGTTAACTGCTGCTGTTACTTGAGAAGACAATTCTTTCCTAATTTCCTACTTTACATTGTGCAAATTACAACTGAGAGGTAAGCTATGATATATTACATTTTATTATCAAGACAGGACAAAAAAAATAAAACATTTTAAGTATGAAAATGTGATTTATGTATAGTGACATGTGGCACGCACATTTATGTGTATAGCCCCTGCAACAAACTAATCTTTAAATGACATTACCAAAAATTAATAATTGAATATTAAAATAGGATTTATGTATAGTGATATGTGACACGCACATATGTGTATCATGTATAGTCACATGTCACACACATTTATGTGTGTAGGCCCCCAAAAAAACATTATGTTCATTTAATTTTTAAAATATGATTCCTGTATAGTGATATGTGACACGCACAAAAAAATATATACATTTAACTATGAAAATGTGCTTCATGTATGTGACATGTCACACGCAGATTTCTGTGTATAGTCCCTGCAAATAACTAATATTAATCCAAACTCATTAAACAACTAATCAAAACTAATTAAACAACTATATTTTAATGACAGTAAAAAAAAGATTTTTGTATACTGATATGTGACGCGCGCTTATATGTGTATCATGTATAGTAACATGTCACATGCACATTTATTGTGTAGCCCCAAAAAATAAGTCATGTTAATGGAAAGTAATTACAGAAAAATATCTTTACATGACATTAATTTATTGTAATTCAATATATAACCTAAACATCAATCTTTCTCCTTTTTTTTACTATTGAAACAGACTCTGCATCAACAGCGTCACTTAAGAATTTGCACCGTGCATTGTGACCCACAATCCATTTTAAACAACTCCAAGAAAGAACAAGAGGTAAGATAGAAAAATACATTACATGCTGAAAAACACCATCAGCCTTATTAAATTGCAATTCAGTAAATTTAAAAAGGGCTCTATTTAAGCACATTGCATATTTTTTTTACAGAAGTTTTTAGTTAGTGAACTTCTATCCAAAAGCAAGATCTTCACTAACTAAAAACTTCTGTAAATAAAATATGCTGTGTGCTTAAATAGAGCCCTTTTAAATTTACCGAATCACAATTTAATAAGGCTGTAAGCTTTGCTACATCAAAAAGAAGAAATATACAATTAACCATTTCACTTTCTTTTTCAAACGGACCGGCGGATTAAGATTGCCAGGAGGGGACCCTCTGTCATTCGACACTTCAATCAAGGTAAAGTATAAAGTACAAAAAAGAAAACAACTATGAGCCTCATTCAATTCCGAGTTGCCTAATTGAATAGGGCTCTATATAAGCACATACAAAAAAAATTCACAGAACTTTTTAGTTACTGAACCTCTATCCAAAACCAAGGTTTTCAACAACTAAAAAATTCTGTCAAAAAAATATGTTATGTGCTTATATAGAGCCCTATTCAATTGACAAAATTCAAATTGAATGAGGACCTATATATGTTTAATGGCCGCCAATATAACAAATGCAGCAACCAAAAGGCCCTCATTCAATTACAATTTGGCCAATTGAATAGGGGTCTAAATAAGCACATAACAGATTTTTTTAAAGAAGTTTTTAGTTAGTGAAAACCTTGCTTTTGGATAGATTTTTACTAACTAAAAACTTATTTAAAAAATATATGTTATGTGCTTATTTAGACCCCTATTCAATTGGCCAAATTGTAATTGAATGAGGGCCCTAGGGCCTCATTCTATTATCGGCCGTAAATCGGCCGTAAGGCTGCGATTCCTTGCGGGGGTTCAGTTAACTCGCGATTCTATTATACGGCCCCGCAAGGATCTCCTTTTACGGCCGGCCGCATATCTTGGAACCGGCCGTAAGCTGTGAAATATAAAAACTCAAAAATAAATTCAAGCCTGCACTGTACAGCTCTGTAAATGCTAGGGATCATATTGGGGGACATGAGGATTAAAAGGAACCCACTCTCAAGCTTGCACATCTGCCCAAACCCGAGTTCAAATTAACTGTTTATTTTCCGGCTGCGGCGTGGGTGTGTCTGAGGTGCTCCAAGCACTCTGGACTTTTTACATGGATATTTTACGGATATTAAAAATAAAATATTTTACGGATTTGAGTACAGGATAATTATGTGCTATTTTTTCTAACACCTAAAATCCCTTTATAGTCTTCTCAAAGTGCAGAATGGCTTTATTTGAGCTATCTTATGTGCTTAATTGGTGCTAGCGAGACCTCTTTCCTGCAAGTAAGCTGCGGCTCGCTTTTAGCCTTGCAGAGAGGTTTCCCGGAGCAATTGAATTGCAAATCTCTTGCGGCCGTTTTAGATCAAAGGCTTTCCTCCGGCGCGAGCGGCCGCAAGAGATAGCAAGGCACCGGCCGCAAGCCTGCCGGAATTTCCGGCCGTAAGGGAATAGAATAGCAGAATAGCTTGCGGCCGGTCCTTGCGGCCCCGCAACGGCTGCGGCCGCTAATAGAATGAGGCCCTTAGTAAGCATCTATATAAAAGCAAGGTTTTTACAAACTAAAAACTTATTTAAAAAATATATGTTATGTGCTGATTTAGAGCCCTATTCAATTGGCCAAATTGCAATTGAATGAGGGTCTAATTAAGTAAATCAAGGCCCTCATTCAATTGCAATTTGCCCAATTGAATAGGGCCCTAAATAACCACATTACATATATTTTTTAAAGAAGTTTTTTGTTAGCAAGCATCTATCCAAAAGAAAGGTTTTCACTAACTAAAAACGTATTTAAAAAATATATGTTATGTGCTTATTTAGGGTCCGATTCAATTGGGCAAATTGCAATTGAATGAGGCCCCAACTATGCACCATATGGTACACACAAAATAGGATTGTACCAAAATCACACAAACACATAGGCCCTCATTCAATTGCTATTTGGCCAATTGAATAGGGCCCTAAATAAGCACATAGCATATGTTTTTTAAAGAAGTTTTTAGTTAGTGAAAACCTTGCTTTTGAATAGATGCTTACTAACTAAAAACTTCTTTAAAAAATATATGTTATGTGCTTATTTAGAGACCTATTCAATTGGCCAAATCGCAATTGAATGAGGCCCATAGAGCCTCATTCAATTGCGAGTTGGCCAAGTCAATAGGGCTCTATATAAGCACATAACATATTATTTATACAGAACTTTTTAGTTACTGAACTTCTATCCAAAATCAAGGTCTTCACTAACTAAAAACTTTGGTCAAAAAATATGTTATGTGCTTATATAGAGCCCTCTTCAATTGGAAAAATTGCAATTGAATGAGGACCATAGCAAACTAAATTCATATTCTTCGTTAATGTTTAACAACCTATGAGCCTTACAAAGAAGCCTAAATAAGTATACCACAAGAGGTGCGAACAAAACAGGATTGTAGAAAAACTCACACAAACACATAGCAAACTAAATTCATATTCTTAGTTAATGTTTAACAACCTATAAGCCTTACAAACAAGCCTAAATAAGCATATCAAAAGTGGTGATGACAAAATAGGATTGTAGAAAAACTCACACAAACACATAGCAAACTATATTCATATTCTTAGTTAATGTTTAACAACCTATAAGCCTTACAAAGAAGCCTAAATAAGTATACCACAAGTGGTGCACACAAATAGGATTGTACTAAAACTCACACTAACACATAGCAAACTAAATTAAAATTCTTCTTTAATGTTAAACAACCTATAACCATTACAATGAAGCCTAAATAAGTATACCACAAGTGGTGCGCACAAAACAGGATTGTAGAAAAAGTCACACAAACACATAGCAAACTACATTAATATTCTTCTTTCATGTTTAACAACCTATAACCATTACAATGAAGCCTAAATAAGTATACCACAAGTGGTGCGCACAAAACAGGATTGTAGAAAAAATCACACAAACACGTAGCAAACTGAATTAATATTCTTCTTTAATGTTTAACAACCTAGAAGCCTTACAAATAAGCCTAAATAAGCATAACAAAAGTGGTGCGCACAAAATAGGATTGTAGATAAAGTCAGACAAACACATAGAAAAAATTCACCATAACAGATACAATACAACAAAATTAAGACATTTTTGCTTTATTTCAAAGACATTTAACTCAAACAACATTTTCATTTTTATTTTACAACAGATACTGCGTGAAGACAATTCAACACAGGACCAGACCATCGGACGAGGACTTTCACCAGAGGACCACAACATCGGACAAGGGCTATCACCAGAGGACCACACCAACGGACCAGGACTTTCAACAGAGGACCAGACCATAGGACGAGGATTTTCAACAGAGGACCACACCATCGGACGAGGACTTTCAACAGAGGACTACACCATCGGACGAGGACTTCCAACAGAGGACCAGACCATTGGACAAAGATTTTCAACCGAGGACCAACAAACATTCGGATTCAAATCACACTTCAACCAAGGTACAGTATAATAAGTACAAAAGGAGAAAACTACAGAAACATGTTTCATCTGCATCCTTGTCAACAGAAAAAAAAAAAATATGTCCCTTATTCAATTTCAATTGGCACTATGCAATACATGTGTAAATAACCACATCACTGTTTTTTTTGCAAAGAAGTTTTTACTTGGTAAACATCTATCCACAAACAAGGTTTTAAATAACTAAAAACTTGCTTCAAAAAAAGATGTTACCTGCTTATTTACAGCAGTATTGAATTGGCCAAATTGTTATTCAATGAGGCCAGGCCCTATAACTTTTAACAAAATATAACTGATACATTAATGATTTACCTCTTATTTCTCTATTATGGACAATAATGTTTAACAGTAATTACAAATTTCAATATACCCAATTACATTTCTTTTTTTGCCTTTACAGATTAACATGGCTACTAACGAGAGCAAACAAGAGAAGAAAAGATGTCAAACTAGAGAATGACAAGAGAGATGGGCCGGCCAGCAGACACCAGAGGAGAAAGAAATTCGACGAGAAAAAGAATGCAAAAGACTTGCAACCAAAAGACTATCAGCTGCAAAAATGAAAGATACGCCCAAAAAAACTACCAAGCAAATAAAGCATTTACAACCTGTTCCTCAAACATCAGATGACATTTTACAAGATAAAATTAAAGACATACCAAAAAAAGCAACTAAAAAAACAAAGCATTTACAACCTGTTCCTGAAACCTTACAGGACATTTCAACAAAACCAGAACAACATATACCAAGAAAAGCCACGAAAAAAACTAAGCATTTAGAACCTGTTGTTCAAACATTCCATGACATTTCACCTGATGTATATGAAAGTCAAACTCCTATATGCTTTGCAAATTGTCTACTTTAGCAGTAGAGGTTCATAGTTGTGGGGACATGACTACTCAATGTCAGTTTTGTGAGGCTTATTATTTTAAACAGGAGAGACCCAGAGATGGCCAATTTATTAGTTGCTGTCAAAAAGGCAAGTTCAAACTTCCAGAAAGGAAAGAATTTCCGATCTATTTACAAAATATTATGACTGAACCTACTTTTCCAAACTACAAAAATTTTAAGACAAACATAAGATCCTTCAATAGTGCCATATCTTTTGCATCTATGGGGGCAACATTAGCTGCTAATGTACCAGGACATGGTCTTTATTGTTTTAAAGTCCAAGGCCAAATTTATCATCGTACTTCCCATTTACATCCAGAGGAAGGAGAGCAAAGAAAATTCGCTCAACTATATGTCCTAGATACAATGGAAGCTGTTGAACAACGTATGCAGATGGAAGAAAATAAAAAATGCTTACACAGTGTTTTTATAGAGCTAAATAACATTATGGACAACAATCCCTACAGTAAAGCTTTTAAAACATTGGCAGAAGTAGAAAATGAACAACTACTTCATGCACAAAGACATCAATTACCAATGCCAAAGGTTAATATGGTGCTTAAAAGAGACAGACATACTGATAAACGTCGTTATAACTTGCCAATATCAAATAAGGTTGCAATGGTGTTTCAAAATGAGGAAGTAGAATCACCATTTCAAAGAGACATTAGAATATTTCCCAGAAATGAGGAGCAACCATTTATTAATATGAGTATCTTAAGTCCCAATTTAGATCCAATGACAAATCCCATCTTTTTCCCACACGGAGAGGCAGGTTGGCAACCAAAATTAACACTTCCCAGTTACCCAAATGCTAAAGCCAGAATCCGAAATAATGTTTCTATGCTTGAATGTAAAGTAGCTCAAATTGCCATTCGAAATGGATTTAATCCAATTTTATGAGGTGGAAAACTAACACAACAATGGATTATTGATTCATATTTGCAAGTTGAGGCAAATAATTTAAACTTTATAAAATATCAACAAGATAAACTACGTGTAGAACAATATTCTGGACTAATGGACTATGTTGCTGACGTGGCTACAAGCAGAGACATGACAGCTGGCAAAGCCATCATTTTACCATCTTCCTTTCAAGGATCTCCACGAAATATGAGAGAAAGATACAATGATGCTATGGCTTTTGTCACCAAATTTGGCAAACCCGATTTATTTCTGACATTTACATGTAATCCACAATGGCCAGAAATTACACAAAATCTACTTCTTGGACAAACTGCTTCCGATCGACCAGATTTAGTAGCCAGAGTTTTTAAGATAAAATTAAATGAATTAATACGTGACTTCACTATAAATCAGTTATTTGGCAAATGTCTTGCTTATGTATATACCATTGAATTTCAAAAAAGAGGCATTCCACATGCACATCTTCTCATAATACTTCAAGAGAAAGATAAATTAGATACTTTGGACAAAGTGGATGCAGTCATTGTTGCTGAACTACCAGATCCAGAACTATATGGTAGACTATATGAGATTGTTACTCATCGCATGATTCATGGACCCTGTGGTGACCTTAATCCACAATCACCATGTATGGAAAATAATAAATGTTCCAAAGAATTTCCAAAAGATTATAGAGACAAAACCTATGCAAATTGTGATGGCTATTCACTTTATAAAAGAAGAGAAGGAGATAGTGCCATTATTCGTGGAAAAAAAGTGGACAATAGATATGTAGTACCCAACAAACCACATTTACTCATGAAGTACAACACCCGCATCAACGTAGAAGCCTGCACTTCCATCAAATCCATTAAATATGTCTACAAATATATTTACAAAGGCTACGATGCAGCTACTGTAGGCGTCAAAAGTGCAGACAACCCTGAGTATAGTGAGTTAGTACATGATGAACTTGCATCTCATGTAGATGCTCGCTATGTCAGTGCACCAGAAGCTATGTGGCGGCTTTTAAAATTTTAAATGCATGATAGATCACATGCAGTATATAGATTAGCAGTACATTTGCCACAACGACATTTAGTCTATTTCCATGCTGGAAATTAAATGAATGCATTGGCCCAAAGTGAAGATCGTCACACTACACTAACTGCATGGTTTGAATTAAATTCCACTTATCCTGAAGCAACACAATACTTATATATTGAAATTCCATATCACTATGTTTTTGTGAATGGATTATGGAGACCAAGAAAAAGCAGAGGCAATAAAATAATTCCAAGAATTTACACAGTCAGTCCAAGAGATGTTGAACGTTTTTGCTTACGGATATTACTTTTAAATGTTCCTGGAGCACAACGTTTTGAACACTTAAGAACTGTTAATGACATTGTATATGAATCCTTCCATTTAGCTGCAAGACATAGAAACTTACTATCTTTTGATACAGAATGGGAAAGATGTTTACAAGAAGCAGCACAATGTCAAATGCCACGATAGATGAGAGAACAAATTGCTTTTATTTGTATCTTCTCAAATGCTACAAATGCATTAGCTTTGTGGGAGACTTTTAAAAGTAATATGGCTGAAGACTTTATGCGACGATACAATGAACCCATTGCACACTTAAAAGCGTTAATGGAAATCCAAGAAGTATTTTTAACTCATGGATTAAGTTGTGCAAGTTTTAATTTGCCTGATCCAGGTCTTATAGATGACATAAACTTTGAAGACTATGACATTCAACTACAATCAGAAAGAACAGAAGAAAGACTTGCAACTTTAAATACATTACAATTGCATGCATTTCATGCCATTAAAAATGCAATAGATGATGACATGGTGACAGAGCGTTATTTCTATCTTGATGGACCTGGCGGATCAGGAAAAACCTATCTGTATAATGTATTAATGAGTTCAGTACGAGGTCAAATAGCAATGGCCTTTGCCACTACTGGAATTGCTGCACTTTTGTTAGAAGGTGGAAGAACTGTTCATAGTGGATTTAAACTGCCAGTGCCTATTTTAGAAACTTCTGTGTCAGATATTTGCATGACATCATTACAAGCAAAGAAATTGAAGAAATGTAAATTAATTATAATAGATGAGGCCACAATGATGTCATGCTATGCCCTCCAATGTATTGACCATTTGCTTTGTGAAGTCATGGATAATACTTTTCCATTTGGTGGAAAGGTAATGTTGTTAGGTGGTGATTTTAGACAAACATTACCTGTCGTTGTACATGGAAATCGAACTGACATTATCAAAACCTGTATAAAGTCAAGCACAGTATGGAAATATTTTACCCATCTTCAACTGCAACAAAATATGAGATCAGAAGGCCAAACTGATTTCAATGATTGGCTTATTAAAATTGGAGAAGGCAGAACAGAAAAAATACTACATTTAGCTGACGACACTGTAGAGATCCCACCTCATATGATTTGTCAACAAGATATTATATCGGCTATATTTGAAGGGAGCATAAATAACCCTCCCTTTTATACTTCAAAGAAGACAATTTCCCATTATTATGGCATTTGCCATGATCATTAATAAATCACAAGGTCAAACGTTCAAATCTGTGGGTATTTTCTTGGAAGAACCAGTATTTGCACCTGGTCAATTGTACGTTGCGTTGTCAAGGTGCAAAAATCTACAGGCTATTAAAGTTTACATTGAAAAGAATGAAAGTCAAGGTGATTTATTAGAAGATGGACGTATTTTTACTAAAAACATTGTCTACTATTAAGTACTATAACTTTTCAGTAAAGAAATAAAACACAAGCAAAACAAATGTAAAAGCATTCAAAAATACTAAACAATAAACAATTTCAGTCATAATGTGTGGAAGGACTCTTTATGGATGATTTGCCTCACAAAACACTTGCCTTGCATTATTTATACAAATTATGTTAAAATGTTAATTAACTATGTTACTGTTTCTAATGTTACAAGTTGGAAAACAATATTTTAAAGTTCTTTAATTCAACATATTACAAAGTTTATGTTAAGAGATCAACCACGTTTTAAGACAAAATGAAAATATTGTCTGTTATGTTAAGATTACTCCCTGTATTAAGGTTTATCGATAGTTCATGTGGTCAGGAAGGAATGTATTTCATTGGGTACATTTTAAAGAGCGTTTTTACTGTTTTCCTTCGTCTGCATTCAATGTACTGTATATTGAAGTTAACAATTATTCGGATAGAAATTGCATGTTAAAAAACCATTGACTCAAGTTTACAATATTTATTACTTTAAAGTTAAACTGCTTTTACATTCAAATGTTAATACTTTTAATACAAAATTATGTTAAAATATTAATTCACTATGTTACTGTTTATAATGTTTCAAGTTGTAAAAATGTTTTTTACAGTTCAAAAGTTACACATATAAGAAACTAGAAGTTTAAAAACATATTATGTCAAGTTTCTTACTTAAATATATTACAAAGTTCATGTTAAAATTGGGTACGTTTCAAGGAGGGTTTTTTACTGTTTGTTTTCCTCGGTATTAAATGTATTATATTGAAGTTAACAATTCTTCAGATAGAAATTGCATGTTAAAAAAGCATTACCTCAAGTTTACAATACTGATTAGTTTAAAGTTAAACTGTTTTTACATTCAAATGTTATTACTTTTAATACAAAATTATGTAAAAAAATGTATTCACTATGTTACTGTTTATAATGTTCAAAGTTATACAAATGTTTTGTCAAGTTGCAAAGTTACAAAAATAATAAAGTTAAAGTTTCAAAAAATATACTTTCAAGTTTCTTACTTACATATATTACAAAGTTCAGGTTAAAATTGTGTACGTTTCAACAAGGGTTTTTACTGTTTGCTTTCCTCGGGATTTCATGTATATTGAAGTTAACAATTCTTCACATACAAATTGCATGTTAAGAAACCATTGCCTAAACTTTACAATAATTATTAATTTCAAGTTCCACTATTCTTACATTCAAATGTTAATACAAAATGCTTTAAGAATTATTGTTCACCAAGAGAACATTTTACAAAACTAAACATGTTTTAATATCACAATACAACTGTCACATATATATATTAATAACTAAACAACTTTCCAAACATACACATCTAATTGCCGTCATTTTTTGACGGGCAAGTCGCTTGTTTTATCATATTGATACTGATGACAGGTACAAGATGTGAGTGATTAATGCAGTAGGCTGATGCAAGAGGAGGTTATGTATTACTCTTTGGGTTGTGTGCATAAGTAACTTTGTAGAGTATGTCGCTTTTCATGTTAAGGCTGAATGTGACAGGCTTCTTTAAACAGATGTGTTTTTATTGAGTTTTTGAAGGTTTTGAGGCAGGCATATAGTTTGACCAAGCAAAGGAAGGAATTCTGCAGAATAAGTGCAGTTCAAGAAAAATCCAGAAGGAATGAGTGAGAGGAGGTGACCAGAGAGGAGTAAAGAAGAAGGTCATTAGCAGAGTAAAGAGGGTGATTTAAAAAGCATTTTGAAACAATGTCAGATATGTAAGAGGGTGCACTATTAAGGACTTAACGTCAGGATATTCAATTTTATTCTGGAGCCAGTGGAGCGACTGACAGAGGTGCTGCAGACTATCGACGTTGAGTGTGATAGATTAGCCCAAATGAAGCATTCATTATAGATTGAAGTGGTGACAGACAGATGATGGAGAGGCCAGCAAGAAGTGACATGCAGTATTCAAGGTGAGATTTAATGAAACAATATATTAGAATTTGAGTTGTGTCTTATGTAAGGTAGTGGCATATTATGGAGATGATTTGGTTATTGATTGTATATGAGAAATGTGGGAGGTCAGTGTCCAAAATAACTCGAAGACAGTGGGCCTGAGAGGTAGGAGTAATGATGACATTGCCAACAGTGAGGGATATTTGGGGGATGGGAACAGTAGTAGAGGGTAGAAAGATTAAGAGCTCAGCCACTGAAATGTTGAGTTTGAGCTGACAGGTGACATAAGGAGGATATTCTTGATAGGAATATACTAGAAGTGAGGGGGAATACGTCTGTTGCTGAGAGTCAGATTTGAATGCCATCTATCATATCCATAGTCATTCATTTATCAAATCTGCCTAATAAAATGTGTCCAGATGAATATTCTAAATAAAGACAATATTACTAGTACTAACCACAAAAAGACAAATCAGAAATATAACATATGATAAAATATGGACAAAATATAGCAACATTAAATGACACATTTGGACTCTTATTTAGTGCAATTTAAACATGTAATCAAGCTTTACTTATTATTTATCCTTGAGATGAATTCTTGTGTTTCTGTATAGTGGGGAAAAAGTATTTGATCCCCTGCTGACAAATAAATGATCAGTTGATAATTTTAATGGTAGGTGTATTTTTACAGTGAGAGACAAAATAACAAAAAAAAAAACAACAATAAAAAACACATGTCAAAAAAGTTATAAATTGACTTACAAGTCAATGAGGGTATTTGACCCCTTCGACTTAGTACTTGATGGCAAAACCCTTGTTATCAATCACAAAGGTCAGACGTTTCTTGTAGTTGGCCACCAGGTTTGCACACATCTCAGGAGGGATTATGTCCCACTCCTCTTTGTAGATCCTCTACAAATCATTAAGGTTTCAAGGCTGATGTTTGGCAACTAAAACCTTCAGCTCCCTCCACAGATTTTCTATGGATTAAGCTCTGGAGACTGGCCATTTCACTCCAGGACCTTAATGTGCTTCTTCTTGAGCCACTCCTTTGTTGCCTTGGCTGTGTGTTTTGGGTCATTATCATGCTGGGTACGTATCCATGACCCCTTTTCAATGCCTTGGGTGACGGAAGGAGGTTCTCACACAAGATTTGATGGTACATGGCCCGCCCATCGTCCCATTGATGCGGCGCAGTTGTCCTGTCCCCTTAGTAAAAAAAGGGGACCCTAGCAGATCATAGTTAGATAGTTACATAGTAACTGAGCTTGAAAAAAGACTTATAGTCCATCAAGTTTAACCTTTGAAGATCTACTCTGATCTGCAATATGCAGATTGGTTGTTAATTAATTAGTTGTTAATTAATTGATCTAGAGGAAGGCAAACAGAAAAAAAAACAAGGGAAACTTAGCTAATCGTATCAAAAGGATTTTTTTTAAAATTCCTTCCTGACCCCAGATACTGGTGATCAGATTACTCCCTGGATCAATACTCCCTTTCTAATTATCCAGGATAACCCTGAATGCCCTTTTTAATTAGAAATAAATCCAATCCCCTTTTAAAGTTATCTATCAAATCCGCTATCACCACCTCCTTTGGTAGAGAATTCCACAGATTAACCATCCTTACTGTGAAGAACCCTTTTCTTTCTTTAAGGTGGAATCTTTTTACTTCTAACCTCAAAGGATGTCCTCTTGTCAGTTGAAAACCTCTTGGCACAAAAAGCTTACTTGCCAAAGCTTTATACTGACCCTGGCTATATTTATATAAGGTAATAATATCCCCTCTTAGACGCCTTTTTTCTAGAGAAAATAAGCTTAATTTGGTTAGTCTTTCGTCGTAATTTATCAGATTTGTTTGACATGACCTATCCCTCATAAATCCATGCTGACTCCTAGTTATAATCCTGTTCAAATATACACATTCTTGTATATTATGTCTTATTAACCCTTCTAAAAGCTTTCCCACTACAGAAGTGAGGCTCACTGGTCTATAATTCCCTGGATTTGCTCTTGCTCCCTTCTTAAATATAGGTATAACCTCTGCTTTTCTCCAGTCATCTGGTAGAGACCCTGTGTTGAGTGAATCTTGAAACATTAGATATAATGATTTGGCTATTACAGAGTCCAGTTCCCTCAGTACCTTTGGATGTATTCCATCAGAACCTGGAGCTTTATTAGCATTTATTTTCTCCAACCTCTTTTGGATTTCTTCCTTTGTTAACCAATTATTTGGCAAAGGTAACTGATAACTAAATCAAAAATAGCCTCATTTCAAGTAGGTTCTGGTATAACCTGGGCCAGATAATGATCTCTGAGTGTACTCAAGAACCCGCTCCCCTTAGCTAAACTGCTGGTCTTATTTATCCAGCTTATTTCAGGGTAATTTAAATCTCCCATTATTAGAACTTGCCCATGCTTAGCTGCATTTCCAATCTGTAACAATAATTGTATTTCCTCACTATCTTCTGTATTTGGGAGTTTATAGCATACTCCAACTTATATTCTTTTGAAATTTGCTGCTCCACTATTTAACTCTGCCCACAAACATTCAATATTACCGCTAGTTCCAGCATAAATATCTTCTCTGACTATCGGCTTAAATTCAGGCTTAACATACAGACAAATCCCTCCTCCTCTTTTACCATTGCCCCTATCTTTCCTAAATAGGTTATAACCATCCAGATTAACAGTCCAGTCATGAGATTCATCCCACCATGTTTCGGTAATGCCTATTAAATCACATTTTTCATTAATTGCCAATAATTCTAACTCTCCCATTTTTCCTGGCAAGCTTCTGGCATTATCAAGCATACATCTTATGTTATGAGTCTGTAGTTCTGAAGTGCCTGCCACGGTACTTGAGTTACTTAGTAATACCTCCCTATTGACTATACTAACCCTCCCACCCATCTCCTCCCCTATGAGTAGTTAATTCACCCGCTATCCCCTCTACACTTCCTACCACATTACATTCATCTTGTCCCTCCCCCTCACCTATATATAGGGCCAAAAACTCCTCCAGCCTTTCTACCATTCTATCTCCTAGCAAAAAGCTCCCTCACTAAGATGTGCTGTGATGAAATGGCCCTGGTGCAAGTTCTCCAATTTAAGGTTCTGTTTTTAGTACTCGGCATTAGAATTGATACATAGCTTACTCAAGAAAGTTCCCAAAGGTACTGTGGAGCCTTTTAGCACAGCTACATATTGGAATTGATCGGGCCCCATGTCAGTCAATCAAATCTAAGTTCATTAATAAAAACAACCTTCTTGATCTAGTATTCATCCAGACTCCAGTCCATCTATTACTAAGAGAAAAATATTGTGTGATGACACCAGTATGGAAATGTTGCTGATGGTAAAGATGGGCTATAACACTGTTTTGGTATGGGGTGCTAGAAATCAATATAAGGCTGGTACAAGTAACTAAACTGACATACCAGTCATCATTTTGAGAAATGCTGCCTCACCCTGAGCAAAACTAGTTCTAGCAACCCTGAAGATATATGGCTAAAAAGTATTTAATTTTATTTAGTCACAACATTATTATGGAATCTGTGTATGTCATCAAAACAATAAACATATATAGAATTAAAAAATGTTTTTATTAATAATAAAAGACAAAATATCCTTCTCAGTATATATTTAAAGAAGACCACAATAGTTGCTATAAGGTTAAAATAATCTGTGGAAGAGCTAGGGAATGGGGGGCACTGTTGCAAAAAAACAAAACAAAAAAAAACCTTGGTGCCTCAGTTCCCATCTGCTTCGGGTTCCATCATATTAGGTTCTTGTTGCGTCTCACAGGGGAAAAAAGTGCTCGGAACTCAACGTGTCTGAACTGATCAATTGCTCCTAACTCAACCTGTGTGGCTAATCAATTGTTCCTAACTCGACACTATGGTATAGCTTACAGCTTCATTGAGAGATACAAGATCCTTCACCACAACAATGCAGCGATCCAGAAGGGAAGAAAACATTATGAGAACCTTAAAATGTAATCTTATTATGTCATATACACCACCATCAAAATTTATGGATTAGGATATAAACCTTTGAGCCTATCACATATATAGTTGTGAGCGTACGAGTTGTTGCTAACGCGAGCCCGCGGCCCTCGCGAAGGCGCTCCTTGCCAGCAACTGAGGACCCTCGCGAAGCGAGGGCCTCAGTTGCTGGCATGGAGCGCCGTAGGCGCTCCATGCCAGCACCTGAGGACCTCGCAAAGCTCCTTGCCAGCAACTGCGACCCTCGCAAACTTCACGTCGCAACCCAAACAGTACGACACACACATTACGACACTCGCAAACAACATACGACACACGTTCACACACATTACGGACTCGCAACACTCGGACGCAACTCGCGAACATTACAAAATGTAAAACACAATACATACACACACCACATACATAAAAAACTTACCTACACCAAGAGGGAGCACCCAGCACCTCAAAAATACAACTTACACCTCGATTTTACTTCAAATAAAACAGTTTAGAGACTAAAAAAAAAACGAAGCGAGAGAAAAAATGGCCGCCGAACAAAACGAAAACGAGGCTACAGCACTCTAAACCTGCAAAACACCACAAGAAACTCGCAAAACACCACAAAACACCTACGGATATTCCGATACAAACGTATAACACACATTACTCGCCATTTGACGCCAATGCGGAAGTACACGACAACGGTTTGGGCTCGCGCACGCACAGTGTTACACTGCACACATTCAGCACGCTTACACAGCAGATCCACACCACTAATGCTGCAGCAACATCAAAACACATTCACAGCTCTTCCACACAATGCTTTAAAATAGGTAAAGTATATTCATTTATTAATGTGTTATATATTTCATTATTACACACTAAACAGCATTAGCTACCTTACAATTTCATTGCCGTCATTTTTTGACGGGCAATTCGCTAGTATGTAAATAGTTTAGAGATCAATCATCCCAAGTCATATATCAAAGGGATAGCATATAGATCAGGGCTATGACCTTGGTGGGTCCTCCTGTCTGCAAAGGCTCTCTAGCAGCAGCCCCAAAGCTGGATACATTTTCTACAATAAATCTACAAGAAACAGAAAGTATAAGTATAGAAGATTAGGCTTACACTGGTATACAACATTCCATATTATAAATTTAAAAACACTATACAGGGAGTGCAGAATTATTAGGCAAGTTGTATTTTTGAGGATTAATTTTATTATTGAACAACAACCATGTTCTCAATGAACCCAAAAAACTCATTAATATCAAAGCTGAATATTTTTGGAAGTAGTTTTTAGTTTGTTTTTAGTTTTAGCTATTTTAGGGGGATATCTGTGTGTGCATGTGACTATTACTGTGCATAATTAGGCCCTCATTCAATTGCGACTTGGCCAATTGAATAAGGCTCTAAATAAGCACATAGCATATTTTTTTAAAGAAGTTTTTAGTTAGTGAAGACCTTGCTTTTGGATAGATGCTTACTAACCAAAAAAATCTTTAAAAAATATATGTTATGTGCTTATTTAGAGCCTTATTCAATTGGCAAAATAGCAATTGAATGAGGGCCTTATTAGGCAACTTAACAAAAAACTAATATATACCCATTTCAATTATTTATTTTTACCAGTGAAACCAATATAACATCTCAACATTCACAAATATACATTTCTGACATTCAAAAACAAAACAAAAACAAATCAGTGACCAATATAGCCACCTTTCTTTGCAAGGACACTCAAAAGCCTGCCATCCATGGATTCTGTCAGTGTTTTGATCTGTTCACCATCAACATTGCGTGCAGCAGCAACCACAGCCTCCCAGACACTGTTCAGAGAGGTGTACTGTTTTCCCTCCTTGTAAATCTCACATTTGATGATGGACCACAGGTTCTCAATGGGGTTCAGATCAGGTGAACAAGGAGGCCATGTCATTAGATTTTCTTCTTTGATACCCTTTCTTGCCAGCCACGCTGTGGAGTACTTGGACGCGTGTGATGGAGCATTGTCCTGCATGAAAATCATGTTTTTCTTGAAGGATGCAGACTTCTTCCTGTACCACTGCTTGAAGAAGGTGTCTTCCAGGAACTGGCAGTAGGACTGGGAGTTGAGCTTGACTCCATCCTCAACCCGAAAAGGTCCCACAAGCTCATCTTTGATGATACCAGCCCAAACCAGTACTTCACCTCCACCTTGCTGCTGTCTGAGTCGGACTGGAGCTCTCTGCCCTTTACCAATCCAGCCACGGGCCCATCCATCTGGCCCATGAAGACTCACTCTCATTTCATCAGTCCATAAAACCTTAGAAAAATCAGTCTTGAGATATTTCTTGGCCCAGTCTTGACGTTTCAGCTTGTGTGTCTTGTTCAGTGGTGGTCGTCTTTCAGCCTTTCTTACCTTGGCCATGTCTCTGAGTATTGCACACCTTGTGCTTTTGGGCACTCCAGTGATGTTGCAGCTCTGAATAATGGCCAAACTGGTGGCAAGTGGCATCGTGGCAGCTGCACGCTTGACTTTTCTCAGTTCATGGGCAGTTATTTTGCGCCTTGGTTTTTCCACACGCTTCTTGCGACCCTGTTGACTATTTTGAATGAAATGCTTGATTGTTCGATGATCACGCTTCAGAAGCTTTGCAATTTTAAGAGTGCTGCATCCCTCTGCAAGATATCTCACTATTTTTGACTTTTCTGAGCCTGTCAAGTCCTTCTTTTGACCCATTTTGCCAAAGGAAAGGAAGTTGCCTAATAATTATGCACACCTGATATAGGGTGTTGATGTCATTAGACCACACCCCTTCTCATTACAGAGATGCACATCACCTAATATGCTTAATTGGTAGTAGGCTTTCGAGCCTATACAGCTTGGAGTAAGACAACATGCATAAAGAGGATGATGTGGTCAAAATACTCATTTGCCTAATAATTCTGCACTCCCTGTATATAATTTCCCATTCTCAGGATGAGTTAAATCCATATGCCCATTTGGAAGCCTCACAGGCAATCCCACCTACAACAATATGACAAGGACAATCCTCCTGATACAAAAACCTAATGGCCGCTTTGCTACTGCTTGTAGCTTTATCTATATCATAAGCCTTTGAGAAAGCTACAAACAATAGTGAAACAATCATTAGGTTTTTGTCTCATGAGGATTTACATTGTTATAGCTAGGATGGCCTGTGAGGCTCCCAAACGATCATAGGGATTAGGGTGGGGCACTCAGGCATAGGGATTGGGGTATTGACATTTTTATGGCCTATGGGGTGATTATAGCTCTATCATAATTTGACTCTTCTCCTGAGAACGGTAAATTATATAGAAAATTAGTGTTTTTAAATTTAAGAGACATAAGAGACAGTACATTTAATTGATTAATATTCCCTTATTACAAATGCAGTGTGTTAAGACTGATACAATAGAATTCTAAAAAAAAATTTAAGAATGCATTAATAGGGTTTTAATGTAGAGATACTGACAGATTCACTGTTCACAAATAAAAGTTCTGAGCTTTTTATTATTTATGGACAGAGAACTAGTTGTATTATGAACTCCTGACATTTTTTTGTCTCACAGGAACCACATGCATTCTCTGAAACATCTCAGAAACACTAGAACTATCATTCTTCATTCTCAAAGGTATTTGCTACAAAGAAGCTTATATACCAGAGGCAAATAGAGGTGATTTAAGTGTCCAGAGATTGCTTAGTCCAGTAAGTTTATCAGCTTGTAATATACTAATTTAAAGGATTACCACACAATGAAAATATTAAATATATGTTTGATAATTAAACAGAAGAAAGTCATAGAGCTAGTTTTAAATTAGACATAAAATAAAAAACATGTGATGCTCTACTGGATCTTGTATGGATCCATACATTTGTGGAAGTTTTGTATATGAAACTGGGTGTTTACATTTCTGGAGTGATATAGTTGTATTTCCTGAAGCAAGGAGTCTGCTTCTGGCCAATGAGGGGGGCGGAATTAAATGACAATTTCAATCTTATCCAATTCTATTAACAATGTCTCTGTTTTCTCTCCTTCCCCATCCCTCACTCCACTGATAGCTAAAACACACACCCTCATGATTTATCTCTGAGGATGTGAGGTAACAAACACCTATAAACATAAAACGTCTTCAACAATTCAGATTTTCCTAAAACAAAATGTTTGCATCCAGGGCTTACATAGCTGATAATATTGTTTGTTTGGTACATACTTGACTAACAAATATATTTTCTTTTTCCTTTTTATTCCATTTAAGACAATATACGTACAAACAAATATATTTTCAAGAACTGTGCGCAGCATGGATATCATCAAATCCAGGCATGTGTGTGTACTAGTACTGAACTTGTCCACCCTTGCTCTAGACCGACCAGTCATACTAAATTATGGTATGTTTTCCATTCATTTTTGATCAAAGGCAATCAAGAGACAGTACAGTGTTAGAAAATCATAAAAAAGCATGTAAGTGCATTACAAATGAATACTTAACATTCCCCTATTCACATATGTTGAATTCAAAAATGTGTTTTTTAATTAATATTTTTGAGTCAGTATATATCTGGGGAGACCTGAGTACTCAAGGGGTTAATACAAATCAGGAAACCCACTTGGACTATAATAGGTGCTAATGCATCACCTATTAAATGGCTAGCCACATCCCAAACAATGGTCATGAACAGCATTGATCCTGAATACAACACAGTACTGAGAGCTATCATGTATGTCACATCCGTGGGAAGTTAGATCATCTACACAATTATTTTTGGTGTTATACACTGAGGTGTGAGAAATGTCATCATGGGCAGCATGAGGCCTTAAAGAGAGGAGTGGTTGGCACCATTTTGACTAAAGTGGGGACAGTAATCCATACTGGAGGTGAAAGCAATAGGTATATTACAGTATAGCATGCACAGGATTGTTTTAGTGAGCATGAAAGAGACAGGGTGTTATAAGCACAGGGACATTGGGATATAGGGCCAAATCATGACAAGGAGTATTGCATTAATGTGTGTTAGCTGTCAAGGAGGCTATGGAGAGGCAGATGGAGCTTCAGGAAACTTACCCTCATCAACAGGAATCTTGAGTACACCTGTTCTGTGAAGTCCCACGCTACTGCTGTTGTTCATGTGACAGTATTATTATTATTAACTTTTATTTGTAACTCGCCAACATATTCCGTAGCGCTATACAGGGAATAAGAACAGGGAAAAATACAATATTAACAAACTGCAGAGAATGGAGGGCCCTGTTTTGAGCTTAGAATCATATGTAGAAAGTGCTTTTTTTCCAAAGCAGCCTACACGATTGGAAACCCGCTACTTACAATCTAAAGGATATGGAAGAGGCAGAGACCTGGGCAAGAATAAACAGATAAGGAGTAGCAGGGTCAGGAAGAAAGTGGGTCAGGAAGGAAGCAAAAGTTTGGTTAGGTAAGGAGGTGTGCAGTTTTGAGGTGGATGACTCTAGTGTGTAATATGTTATCTGCCCATAGTGGGCAGATAATATAAACTGCATATGGGAAGTGTAGGTTTAGTCCTGGGGGTGAATATGGCTGCTAAGGGGGCCCTGGGGGTGAATATGGCTGCTGAGGGGCTTGGGGGGATTATTGGTGTGACAAGGAGCCCTTTTTTTGGGGGGGGGGATGATGCTGCTGAGGGCTCCCTGGGGGTTTTGGGGGGTGAATGGTACTCCAGAGGGGGGCCTGGGGGGTTGGGGAGTGAATATTGCTGCTGAGGGGGCCCTGGTGTGTTCAGGAGTGAGTATGGCATCTGAGGGTGTTCGGGGTGAATGGTGCTGCTGAGGGGGACCTGGGGGTGATGAGGGGTGAATATGGCTGCTGAGCGGCTTGGGGGGTGAATGATGAAACAAGGGGACCCTGTTTTTTTGGGGGGTGAATGATACTGCTATACGGGCCCTGGAAGTTTTGGGGGTGAATGGTGCTGCTGAGGGAGCCTGGGGGTAAATATTGCTTCTGAGGGGGTTGGGGGGTGAATGGTGCTGTGGACTGGGTCCTGGATGGGTTGGCAGTGAATGGTGCTGTCGAGGGGGGCCTGGGGGTGTTTGGGGTGAATAGTGCTGTTGAGGACGGCCTAGGGGGTCCACTGCACTACATAAAGGAACATCTTCAGAAAAAATATTTTTTACAAGAAAATTTAGTTTATATATACAGTCAGGTCCATAAATATTGGGACATCGACACAATTCTAAACTTTTTGGCTCTATATACCACCACGATGGATTTGAAATGAAACTAACAAGATGTGCTTTAACTGCAGACTTTCAGCTTTAATTTGAGGGTATTTACATCCAAATCAGGTGAACGGTGTAGGAATTACAACAGTTTGTATATGTGCCTCCCACTTTTTAAGGGACCAGTAATGGGACAGATTAACAGTCATAAATCAAACTTTCACTTTTTAATACTTGGTTGCAAATCCTTTGCAGTCAATTACAGCCTGAAGTCTGGAACGCATAGACATCACCAGACGCTGGGTTTCATCCCTGGTGATGCTCTGCCAGACCTCTATTGCAACTGTCTTCAGTTCCTGCTTGTTCTTGGGGCATTTTCCCTTCAGTTTTGTCTTCAGCAAGTGAAATGCATGCTCAATCGGATTCAGATCAGGTGATTGACTTGGCCATTGCATAACATTCCACTTCTTTCCCTTAAAAAACTCTTTGGTTGCTTTTGCAGTATGCTTCGGGTCATTGTCCATCTGCACTGTGAAGCGCCGTCCAATGAGTTCTGAAGCATTTGGCTGAATATGAGCAGATAATATTGCCCGAAACACTTCCGAATTCATCCTGCTGCTTTTGTCAGCAGCCACATCATCAATAAATACAAGAGAACCAGTTCCATTGGCAGCCATACATGCCCACGCCATGACACTACCACCACCTGCTTTACTGATGAGGTGGTATGCTTTGGATCATGAGCAGTTCCTTTCCGTCTCCATACTCTTCTCTTCCCATCACTCTGGTACAAGTTGATCTTAGTCTCATCTGTCCATGGATGTTGTTCCAGAACTGTGAAGGCTTTTTTAGGTGTTGTTTGGAAAACTCTAATCTGGCCTTCCTGTTTTTGAGGCTCACCAATGGTTTACATCTTGTGGTGAACCCTCTGTATTTACTCTGGTGAAGTCTTCTCTTGATTGTTGACTTTGACACACATACACCTACCTCCTGGAGAGTGTTTTTGATCTGGCCAACTGTTGTGAAGGGTGTTTTCTTCACCAGGGAAATAATTCTTCGGTCATCCACCACAGTTGTTTTCCGTGGTCTTCTGGGTCTTTTGGTGTTGCTGAGCTCAGGTGCGTTCTTTCTTTTTAAGTATGTTCCAAACAGTTGATTTTGCCACACCTAATGTTTTTGCTATCTCTCTGATGGGTTTGTTTTGTTTTTTCTGCCTAATGATGGCTTGCTTCACTGATAGTGACAGCTCTTTCGATCTCATATTGAGAGTTAACAGCAACAAATGCAAATAGCACACTTGAAATGAACACTGGAGCTTGCATCTGCTCTTTGTAAATGGGATAATGAGGGAATAACACACATCTGGCCATGGAACAGCTGAGCAGCCAATTGTCCCATTACTTTTGGTCCCTTAAAAAGTGGGAGGCACATATACAAACTGTTGTAATTCCTAAACCGTTCACCTGATTTGGATGTAAATACCCTCAAATTAAAGCTGAAAGTCTGCAGTTAAAGCACATCTTGTTCGTTTCATTTCAAATCCATTGTGGTGGTGTATAGAGCCAAAAAGTTTAGAATTGTGTCGATGTCCCAATATTTATGGACCTGACTGTATATATATATATATATATATATATATATATATATATATATATAAATATTTTGCACCGGGCCCTCCATCCACTAGCTCCGTCATTAAAACATGAAGGTTACATGTCATTCAGTTAGTATTTAGGGCTCCGATATGCAATTAAGTTTGCAATCGTGCAATGTACAAAATAATAAAAATGAATGAAAGAAATGTTCTAGTCCATATGGGTGGCCTGATATAAATGAATTAACTGCTTGATTAACAAGATTGATATAACACGGAAATTAAACGTTAAAAATATAGTTTTTGATTGACGATTTGCAAATTTGAGACTTATGTAATTAATTCTAATGTATTTCATCGCTTTCCCCATCAGTTAAAGTGCAGTATTGATTTTTTATTTGCATTTACAGTGCTATGAACAAGGGTTAAACCCCCTTGCGAGTCCTTTCTGGTACTCGTAGGATTTTCTTCTACATTTGATATTTACAGGTGTGAAAATATTTGCGGGCTTGAGGAATTGTAGCAATTAATTAGTGATTTGCGATTGTAACTCTTGCGGTCTTGAAAGATCAAAGGTTTAGATGGGTTGTAAGTTACGGTTTTAACAACTGCATGGCTTTTCAGTCCGTAACCCGTAGATCGTTTGCGGATCGCAAAAAGACCCCAATTGAATAGCAAATTAGTTTACGGGCTACATTACAGACTCATGCTAGCTACAATTTCTCAATTGAATGAGGCCCAAGGTCTCCTACCAATAGAACTGATTATCGGAAATAATAATGGGGTATCCCACTGCAGATTAATTATACATATTTTTTTTTTTGCAATTTTCCAACTCATTTTGCCCGAGCTTACATTGTGCTTCAGTAGTGCTTCAAAACAGCATATTGTGTTGTATATATAGGACCACAGGCAGTCTTACTGCATCCTTTATACATTTTGTTCCATACTTCTAATAATTCCACTGACATTTATGGTGGTTTTATAATCACGGGCTGCAAAATGTACATACTTTAATAATGAAACACCAGTAGAAAAGACTGAGAAAATTAAATTGATTGAAACTCAGGCACTAGTAGAGAGAATTAATTTGCCCTAAGGCAGGTAATTAGACACATACATCATATAGACTGCAGTTTATATGGGTGAATTAAACCAGTATTATACAAAGTGTGGCATCATTCAAGTGACTGGATAATCAATGGATTTATAGACCCATTATTTATACTGGAAAGAAAGTTATGATGCATCCAAGATTAACCCCTTTTAGTACTTTTCCACTGTATGACTTTTTCAGAGTCTATTTGCATGTACTACACTATTGAGGATAATTATAAACTGCAATCTACCTGTAAACAGCAACACAACCATAAAAAACAGGTTAATAAATGAAGGATGATACAGTACATGAGGGACATCAAAAAGTTATGATGGATGGGAAGAGCTGGTGCCGACGAAGTGGGAACAGCCTGGCTGGAGAGCAGAGAGGGAGAGATAGACCGAGACGTGGCAACAGGCCGAAGTGAAGCCGCAGGACTCTCTAGGTGGAGAGGGAGAGACCCCAGAGCAGAGGCCGATCGGCGGAGCCGCAGCCTGGGGGGATGAGTGACTTTGCAGGGGGAACCCAAGCGGTGTTAGAGCTCCACAAGAGAGCGGCGAGGCAACGGATGCTGCAACGAAAATTAAGGGAGCACGGACACAGCGCAGCCATAGGCAGCCAGAGAGGCTGGCAGGGGAAGTGAGGGAGAAAAAGACTGGCACAAAAACTAAAAGGGGGCAGTCTCTGGCTGGATGGTGCCTCCATTGATAGTGAGAACAAGGCCAGGGTCACTATCCAGCAGAAGGAAGGTGGCCTTTCCCACCAAAACCAACAGAAAGACAATGACTGCCTGCACGTAACAGGGACACCATCAGGGCTAATATTGCTAAGGCTGTTTTTGAGCCCTTGGACAAATTTAATTAAATGTACTACTTCAAAACAGAGAAGAGCAAAAGATAGGAAAAAAACCCTCTTATATATAACCAGGAAATGCACTAAATGAGCCCACAGTGATAGCACTAATTCAGCCAGTTTTGATACAATTATTGAATGAGCCCTCTCGAAATCTACAGGAACACTAAACAGGACATTCCAGCTGTAAGGGCAAAAATGGGCAAAACAAAGAAGAATCCCCCTTCTAAAAGTTACATAGTTACATAGTAATTGAGGTTGAAAAAATAATTTTAGCCCATCGAGTTCAACTTTTTACGATCTCCTCTGATCTGAAATATGCGGATCAGCTGTTAATTGATCCAGAGGAAGGCAAAAAAAAAAAAAAAACAAGTGTAACTTTGCCAATTGTCTCAAAATGGAAAGAATAATAATTCCTTCCTGACCCCAGATTCCTACAATCGAATTCCTCCCTGGATCAAAAAAACCCTCTCTAATTAACTAGGATTACCCTGAATACTTTTTTATTTAAAAATATATCCAATCCCTTTTTAAAGTTATCTATCGAATCTGCTGTCACCACCTTCCTTGGTAGAGAATTCCACAGATTAACAACCCTTACTGTGAAGAATCCTTTTCTTTCTTTAAGGTGGAATCTTTTTACTTCCAACCTCAAAGGATGTCCTTGTGTAAATTGAAAACCTCTTTGCACAAAAACCTCCCTTGACAAGTCTTTATACTGACCCTGGGTGTATTTATATAGGGTAATCAGATGTCTTTTTTCTAGAGAAAATAAGTTTAATTTGGTTAGTCTTTCTTCATAACTTAGCCCCTCCATTCCCCTTATTAGTTTTGTAGCCTTTCTCTGTACTTTTTCCAGTTCTAAAATGTATCACATATATAGTTGTGAGCATGCGAGTTGTTGCTAACGCTTGCGGGCTCACCGTAGCGAGCCGCGGCTCTCACAAAGCGAGGGCACTGGGCGAGGGCCTCAGTTGCTGGCATGGAGCGCCGAAGGCGCACCATGCCAGCAACTGCGACCCTCGCAAACTTCACGTCACAACGCAAATAACACGACAAATTACACAACAAATTCCGACACTCGCTAAATTTTACGAGCAACGCAAACAACATACGACACACGTTCACACACATTACGGCCTCGCAACACTCGGACGCAACTCGCGAACATTACAAAATTCAAAACACAATACATACACACAGCAGATACATAAAAAGCTTACCTACAGCAAGAGGTAGCATCCAGGACCTCAAAAATGCAACTTACACCTACATTTCACGCAAAATAAAAGAGTTTAGACACTAAAAAATTTGCTAAGCGAGAGAAAAAATGGCCGCCGAACAAAACGAAAACGAGGCTACACACGCAAACACCATAAGAGACACGTTACCAGACATTACGACCTTGCAAACATCGGACGCAACACGCCGACATACAAACATTTAAAACACAATAAATACACACAACACACACATAAAAAGCTTACCTACAGCAAGAGGAACAACCCAGCACCTCAAAAAACCAAGTTACACCTTCATTTAAATAAAAATAAAACACTTTAGACACTAATAAAATCGCTAAGCGAGAGAAAAAATGGCCGCCGAAAAAAACGAAAACGAGGCAACAGCACTCTCAGCACGTAAAACACCACTACACACTCGCAAAACACCACACGAAACTCGAAAAACACCACGAAGCACCGACGGATAATCCGCAAAGACGCATACCACAGATAACCCGCCATTTTACGCCAATGCGGAAGTACACCACTACGCTAACGGTTTTGGCTCGCACACGCACAGTATTACACTGCACACATTCAGCACGCTTACACAGCAGCTCCACACCACTAATGCTGCAGCAACCTCAAAACACATTGACAGCTCTTCAACACAATGCTTCAAAATAGGTTAAGTATATTTATTTATTAATGTATTATATATTTCATTATTACACACCAAACAGCATTACAGATTCATTTATTAATGCATTACATCTTTCATTATTATACACCAAACAGCATTAGCTACCTTACAATTTCATTGCCGTCATTTTTTGACGGGCAATTCTCTAGTTTTTTTATAAAGTGGTGCCCAAAACTGTACTCCACATTCCAAATGAGGGTCTACTAGGGATTTGTATAGTGGAAAAATTATATTTGCTTCCCCTGCTTCTATACCCTTTCCTGATGCATGCTAATAGTTTATTTGCCTTCGCAGCTGCTGCTTTGCATTGAGAACTGTTACATAGGTGGTTGTCCACAAGCACTCCTAAATCCCTTTCAATATCTGATTCCCCTAGATTTGTATCATTAAATTTATAAATTGCATGGTTATTTTTCCTTCCCAGATGCATAACCTTACATTTATTCGTAATAAATCTCATCTGCCATTTAATTACCAATTTCTCTAAATTATGCAAATCCCTTTGGAGGGAAAGTTAATGATTTTCTGATTTAATTACCTTGCACAACTTTGTGTCATCAGCAAAAATGGAAACAATACTTTCCAGTCGTTAACCTAATACTGAGTATGTTCCATTCACAAGAACCCTGTGTTTCCTGTCCTTTAGCCAGCTCTCAATCCATGTGCATATATTTACTGCAATTCCTGTATCCCTTAGTTTGCACAATAGTCTCCCATGTGGCACTGAATCAAAAGCCTTTGCAAAATCTAAATAGACTACATCCACTGAGTTGCCTTTATCCAAGTTCTTACTTACCTCCTCATAAACTAATTAGATTTGTTTGACATGACCTATCCCTCATAAATCCACGTTGGCTCCTACTTATAATGCTGTTTGAATAGACATATTCTTGTATATTATACTTAATTAACACTTCTAAAAGCTTTCCCACTACAGAAGTGAGGCTTACAGGTCTATAATTCCCCGGATTTGCTCTTGCTCCCTTCTTAAATATAGGTATCACCTCTGCTTTTCTCCAGTCATCTGGTAGAGACCCTGTGTTAAGTGAATCTTGAACATTTAGATATAATGGTTTGGCTATTACAGAACCCAGTTCCCTCAGTACCCGTGGATGTATTCCCTCAGGACCTGGAGCTTTATTAACATTTATTTTTTCCAACCACTTTTGGATTACTTCCTGTGTTAACCAATTATTTAGTGAAGGTAGTGGAGCCACATAAAGTTGCAGTGTCCTAACCACTGGTACCTCTCTTGTATATACCGAAAAAAATAACCTATTTAGCTCATCTGCCTTTTCCTGGTCAGACGGCATTTTTCACATTGTAATGCTCCTATAGCTTCTTTCCTAGCCTTCTTCCCATTTATATACTTAAAAAATATTTTATGGTTAGTCTTACTCTCCTTTGTAACTAATTTTTCATTTTCTATTTCAGCCAGTCTAACAGCCATTTTGCAAGCCTTGTTGATTTCCTTGTACTTACGTAAAGCAGTCTCTGTCCCTTCTTTGTAGAATTGAAATGCCTGTTTTTTACTCTGTATCTTGATCTTTAAATCATTGTTAAGCTATGTTGAATGTAGATAACTCCTTCTACTTTTATTCCCACATGCCACTGTGTATGTATATTAGTACGGATTTAAATGTTGTCCATTAATATTCAGTATTTTTACCTGTCAGTCCTCTGTCTCAGTCTATACTTTGTATGGCTGCCCTTAGACCGTTAAAATCTGAGATGAGAGGGAGATACCCCAGAGCAGAGGCCGATCGGCGGAGCCGCAGCCTGGTGGGGTGAGTGCCTTTGCAGGGGGAACCCAAGTGGTGTTAGAGCTCCACAAGAGAGCAGCGAGGCAACGGATGCTACCGCCAAAATTAAGAGAGCACAGACACAGCGCCGCCATAGACATCTATGTTGGATGTAGTTTACTCCTTCTACTTTTATTCCTACATGGTATATGTCGCTGTGTATGTATATTTAGTACGGATTTAAAATGTTGTCCATTTATGTTCAGTATTTTTACCTGTCAGTTCTCTGTCTCAGTCTATACTTTGTATTGCTGCCCTTAGACCGTTAAAATCTGAGAGGAGAGTGAGAGACCCCAGAGCCCTTTAAAAATTCTGCCCTTTTAAAACTTAGAGTTTGAATTTGTTTAATTCAGTCTCAAGTGAGACTGTGTTGTGATCACTGTTTCCCAAAGGTTGCCCATTTTCAATAATATTTGTGATTACTAAATCCAAGATAGCTTAATTTCTAGTAGGCTAACCTGGGCCAGATAATGATCTCTGAGTGTACTCAATAACCTGCTACCTTTACCCATACTGCTGGTTTCACTCATTCAGTTTATTTCAGGGTAGTTAAAATCTACTATTATTATAGCTTGCCCATGCAAATTATATTTGAGGTTTATAGCATACTCTAACTAATATTCTTTTGGAATTTGCTGCTCCGCTATTTAACTCTACCCACAAGCATTCAATATTATCACTAGTTCCAGCATAAATATCTTCTCAGACTATAGGCTTAAATTCAGGATTAACATACAGACAAATCCCTATGTAATATATGAATAGGGGCATAGTTCATCTAGGCTATTGGACCTTTACACAGCAAAGGGTTAAATGGGGATCTCAGACAGAACATAGGATCACTAGTATGTACCAAAGGAAGCTATAGAAGGGCTATGTTTGATTAAAGAAATATGGCTACAAGCCCAGAGTGACGAGATGAAATGTTGGTCCAGCATAGGAATCGAAATTTAGAGGGTTAAGATAACGATGTTTATTAAACTCATATCCAGTGTTAATAAATAAATTAATTGGCTCGCCTAGCTAAGGTAGACAAGCTGAAATATTAATGTTAAAAGTTTAGTTGTGTTAGTTTTACTTCCAGGATAGTAAGCGTTAATAGACCTTTGTACTGCTCATAAGGAGGGCATTAGGTGGACCTGAGAGGATCCATGCTGCCCTCAGGTACAATGGTGCCTAAAGTAATCCACTGAGGAGATTTTCAATTGTATGTTGTTTCAATTTATATTTGTTTCACATTACTCCCTCCCTTCTTCCATTACTCCCTCCCTTACTATTTGCATGCAGCATTCCGATTTTGCCAGAAAGACAGACATGAACAACGGGGTTCCGGGTCCTTTCCCCATCAGCATCAGCTAATCCTAGGTAAGCCACCAAGTTTCTTAGAGCAAACAGTAGATAGTTTATCTAGATACGATGACTGATCAAAATGTCACTTTTATTACCCATAAAGTTAGGGGAATTAATACACAGTTTAAAAGACGTAAGGATTTTATTTTGTATAAACAGTTGCAACCCTTAGTAATATTTATGCTAGAGATGCATTTTGTGCATCAGAGGATACCAAAATATCTGCATAAACATTATCCCATATATTTTGCTTCTAGCCAATCCACAAAACGAGTTGGGGCAACTATTCTACTTCATAAAGACTTTACTTTTATAATAGAAGGCAATATATATATAATCCTCACTGAGTCCCTCTTGGGCTATAAACTCTCTGATAACTATATATGCGCCTACCATAAGGCCCCACAAAACTAAAATATCAATGCTTAAATGTATTAAATCTCAAAAATCCTAGGGCATATAATCTTGGGAGGTGATCTGAATTTGGTGTTAAATCTCAGCTTGGACAGGTCAGGACAGATAAGGGACAGTTGGTTCTCACAAACTTAAGCAGATTAATTTGCTCTTGAAGGAGTTGCACCGGGTGGATGCTTGGAGGCTACTTTACACATCGGATAGGGAATACACCTTTTACTGCCCGGTACCTAAGACCTACTCCAGGATCGATACCTTTTTAATTGACTCCATCTCTATGGATCACATCACTAGGGCTGAAATTCATCGGTCTTCCTGGTCAGACCATTTGGTAGTCAGTGTGTCGCTTGAACTAAGCACCCAGTCTAGACCCTTCCCCCCCACCCCCTCATGGCGCTTTAATGAGATGCTCTTGACTATACCTGAGGTAGAGGAACTGATTGCTCAAGGCATAGAATTTTTTTTCTAAACCAATGGAACTCCGGATTTCAAGAAAGGCTGAACTTGGGTAGCTAATAAAGCATATATTAGAGGGTTATGTATTAAATTAGCCTCAATTCACAAAAAGGAAGTGGAGACTTAGGGTGATGTCCTTGCAAAACACTCTAGACGATCTAGAGAGGAAAAGTCAGCAGAAACCCACAAAGGTCCGGCATGACAAAATAGATAAATTAAGATTAGAATTTGATCTGGCTTTATCTGACCTCACAGAAAAAAGTCATGAGGTGGACTCAAAATAAGTTTTATACAAAAGCTAACAGATTAGATTCACTTCTAGCAAGAAAAATAAGGAAAAAGGACACCCAATCAAAAGTTTTACAACTAGTCCCCCCGAGATTCAAAAGATATTTAGGGACTTTTTTCAATCAATATACACCTCCAAGACTTAAGCAGGGCATCATCAGGTGTCTTTGTTTTTAAATATTTGTGATCTACCTTTTCTTTCCACTCAGGAACAAAAAAATATAAGTGTTGAGATTACTGGGGAGAAAAGAGACCATTCAGACTTTAAAAATGGGCAAAGCACCAGGACCGGATGGTTTCACAAATGTATATTATACAAGTTCATGGATCTATTGTCTCCCCATTTAGCAGAGCTCTATAATAGAACTCTCAGGGGATTCCCGGTCCCACTAGAGTTCAATCAGGCAATTATAGTTTTCTTTCCAAAGGAGGGCTGGAACCATTTGGAAGTAAAAAACTATAGGCCTATTTCATTGCTAAATGGAGACACAAAGTGCCTGACGAAACGTATGGTGAAAAGGGTTGCACGTTTTCTACCTAATCTTATACACAAGGACCAAGTGAGATTTATATAGGCAAGCGAGAGATAATGTGTGCAGGGTGATGAATGTAGTCCATAGGGCCAACCTGATTACATTTCCTACCTGCCTACTAGCCTTAGATATTGAAAAGGCCTTTAATTCAGTGGATTGGTCATACCTTAGGGCAGTCCTTTGGAAGTTTGGTTTTCCTGAGCAATTCATCAATTTGATTAACTCTTACTACAGTTCTCCAAAAGCCCAGCTGAAACTACCGGGTAACTCTAGAGTATTTATAGACAAAAAAGGGGCACCAGACAGGGCTGTCCGCTCTCTGTTTGCCCTGGCAAAAGAGCCTCTGGTGCAATCGATCAGGTGCAACTCTAAGATTAAGGGTGTGAGGATAGGTGCACATCAACTCAATTGCTGCTTATTTGCAGATTACTTTTTGTGCTCCTTGAAAGAGCCGACTGCCTCTGTTCCAGAGCTGTTTCAAGTAATAAGTGACTTTGGGGAATTTGCAGGCCTAAAAATAAACGTAGAGAAATCAGAGGCCCTGAGTATTCAGATGAACCAACAGGATATTGAGACAATCAACAGGAAATACAAGCTGTCTTGGCCGCAATCCCATATAAGATACTTGGGAATTAACATTACAAATAAAGTTACAGACTTTTATAAGATGAACTACACAAAGATATTTAGGGAATTGAGCCTAGACAAAAACGGTAATTAATTGGGGTAATAAATTGCACTGTATAGCCAGAAAGGTGATGTTTCTGCACAGAATTAGAGGGGGCTTATCGTGCCCAAACCTTAAATTGCACTATAAGGCGGCACAACTAAATGTTTTGCTGCTAGCACACACCACCACACATCAACCGCTATGGGTAACTATGGAAAACTTAGACTTATGTCCTTATTCATGGGATACTATTATTTGGGTATCCAAAACCTTAGCGCTGGTGGGAGCGAGCTCCAGTCCATTCATGAGACAAACTCTAGATATTTGGGTCTGAGCTAATAGTATATCCCAACTGGCTCCGGTGCTGACTCCACTTACCCCAGTCATTCCCCATCCGGATATGCCACTACAATTGCCAGTAAACTCACTTGCTTGGTGGAGGTCTAAGGGGCTATTGAGATGTGGGACATGGTTCAAGAACCAGCAGTGGGATGGCAGGGCCTAATGGGATGACCTGGGCATTTTGTACTTTTAAACAATAGTGTATGTCTCTCTTTCCCAATCTATCACCCCTCCTGTCTCCCTCTCCCCTCCTGTGCCTCTCTCCCACTCAATCACCTGTTAATCTCTCCTCCTTCTGTCTCCCCTCCTGTACCTTTCTCCTCCTCTGCAACTGCCTGGCGTGAGTGCTGTTATCTGGCGCCCAGTTGTCAGCATGTGCAGGTCGGCACGTACGTGGTAGTGCACGGTTGACTATCACCCAAAGGTCGGGTGCCATTCAAATCAGTACAAAACTACACAAACATGATATCAACCTATTTAAAACATTCTGGTTATCAAAATTGGCTCTCAAATGAAAAAAGAAGTTGAGAGTCACTGCTGAAAGCAATTTATGTATAGGTCATGAAATATGTGCACAATATACTGAAATGTAAGTATAATACACATACTTGGTTAGCAGTGTTTTATCATATTTCTGTGTTGGTATATGGCACCCCCTACAGGCAGACACCACAAGTCAGCTATCTCCTCTGCCTAATTGAAAATCTGATCCTGATGATACCTCAAGGAGTAGGCATGATACCCAAGAAATGTGTGATGAGGGCTTTTTTTCTGAGGTATGATACAGGAGTAAAAACAGAGGTTTGGAAGAAAATGTGCTGGCTATATTTCAAATAATGTTAACGAGCAACAAAAGTTTGAAAAAAATGTCAGTATAATTAAAATTCCACTTTATGACTTCTTTTCTTGTCTTTACATATTATTAAAAGATTGTAATGACAATGCTAACTCACCAGTAAGGGTTTTTGTGTTCCACTTTCCATTTTGATGTTAGCAGTCCTCCTGTATAAGGGTCCATCTTGCTAATGCAGTAGTTGCAAATTAATATGAGTGCACACTTCAATGTATTTTAATTGTTTGTTTGTGCAGCTGGTGACAAAAAGGCCACTGGTGACATCAATTGGGCACATTAATTGGGCCTGTTTTGAATATTAATATGCAACTGCACCATGCGCAAATGACTTGCTATCAAGGGAAAGTTGTTAATAACAAAATGGCTGCACTCAAAGTGGAAAATTAAAAGCCTAAATCAGGAGTAAGTAGCGATTATTTTAATACATTAAAACAACAAAAACATGTACTAAAGTGGGAAATTGATTAAACTGACTTTTTTTTTAACTCTAATGTTTATTGCTTAAAATGAAATGATCAGTCTATAAATTTTAATGGTAGGTGTATTTTAACAGTGAGAGACAGAATAACAAAAAAAAAAAAAAAAAGAAAAACGCATGCCAAAAAAGTTATAAAATTGATTTGCAGGTCAATGAGGGAAATAAGTATTTGACCCCTTTGTTTTAGTACTTAGTGGCAAAACCCCTGTTGGCCCTCATAGAGGTCAGACATTTCTTGTAGTTGGCCACCAGGTTTGCACACATCTCAGGAAGGATTTTGTCCCACTCCTCTTTGCAGATCCTCTCCAACTCATTAAGATTTTGAGGCCGATGTTTGTCAACTTGAACCTTCAGCTCCCTCCACAGATTTGCTATGGAATTAAGGTCTGGAGACTAGCTAGGCCACTCCAGGACCTTAATGTGCTTCTTCTTGAGCCACTCCTTTGTTGTCTTGGCTGTGTGTTTTAGGTCATTGTCATACTGGAATACCCATCCATGACCAATTTTCAATGCCCTGGATGAGGGAAGATTTGATGGTACATGGCCCCATCCATCGTCCCTTTAATGCGGTGCAGAAAAAAAAGCACAAAGCATAATGTTTCCATCTCCATGTTTGATGGCGGGGATGGTGTTCTTGGGGTTATTGGCAGCATTCCTACTCTTCCAAACACGACGAGTTGAGTTAATGTCAAAGAGCTCAATTTCGGTCTCATCTGACCACAACACTTTCACCCAGTTCTCCTCTGAATCATTCATATGTTCATTGGCAGACTTGGCCTGTACATGTGCTTTCATGAGCAGGGAGGCGTTTGCAGGCGCTGCAGGATTTCAGTCCTTCACAGCGTACTGTGTTACCAATAGTTTTCTTGGTGACTATAGTCCCAGCTGCCTTGAGATCATTAACAAGATCCTCCCATGTAGTTCTGGGCTGATTCCTCACCGTTCTCATGATCATTGAAACTCCAAGGTAAGGTCTTGCATGGAGCACCAGACAGAGGGAAACTTGCAGTTGTTTTGTTATTCTGGTTATTCTGTCTCTCACTGTCAAAATACACCTACCATTAAAATTATAGACTGATCATTTCTTTGTCAGTGGACAAATGTTCAAAATCCCCCACTGTATAAACCAATTCTGTTTTTGTTGTAAACACTTACTGTCTGTGCACAATTTATTTCCCCTTGAATAAATGTATTTTTAAATAAATGTATCTCATGACACTCATATTTCCCTGCATCCAGAAAAAAACAAATGACCAATATTTTCCTTTTTTTCCCCCCTTAAGTCCGACGTTTTATATATGTTGACAGTCTTACTATTTGGAGATGCTAACTATAAACACTACTAAATTCCCTTCCACACTGGAGTGATATACTTAATATATATTGATCCAAGGCTTCCTTGTTATCAGATAGGTAAATAAATATGTGTATGCATCAGTGCAAAATAATACAGTCTGATAAATGTATCAGGCGCTGTATTGAGTTACCTTATATCCTAGATTCTGGCTCAGGACACGGCCCTCAATTCCTCATGATTACATTTGTTTTACAATTCATCTCTCAGTCAATGCCTTTAAAAACCTGGAAACTATGGGATCGATTCCATGGCTCTTGTAGGACATTCTTGTGAGTGGACAGTTCTCGTAAGACCTAACCTAGCTATTACATTCATACTGCCCATATTAAACTCATACATTTAAACTCTGTGTGTTAAGTATTCCCTGCCCTAAGTGTGGTTTTACCTAGAGTGCGATTACATGGCTTTCGTAGGAGCTATGTGTTCTTGTAAGTCTCTGCTAGTGCTCCTAAATCCTGCTAGTGCTAGCTAAATCCTTATGTGTAAACTCAACCTCCCACAGGAGCAGTTAAACACCTTATGAAATCACTTATGAGACACGTTAGGATCCTAGTACCAGAAAGAAAAAAAACAGCCTAAAGAAGCATTTTACAGGACAAGAAACAAATAGACCTATACATATTAAAGCACTAAATAACCTTTTCCAATGGTTAGCCAAACCCTCTACAACAAGAAATACTAAAGAGCAGTAATATAAATAATAACTTCAATTACAAATACCTGCTCACATAATTAAACACTGACACCCAACTAATGCTAGGGGGTGAAAACCAAAGTTGAGTAAAAGTAGGATGAGGGGGCTATGGGGTCAAAATCCACTTTCAATACCGATGATCCTGGGCTTCTTTCACCAAGTTCCACATGCATTGGCATTCACCCACCTCCTCCTATTCCTCCCCTGTTGGCTGCTCCTTTGTTGCTGTAGAACATATTTATTTTCAGTTTCTCCTAATCATAACATCGTTTAGTGTTAATCTTTAACGTTTTAAATTATTATTTATTATTATTGTCTTTATTTATATCGCGCCAACATATTCCATGGTGCATAGGTAAGGATTAGGAGACGTCTTGATAAGATTACTATCAGTGAATTAATGATATATGAAAGTATCCCTTTTTGTAATCTCTAAATAATCTAAGTAGTTATTTGCATATGTAAAAATTTAAATCTTCACAAGTGCTTAAAAACTGTATTTTTAGTCACTCAAATCTTCTACAAAAAGTATGCCCTTGTAGCTCATGCAAATGGTTTCAATTGGTGCTGAGTGTACTATCCAATCACAGACTGTCAATAAGTTACTGGGGTCATACCTTTGTAGGGGATATTCAGAAGGAGCACAGATTTTAGGCACTTGTAAAGACTATCATTTTAGATTTAAA
The DNA here is from genome assembly GCA_027410445.1 of Discoglossus pictus. NCBI lineage: Eukaryota > Metazoa > Chordata > Amphibia > Anura > Alytidae > Discoglossus > Discoglossus pictus. The sequence goes on from CM050167.1 coordinate 338,337,773, forward strand.
AAATAATTACTTTGTAGAATATTTTTACATTAAAAACAAGCAACATGCTATGTCCTTTTAAAATAAAATGGCTCTGGGGGTTGACAATGTGGAATGCCGAGTTGATGATTTATGCAAGGTTTGACCTAAGACATGTTAAACCATTGAATTATCTAATTATTACAATATGGCCTCTATATTATTATGCTTTTCAGGGCACAGTTATTATTTATTCCTGATCAACAGATACATTATGTGTAGGCCATTTATATTGCAGCAGAGTTTCAAAGCCACTGCTATGTTGTGTAGGCCATATCAATGTGTAAGAGTGTATGAGTAGTGTTGCATGTAGTCACTTAGAAGCATCTCAGGCAGGTTTGTATCCAGTAGTCTTGGGATACCAATGACCATTTTTATGGACATCCGACCTTCAAAAGTTCCTCCCATGCATTGCACTTTTCCACCATAGCTAGGCTCTTGCACTGGCTACTTCTTCAGCCATCACATCTTACATCATTACATCTTCACAATATCCCAATAGCTCTAAAAATCTCTTATGTGAACACCCACAGCGCCAAACTCTGCTGCCACCTTGCCACATCCTTGGCCTCTGACCTGTTCTACCTTTACGACCACCATGCACAATGTGTGACTGGTTGTGGATGACGTTAAGGAGGACATCACTTCCTAAATTCCTCCTGGGAGTAATTAGGGGCCTGTGCTTCTTGTCAGTCTCATGACTACCTGACTATGCCTGGGAATTTCCTCCCTACCCTGGTCCTGAAGCCTGGGGCTCCCCCCTTTCTGTTCTAATGCACCTAGCCCACAGCCCCTACTGAAGGTCTTCTGTTCCTACACTGGGGGCAACTGGACCCTCCCCCTCTCCCTAACCTCACCTCTCTTTCTGGAAACATGGAAGAAAGGGAGGGACCTTGGATTCCAATAAGATCCCTATTTAGTTATGCCGAACTGTAGATAGCACACTTGACAAAAGAAGTAAATATAAAAAACAATTTGTAGTAGGATAACTGTAATATTTTCTCTAAAATGCTTTTGGGGTTATGGATTCCATAGCTCCTAATGTTGTTAGTTTGCTATAATTCACAAACACAAATAGTTTCTCACAGCATTAGTTATTTTGCTTGCTTCGCCTGTACATAATGGGCCAATACAAGTATCCAGCTTTCAAAATATGTTATATAGTAGAGACCAGTAACATTTGCAATTTTAATACCTAAGAAGGTACAAAAGCTGGACCATTACAGTTGCCATCTTTGCATGGTAATCAATGTTACCTACCCCAATGCAAGTCATAGTACCCAAAGGCCCTATATATCTTATATTAATTGTATGTGTATTGAAAGAAATGATAAACTATCCTACATTACCACCTAATGTGCATTCCAGTATGTATTTTGAATATGCAAATATGATATTTTCTCTTCATTATTTGCTTGATCACCACTATTCACCTTCTTTAGATTGAAGGGTTGGGTTCTGTTGGCTAATGAACTGCTGGATTTATAATAATAATCTAAATGCATTTAAAAATAAAATATATATTGCATATTTATATGTGTTGTATGCAATAACTAATTTCAGAATTTATTTTTGAAATCAAGTGTTTAAATTGTTTTATATTAATAATGATGGATCTGTGAAGAGACTTTCTCATTGCATTGTGAGGGCCACAGAAAGCAGCTGGTGGATTGCATCTGGCCCATAGGCTATGTGTTCAACAGTCCTGTCCTAGATGTCTTTTTCTAGACATTTATATTCAAACTCATTATCTTGTGAGATAGAAATGTAATATGCCCATGATAAGAGAAATCTGATTGACAAAAACATTTAATAAAGCAAACTTAGGAAAATTAAAACAAAGTATTTCAATCTGGTTAATGTTTGGTGGGGAGACACATCAAATTATTTAACTTTTTACACCATTGCCTCTGTGAATTTAGTTTATAATTTATCATAAATGAAGCAGAAAATTACTTATTAAGAAATGTGCACAAAATGTACAAGAAAAAACAAGTTATTTAACAATCTTGCAATAACCATCTTCGGATAGCATGTTTGGTATTAAATTGTTAACAGTAAATTGCAGAGAAGCAACAGTAATATACTAAATCTGATTTGTTTAGATACTAGAACCAATTAAAAAATCACCTTATAGATCAATGCAAGTAAAGGTAACCTTTTTTTTTTGGTTACAATAGATAGTTTCTCCAATTGTCACCTTTAGTATATTTTTGAAAAGATCAACTAACAGCTAAAAACTGAGTATAAGGGAAAAAAATATATATTTTTAAAGCTTGAGTCTGTAATGAGGCATAATTATGCATGGAATAAAACTAGTTTTTAATCTATTGACACAGCTTGGCCAATTTTAAGCATAAGCAGGAGAAATGGGTTGGAGTCAAATTCAATTAAATCCAATTAAGTAACAATTCCTCCTTACCCTTTCCTATTTTATCCCCCCCCCAACTGATTGATAATAAACATGCTCTGGCTCTCTGGAAGGTATTAAAGAAAGACAAGATGGGTTCTTTGATGCTCTCTTGAAAATCTATTTTTCTTGAAAAAATACTTTCTGCTCATAACTTTGTTTGTTTAGTCATTCAGTCGATTCTGACTCTCCATGACCCCATGGACTGAAGCACTCCAGGAACCACTTTTGTCTGGGTGTGCACATACATAAGGTTTTCATGGCAAAAAAATACTGGAGTGGGTTGCCAGTTCCTTCTCCAATGGACTGCAATTTATCTGACCTCTATGCTATGACCCACCTATATGGGTGACCCTGCATAGTTTAGTTAATGTCTTACACAGCTGCTAATATTTTTCGTTACACATCTCACAAACTTGTGCCATTTTTCTTTAGATACAGTGGTGTTTTAAGTGAAAAGGTAGTATTTGTGTATCAATGATATGTGGTTTTTGGGTGTTAATGAGATTGGACAAAACGCTTAGGGCCTCATTCTATTAGCGGCCGCAGCCGTTGCGGGGCCGCAAGGACCGGCCGCAAGCTATTCTGCTATTCTATTCCCTTACGGCCGGGGATTCCGGCAGGCTTGCGGCCGGTGCCTTGCTATCTCTTGCGGCCGCTCGCGCCGGAGGAAAGCCTTTAATCTAAAACGGCCGCAAGAGTTTTGCAATTCAATTCCTCCGGGAAACCTCTCTGCAAGGCTAAAAGCGAGCCGCAGCTTACTTGCAGGAAAGAGGTCTCGCTAGCACCAATTAAGCACATAAAATAGCTTAAATAAAGCCATCCTGCACTTTGCGAAGACTATAAAGGGATTTTAGGTGTTAGAAAAAATAGCACATAATTATCCTGTACTCAAATCCGTAAAATATTTTATTTTTAATATCCGTAAAATATCCATGTAAAAAGTCCAGAGTGCTTGGAGCACTTCAGACACACCCACGCCGCAGACGGAAAATAAACAGTTAATTTGAACTCGGGTTTGGGCAGATGTGCAAGCTTGAGAGTGGGTTCCTTTTAATCCTCATGTCCCCCAATATGATCTCTAGCATTTACAGAGCTGTACAGTGCAGGCTTGAATTTATTTTTGAGTTTTTATATTTCACAGCTTACGGCCGGTTCCAAGATATGCGGCCGGCCGTAAAAGGAGATCCTTGCGGGGCCGTATAATAGAATCGTGAGTTAACTGAACCCCCGCAAGGAATCGCAGCCTTACGGCCGATTTACGGCCGATAATAGAATGAGGCCCTTAATGAACATTACACGGTAGTATGTGCTGCTCACAGTTGGGCCTGACAGGACAGAACTCAAAGGCCCTCATTCAATTGCGATTTGGCCAATTGAATAGGGCTCTAAATAAGCACATAGCATATATTTTTTAAAGAAGTTTTTAGTTTGTAAACATCTATCCAAAAGCAAGGTTTTCACTAACTAAAAACTTATTGTAAAAAAATATGCTATGTGCTTATTTAGAGCCCTATTCAATTGGCCAAAACGCAATTGAATGAGGCCCAAAGTAAGGCGACATCACATTAAAGACAATTGTGAGCAACCTGGAGGCTCAATAAAGTGTTATGCCAGGAAGGAACTAGTCTGACATGGTTGAATTGAAGGGGCTACTTTTTGTATACGTAGTGTGGGGTTAATTCTAGCTTTCAACCTAGATATCTAGCACCAGGTGGGGGAACTACCACCCAGGACATCCTTGCACCTTATAAGAGTGGACATCCTTGCACCTTATAATAACCTCCAGCAACGTGGTTATTCCAGTCACTCCCACTATTGAGGAGGAGTTAATGGGCCAAGAATCATTTGAGTACTTTCCTCTACTCTCATACGGTCTCCTGTGTCTATAAGTTGAATTTATATCCCCTAAAAAGATGTTAAGATGTAAAACAATCCCTGAACTTGACATTAAGAGTTGAGTAGTGACAGTCCTACATGTGTTTAACAGAAATATATGAAACTCCTGAAAAGGTAGTCATCTAATCTATACACTTAAGGATCACAAACATATGATCCATTGTGAAATAGCCTATGAGGAGGCATTCATTCAATATTCTGTCTGAGCTAAACAGTATTTCATTTCAATGTTTTTTTTTTCTCCAAAAGACAATATTCCAATTACATTTTAAATATGTCAGAAACCAGACTCCATAATAGGAATAAGTACTTCATATTCATTCTCTTTCCTTTAAATAAATACATATCAGTTTAAACAGATCCTAAGTCTACCTGTAGATGCCAGTAATGGAGTTGAGAAGAACTCATATGTGTTAACACCTGTGGCCAACAGGAGCCTTGAAGCACATGATAGAGCTCTCTCACACACAAGGATTCCTTTACTGAAGTGTGCCATAATGGACAGTCTCCATGGCTACATGTCTGAAGTTTGTACTGATGTTTACTGCATTACAACTTTACTACTGCAAAACACTCTTGAAACTTCTTTTGAATTTTGGAAAGTGATTATGAGTGGATGTGTGAAGTCTCGGCATCAAAATAAGAATTTGAGTTTATTTCATGTTGGCGTATATTTAGTTGCTGGCTTTCTTGCTGTTGTCCCTTTCCTTCCACAAATTCCTGATCATTTACAGAAGAGTTGAGAAAAACATGTTCACTCTGATCTTTGCATCACAACATGCAAATGACATGGGGGTGGGGATAGACATTAATATGTGTTTAGCAAACTAAAACTATACAGAGAAACAAATAGGGAAAAGGAATCCATTGAAAGGGAATAGGTTGGTGCTGCCATTTGCAACAATGTTGAGATCCAAGGCAAGTTAAGACACTTACAGTTGTGAAGTAATTATCAATAGAAATTAAACAGTTTTTAGATAAATATAAATATGATAATTTAATGTTTCATAAGGTCCCAGTGTAGATAAAGGACCATGTAACCATGTAACAAAGCATGAACAGCTATGTAACCCATAGGCTTAATGTTATGTGTAAACATAACTTTTGTACTGTACTTTTATTGGTTTAATTAACCCTTGTTTGAAAAATCATTCAAACCGAGTCTCTGTGACCTCATGGCTTTCAGACAATGAGTGTTATGTTAAAGGAGGTACATGTAGATAGACCCAGCATACCAGGGTAGGCAATAATATAAAAATTAAAAGTATTTTATTTACAGATGGCTTTATGGCTGAATTTCTAAAAACATATTTCTTTAACTAATAAGAGATGAAATAGATACTCACTACTTACACTGGCCTTATATGGACCTACTGGGTAATTTGCAAAGTAGAAATTATGCAACACAGTACAAAATATTAGCAGCAGAAGAAATGCACTTCTTATGTGATCGTAATGCTTTTACAGAAAGCACACAGGCAAAATAAGTCTGCTGAAAATGTCCTCTAACTAGGCAGTGTTTAAAACTGCAAATCAGCTGTATTTTTATGAACATTTTGTCTTGATATACTGCCCAATTTTTAGAGCATAGTCTCATGATATGTAAGCAATTTCTTACATCTGTTACAAAATTGAAAGTACAAAATAAAATAGCTGATTATTGCAGCAGTTTATGTGACACAGATACATAAGGGTTCCAATATTAAGATGTTCATTGGAGAGGTGAGGAGCTACATTATAGCCTGAAGGTGCAGGAATGGTGTTCCTATCAAATTATAAAACAAATGTTTGCAAGTCTACATACTTTAATGGACCACTGAAGTGTCGTATTTGAACTAGACTTAATTCATTTTTTTAATAAAAAATTAGTCTTTAATTTATTAACAATTATATGCAATTACTGCTTCTTTAAACAGAGCTTGATTTTTTTTTAAACTAATTAGATTTCCATTAGTTCTATTAAAATCACTGACACTAAGGATTGTAATATTTCAACATTTTTTTTAAAATCATGAAGCCTGTAGAAGCAGAATAAAAAGAAAAATGTTGGGCCCCACTTTATCATAATTGGACACACTAGACCTTGGGAAAAAATTTGCCACTGCTAATCTTGCATCTACTCGGGTCTCTGCGCAATTTACTAAATTAGGTCCTCGATGAGCCCTGCTTGTTATAGAGTAATCTCTGCACCAGCAGACAATTCAGATGACAGCATCATTTCTGATGAGGCAGGCACCATCAGACCCCTTTTCCTAGGATCTACAAATCCCACACCCTGTACCCTAGTACAAGCAGACTGCGACACCACCTTTATTTAGTGTGTCCAAAATCAGACTGGCAATTCTTTATTATTCAAGACACATTTTCAGATAACACAATACACCAATACACAGTTTGAATATAATTCTAGCATCCTAGCGCCTACTTCTAACACAGATACATTATTACAGTGCATATAACATAATGTAGTACTGTTGCCCACACCACACTACACACAAAAACAATCAAGTCAGTCCCCACAAAAAGTTCCAAGTCCGTTGTAATAGTTCATGACCTTAGCACCCAGTGTGCCAGCTTTCCAAATAGCAGAGTTACTTGTGGGGTGCAAGGGGCCCCATCATGGCCCCCAAATCGTTCATGACACCCTATGAGCCAGGTTAATGCTACAATATTTTTTAGATGTTATAAGGGTTAATGTTAGGTGCCATGGGGTTCCATAAGGATATTAGGGAAGGTATGGGTTTAGTGAATTCAGAGAACGTCAGATATCTCTATAGCTGTAGGTTACATGCCACTAACACATCCATAACACACCCCGATAACTACAACTTGTAAACAGCTGCAATTACAGTGTAGCTACCTATAACATGGGAGAAGGTGCTTAAATAAATCTCCCAGTAAGCTTAGAAGCTGCATCACGGATTAGCAAATATGATGCTTTAGCATGGGTGTAGGAACTGGGGGGATGTGGGCACCCCCCCCCCCCCCACACACACACACACACACACAGATTTTTTTTAGTTTGTATGTATGTATATATAAGCTATTTTGCGGCCTCTGTATACAATTAACTATATCTCTGCCATAATTATTCTGGCTCCTACACTTTAGTAAATTCCCTCCCTTGTTCCCTTGTGAGCCCAATAAGTTGGGGTTCTTTTTGGATAGCATGAAAAATGTACTATACATTGTGCAAGCTTTTTTGCTGCACAGTACACCTGATGAATTATGCATCACACTTCTGATGCAGTATCTAATTTATCTGTGTGGCTCAGATATACCAATCCGAGGGAAAATCTACAAAATTGTGACACTTCAAGAATGATCAGTGCACACAATGAGATCTAACTGCATGATAACACTGGCATGAACCTTTTTGTCAACATAGAAACAAATAAGCACTTTCAGTTTTAGCTCCCATGTTTCCGAAGTGCAGACAGAAGATTTCTCTGAATTATAAGTCCACTGCTACTTTATTAGGCCAGGAGAAACTAAAATTGTGGATTTTACTGCAGTATAACTGCATATAAAAAAGTAATAAATGAAAGGCTTTATCATTTATCAGTTATCATATTATGAAGTGTAAATCATCAATAGTATGGTTTAAAAATAAGACAATAGTGGATCTTTAAATGTATATAAAGACACTACATGCCAACTGCTCCATGTAAATCTTTTTAACATTTCCGAAACAAAAATGGTATGTCTGCATTTGTTTTCCTAACTTAACCTCTATTCCATAATACCAGACAGTCTATTTTTCTGTAAATGTACATATGAGCAAAAACCTCAAAATTGTATACAGATGGAACAGTTGTAAAAAAAATATATATACAGTATGTTAAATATATGCTGGATTTTGCCTTGGTGTTCTTTACAATTCAGCTGTTATTTGTTTGCTCATGCTGAATAAACTAAAACATCTATGCTATTAAAATAGTTTTAAATCTAGGCTTTATGGCAGTAATGCTGTAAAACTCCTATATTTCAAGAAAATGTATTTTATTGCCCTTTTTTCCTTCAAATGATAATGCAAGAGACCAATGTGGCAAAATGGTATACTTTCATTTGTATATCGAGAAGAATTAAAGGACCACTGCAATGCTCTAACAACAGGAACTAGATTATTTAATTAGACCTTGATGAACAACAACATTCATATACAATGATTTAAAAAGTACTTTTCAGTAATAAACTTGTTTCCAACGATCAGACTCTGAAGATATATATCCACTATAAGGTCAATGGAAGGAGGTGACGTTGTCTAGAAGGCAACTGCTAAATTTTCAGACACAATGTGTAAGCAAGTGGTCTCTATTTGTTAAAGACTTGCTTGTAAAATCAATTTTCCTTTGCAGCAAGATTTTGCTGTGAGGGTGGGCACTGAAAAACTATTTGTCCTCTAATAACATTGCTCTTAAAAAGTCCTTTGGACTTGTTTTCTCAGAATAACCCATCTTCCCCCCTTGATGACCTTATCAGAGTGGAGGTAATCAACTGAACTTAGGGATAAAACGTTAAAGTTTGAAAGTAAATTTAATACTCAACATTGCTATTATTACCGTAATCATCAACTGGGATTTTTTTTTAACGATCTATGCATAATTAAACTCAAATAAAGATTGCCTTGCTAGACCTTTACAATGGTCCTACACAATCCTACAGTTAGTGTATGTATGCAGTACTGATATAAATGGAATTACTGTAAAAGACAAAGTATGTTGTTGGTTACACCCAAAGACTTCAGTAAATTTGTGAGACCAATCCTCAAAACAGAAGACATAGTATTATTTAATTTGGAACTTAATATGCACAATGCTTTTCATGTACTGTGAGTCATACATTAAACTAGCTCGTGTGCTGTGTCAGTAATCTATTTTACAAATATGCCTCATTTTATCTCTCCAAACATACAGCCCCATTAAATTTCCCTGGCGTGTAGCCCGTAACGGACCCCGCAAGACTTACGGATATTAAATTGGCCTCTTAAAGCTACTCGCAAACAATCTGCAGGTTACAGGTAGAAAAACCCTACGGGATGTCCATGGTCTCCAAATAGTTCAACACAGTAAAAGACAATATAAATACACCAGTGTACTTTAAAATATGTGGAAAAGCATGGAAAGTCCTTACAATTACTTGCAAAACAATCGCTAAAAAAAAAATAGGCATTAAACAAAAATTTATTTTATCATATGTTGGAATGGTCATGTATATGCCAATATGAAAATTCGTACTGCAACATGCATAAAGCAATTAAAGCCACACTACCTAATTAAATAGCAACACAAAAACAACACATGATTCCATATTAACCCTTTCTCACTCAAAGAGGCTCTAATATGGACCCTGGAATATATATATTATTGCATATACATCTCGCTCATCACATCTACATTGAAAAAGCAAATTGTGGCCAAATTACACCGCCAAATCACATATATCAAGTACTAGGGGAACATTTTTTTTATTTGTTGGACTACAGCACATGTAGCTAGATCTCTGCCTGTGCTGCATGCCAAAGATACTGGAGTGGGTTTCCAGTTCCTTCTCTAGTGGACTGTGATTTGTCTGACCTCTCTGCCCACCTACAATGGCCCTAGATGGTATAGCTCACAGCTTCATTAAGGTAACGCAAAACCATTCACCACCACCACTTAGCAATCTACAAGGGAACCAGGGTAACATACACCCTACTAATGTAAAGTGATGCATAGCAAAACATAATGGGAGGTCACCAAATGGGAATGGCTATACATCTTGGCACATGGCCACCAGCAATGGCACGGCACTCTTCAGGATGGGCGTAGCAGAGATGGAGGTGAGTTGGCTGTTGATCCACGTGCCTCTGCACAGCCTCCATGTGCTTTTGCGTCTTTCCTGATGGGTTAGAGTAGATTAGTGTGGTATATCTCTTAGCATTGCTAAGTGGTGGTTGTGAAGGGCGTTGTGTACTGCAAAAAAGCTGTGAGCTATACCATGTAGGGTCACTCTAGGTGGGCAGGTCATAGCAGAGAGGTCCGAAAAATCACAGTTCACTAGAAAAGAAACTGGCAACCCACTCCAGTATCACCTGTCATATTCCTATTTGGCCCTCAGGGGAATGTTGATACTCCACAATATCACTAATTGGACATTGCATGTGTATTACCCCTTCAATTTGATTATATAAGATATATATTATTATATGATATCTAATGCTAGTGTGACTATTATTTTTGTTATATGTATTGATCTATTGCATAGTAACTAGGGCTCATTAGTTTTACTCAATTCTGCAGTTCATAATGTGTAAACCCTGCTCTTTAAAAGTAAATGATATTATATTTGTAACTTCAGTGACCCTTAAAATATTATAGCTTAAAGAACCACTGTGATCCAAAACCTCATCATGCATTTAAAGTTGTATAAAATATAAAAGTCCTCCCAGCATGAAAAATAAATTATATTGATTGAAATAAATTATCACTAAAACAACTAATAGGCAGTTAATCAATATGTTTAATTCTAAAACTAAAATGTTGTTTATAAAATATACAAAACAGGGTGGGGGCAGAAACACAAATAAACTTCATATTATTTGATTTTGCTTGCCTGTCATTTTAATGATAGGATAAGATATAGTTGACACTACAAAATTGTTACAAACATTTTAAAATACATTTTATTTCTTCCCATAAGAGTAAGAATACAGTATGTGTAAGAAGCAGGCACTATAGTCATAAAAAAACTGTTTGTGTACTGTTTTCAAACATTACATTTTAAATGCATGCTAGAAATTTTGGGACTGCAGTGGCCCTTTATATCTATTATCTGTTTCAATCCATTAGTCAGATGAACTAAATTATGGGGTTTCAGAGTATCAGAAATTATTTGAAGAGGGTGAGCTTCTAGCATACACAAGTGACTATCATTTGTTGGTAAGAGTAAAGCACTTAACTTCAAAGTCAAAAAACAATGCTCTAATCTTCACATTATAAGAGTGCATGGTGACTACAACATACTATGTACACTGATCATTGGTTGGAGAAATACTGTAGAAAGCTAAGATATTGATACAATAGATTTGCTTCTATTATGTTTGGCGGTTAAATTGTGTTCTTATATTAAAAGACCTTTAACTTTACTTATTAGGTGAAATATGTTCTACTATAATTTGCCTATATAGGAAAAGGGAACCGATGGTGGGCTCCGGTACTGCCACACAGTACGGGAAGGGATTGTATACAGGTGTTTGATCAATGTTGTATGTAATATATGTGGATCAAGTAATTAATCATTTATATATTGTGGACTTGTAATTTTGATGAAGTTCTTTATATAATTCATGTTGGGATTTTATTCAAGATCACTGCAATATATTCTAGAATATATGGATTATTATTATTAAGATATCAGATTAATATATTATATGAATTGCCCTAATTGAATAAGGCACTGCACTTTATATTGCAAGACGACTCTTTAAGATTCGCTACATATATTTATTGATTCAGTATTAGAGATTGCTATCTTTAGGGTGGATCATCCAAATATTTTTACAATTTTATACAGCACATTGTTTGAATATTTTATGTTCATTACAATTTGTCTTTTTATGTATCTAGTTATGTTTCTCTTTGTTGGTACTTCTGTAATTTGAAAAAAAAATATATGATAGTATTTTATCTGTGGATCAATTAATCCAAATTAGAAGTTATTTTTCCTTTTTTTTTAAGTACATAGGAAAATGTAATAATTCAGTCAGTTCCAGAAGGTCATGAGATCAAACCTAGTCCTATGCTCTATAACACATCTATGCATGTACTTTGCAACATACCCAGCACCATAAAGAGTGGCTCCAGACTCCAAATTTGAGTGCTGGCAGTACTTTATTACCAGAGAATATTTGTTCAAGTGCCATAACAGGGCCCAACTAGCCACACAAAACTTTAGTTGTGTCTGTATCATCATGGTCTTTCCTTTAATGTCACCTCCTTGAAAGACAGTCCCTATTTCAATGTTAAAGCAATTATCTTCATGAATTTTGGCACGAGTAACTTTGTTTCAAAGGGGGTGTTCTCTCTTACCCATGATGATACAGACACAACAAAAGGTATATAGGGTTAATTGTGCCATGTCAGTCTACTAGTCAAATATGGAGTTTGAAGTTACTCTTTATGGTTCTGTGTATGTTGCAAAGTACATACATAAATATATCATAGTTCATAGCCCTAGCTTGGAATCATAATGAAAACATTTTTTTAAAGATAATAAACTTCTTTATCTCACAACCTTCTGGAACTGACCAAATTATGACATTTTCCTATGTAGGGAAACATAGCAGGAGTCATTTCACCTAATATGTAAAATGTTTCATATATTAACAACACACTTTTCTAAGTAACTCCCTAACTTGCAAGAAGCAAGTCGCTTGCCTTCGGCGCTCCTTGCCAGCAACTGCGACCCTCGCAAACTTTACGTCGTAACGCAAACAACATACGAGACACGTTACCACTCATTACAACCTCGCAAAAATCGTCTGCAACCCGCGGATAGGAAAAAATGAAAAACACAATAAATACACACAGCCAATACATAAAAAGCTTACCTACAGCAAGAGGGAGCATCCAGGACCTCAAAAAATGAAGTTACACCTTAATTTAACTCAAAATAAAATAGTTTAGACACTCAAAAATTCTCTAAGCGAGAGAAAAAATGGCCGCCGAACAAAACAAAAACAAGGCTACAGCACTGTAAACACGCAAAACACCACAAGAAACACGCAAAACACCACAAAACACCTACGGATATTCCGCTACAGACGTATACCACACATTACCCGCCATTTTAGAACAATGCGGAAGTACACAACTACGCTAACGGTTTCGTCTCGCGCACGCACACTATTACACTGCACACATTCATCACGCTTACACAGCAGCTCCACACCACTAATGCTGCAGCAACATCAAAACAGATTGCCAGCTCTTCAACACAATGCTTCCTGCATATATTACTTAAAAATAGGTAAAGTATATTACTTTATTAATCTATTAGTTATTTTATTATTATACACCAAATAGCATTAGCTCACTTACAATTTCATTGCCGTCATTTTTTGACTGGCAATTCGCTAGTACTATATAATCGTCAGTGTATATTGTACTGTATGTTACAAAAACCTTTTGTAACACAGAGGTCAAGTGCTTCACTCAAAGCCACAAATAATAATCACTTGTGTATGAAAGAAGCTCACTCTCTTTATAATACTCTGAAACACCATAATTGAGTTAATCTAATTTTACTTGTAAGGGATTAGAAGTGTTTGTACTACAGTGGCTCTGCTCTAGCATGGATTTAAAATGTAATAATTAAACGGTACAAAATTGTTTTTGTTTTTTTGTATGACAAATAATTGATCTATAGTGTCTGCTTATTCATTATCTATGCATGTATTGTATTAAATGTATAGGTAAATACAATCTTGTTTTTTGTGTGTTTATGCCTCCCCTGCCTGTGTTTTGTATATCAGTATGGGGTTAGTTCCTTCTCCCCTGTGGTGGAGAACTGCTATCACTCATTTCAGAAATTACCGTAAATGTATTGTGTATTATACTATATAAGGTTATAGATTTATAGTGCTAATACTGTCATAACAGAATATTTTATCGGCACCTCTTCTTCCACACACTCTTTGACTGTTGGCACACTCCAAATTTCAGATCTAGGACCCTCTTCTCAATCTATACATCCTCCTTTGGCACCCTAATAAAAAAAATTGTATTTCAGTATCATGTTTATGTGGATGACACTCAAATCTACATCTCAGCACCAGATCTATCCCCCTCTCTTCTAGCTCATGTTACCAAGTTCCTCTCAAGCGTCTGTCAAAGAATGTGCTCCTAATCTTCCTAATCTGCACTACAGCTTACACTCCTCAGATATCTATCACTGTTGACAATGCCATCATCACCTCCCAGGCCCAATGTTTTGGTGTTCTATTGGACTCTGCCCGCTCTTCCATTCCTCACATACAGTACAGTCAATAGCCATACCATGTAATAAAAAAAAAGGCCAAAATATTGCTTCTATTAGTCCACTAACATCCGAGATAACAAGTTTTCGAAACTCTGGGAGCTTTACAAATGTAAATCCCCAAGCTATTCTATGGCTCCAGGAAAAAAAAAATCCTTAAAACGAACTGACCCAGGAGGGTTTTGAGAACCTCTCTAGTCTCGCAGGAGACTCCCAGCCTGGATCTCAGTAGTCTCCATAGCAACACTACAGAATGCTAACCACATTACCCTATCCCTGACATCATCTCATATCCCTTTCTATCTATATAAACCCAGGGAAGGAGTTAAATAATAATAAGTAATGCAGGAGGTTAATGACCCCTCCGCCTATGACCAATCTCTCCTTATGAGACGGGTAATCCTCCCTTCCTACCCGTTACCTACTATGAGCTTGATGATCCCCTGGGGATTCCCCCTTCCTACCATGAATATGGGATTTCCCTAGGATTCCTCCTTAATACCATAGTACTTAATATTAAACCAGATGGCACAGGATCATCATTGACCTCCATGGCACCTAACATTAACCCCTATACCATGGGGTCTCCATGGACACAAGATTATACTTAACTATACTTAACATCCTCACTCTTCAGCCCTGGATAAGCAGATACATCCATGTTGACAGAATAATTGTTCCTCTTCAGTCTTGTTTGAAGCTATTGGCGCATCTTCAGCGCATGGAAATGGGCCTCCTCCTAAAATACTCACTGCTCTTAAAAAAAAAATACTTTCAACAGAACTCCTCTTCTGTGGACTATATGGATCCCCATGGTTATACTTTAAATGGGGGATCCCAATGGCTCATAGTGGTTAGGAATGGGGGGTCCCCAGTCTCCTATGAGATAGCGTGTCATAGACAGAGGGTTTGTAAACCCCCAACATTAGTTTTTATTATAATTTTCCCCCTTCCCTGCCATGGGAATTAATTTATATAGATAGATAGGGCTATTGGTGGATATTAGAGCTAGTGTAGTGTGTTCATGGTAGTGATTAGCGTTCCAAAGCATTGCTATGGAGATTACTGAGCTTTAGACTTGGAGTGTCCTGCAAGCATGCCGTGAGTACATGTTAGGACTAGAGAGCTCTGGACAAACCCTCCAGGATGCGAGTCAGTTAACTTTTACACAATTATTTTCCAGGAGCCCTGGTATAGCTCCAGTAAGTAGATTTTAAAAGCTCACTGATTTTAGGTAAGCACCTAGAATAAGAAGATAACAATCTGTATATGCTTATATAAATAGATATATAAACAAAATAAACACTGTAATGTCATTTTTACCTTAGTGATTATTTAATTGACTTCTACATAAAGTCTCATGCATCATGTAGACAGATTACACCCGTCAACTCAAACTCAACATGTCTAAAACTGAACTTCTAATCTTTCCACCCTCTACTACAGCTTCCACACCTCAAATATCTCTCACTGTTGACAACACCATCATCGCCCCTACCTCCCAGGCCCGTTGTCTTGGGGTTCTACTGGATCCCGCCCTCTCTTTTATTCCTCACATCCAAGCAATAACAAAATCATGTCAGTTTCACCTAAAAAACATCTCCAAAATTCGTCATTATCTTACAGAAGACACAGCTAAAATTCTAATTCACTCTCTCATCATCTCTCGACTCGACTACTGCAATTCCCTCCTTGCTGGCCTCCCCATCTCTCGTCTGTCTCCCCTCCAATCCATAATGAACGCCTCTGCTAGACTCATCTTCAATACCAAACGATCAGTGTCTGCAGCCCCTCTCTGTCAATCACTCCTCTGGCTTCCCATAGCTTCCCGAATCAAATTTAAAATCATGACCCTAACACATAAAGCCCTCAACAACAGTGCACCCCCTTATATCTCTGCTCTTGTTTCAAAATACTCTCCCAACCGGCCCCTTCGTTCTGCTAACGACCTTCTTCTTTCCTCCTCTCTCATCACCTCCTCTCACTCCCGTCTTCAAGACTTTTCTCGTCCTTCCCCATCCATTTGGAACTCCTTGCCCCGCTCCATTAGATTATCTTCCTGCCTCAAAACCTTTAAGAAATTATTAAAAACACACCTGTTTAAAAAATCTTATCACCTTCAGCCTTAACATGTACAACTGAACACTCCACAGCTTAATAACACTCACACCCACAATCTACAGTACAACACACAGACCCCTCCACTTTACTGAACCAATTGCTTTCAATTGTATTTGTCACCCTCTTGTATCACACCTAAACCCTTAGATTGTAAGTGTGCGAGTTTTCAATCTTGTGTCAGGCCTTGGAAACAAGCTCTATGTACATTTGATTTTATGCTCAAAAACAGGGCCCTCCATTCTTTACAAGGTGTTTAATTTGTTTTCTGCTATGTACTCAACCCCTGTACAGCGCTACGGAATATGTTGGCGCGATATAAATAAAGATAATAATAATAATAATAATTACAAGATACTCTTTGTTGGACACTTGAACCTTCAAAGTTTAGTACACATTGGAAAAGTAAATAGTAAAATCACTCCTGGCAGTTACTGTGGTCATCTAAATCATTTGAGTGTAACTGGGGAGTTATTTGCTTGTCTAGTCACGCTTGAAGGAAGAATAATACCATCTATTTGCTTTGGATTTTAACTCAAATTACTTACAGCCACAGGTCTTGTGCAAGGGACAGATTATAGCAAGTTATAGGCTCAGGTGTTAAGTTGTTAGTCTTGCTATGGAGACAGTGTATATTTATTTACTGATACTGTTTATGTTTCAAATCACATGGGACTAACAGTGCAATTGTGTGGTTAGAGCAACCCAATTTAAGGCAGTAGCAGAGTGGAGAAGAGCTTGAAACAGCAGGTACTTGGCAGAGGATTCATAATTAGTTAGCACATTGCTTGGTGTTGGTAGAAGAGTGTAAGGACAGCACAATGCAGAGTGCCTAGCTAGTACTGGGGCAGGTCAGTGTGGAGATACTGATGATGAGCAGCATTGGAATCACACTGTGATGGTGCTGGGGGAGTATTCCAGTTGCAGCACTGTTTTGTGGATGCTAGGCATAGTATAGGATGTGTAGGGGAAGTGTAGTATAATATGGACTATTACAGAAGAATTACAGTTCAGAGACAGAACATCATAGGATGCTAGGCAGAGGCGAGGCGTAGGTGTAGTACAATAAAGGATGGTAGTCTACCCAGGGTCTGTACAGTAATAATATATGAATTACATGAATTCGGTACTTATGGGCGGCAGCATATCTCTCATCTTCTCAAATGCCAAATACGGACACATTCTTGCAAAATTGTGCACTATTACGTGGTACTACCACCCTTTTGTAGGGAGTCTAAATATTTTTTGGAGATATAATCTTAATATATGAGAAACAGACTTATATGTATGCATGTTGCAGTGTGCGGGTATTAATATGTAGAATGTAGAATATTTCATAAAGATTTCAAGACAATAAAACAGGAAGAATTGGAAGTGAGACATTGGCAGGGCTGACAAAGGTTTTCCCCTTCAATCTTAGGCTTTCCTTCAGAAATGACCATTTAGGAGCCTAAGAGGAACTGGTATAAATCCACTGAATAGAAAGGCTGCCGCCCCAATAGGAGGAAGGTTGGGAAGTATTGGTACTGGACCAGTCTATTGGTAATAGAGAGGAGGTGTGGTGGTAGCAAATTGCAGTAAGCTTGGCAAAGTAGAGGTACAGTATAGGGGACTAAAAAGGCACAAGAAAAATGAGAGATCTCAGAGACATTCAGGGAAAGTACCTTGTAAAATGCCATGGATTGTTGGGCATAGACAACATTGCTGGAGTTGTACAGAACATTTGTGAAAAAGGCCATGCAGAAGAGACAAGGGGGTCTAAGCAGAGGAGCAGAAAGCTGTAGGAGAGGAGATGTATGGAACAGCACAGTGCAAGGCTGAATAGTGCAGCAAGGAATCGTTTAAGACAGAAGAGAAGTAACAGTATTCAGATAAGTGTAATACAAGAGAAACAAGACTACGAGTTGCTGAAGAAAAGGAGAGTAAAGACAGGTTAGGTAATCGGTGTCAGTGGAGATCACAGAAAACTCCTAAAAATTTTACCACTTCAACACATCAAACTACTACTAGAAAAACACTGTAACTGGCTCATTCACTTCTGCTAGTTCCTTAATAGTCTCTCCATTTGTTCAGGATTTGCTGCACTCAACTTTTGAAATGGAGCAAGTAACCCAGACACTACTGATCTCGGCCATCTCAAATGAGAGGTCCAAAAACTGGAGAAAGGTAACTGCTGCACAACTTTTTTTTTTTTTAACTTTGGTGTAAGAAGCACAACATTTATTATCCTGCTCATAAACACTTTGGCTGAGAGTTTTGATCATGAGGCATTGTTTAACAGAGATTTGGACAGAGAGAAGCCAGAAGGCTTTGTTAGATAATTGGATCTGAATGAAATTTACAACCCTCCCCCTCACTGACACAGAAGCAGACTACTTGCATAAGGAAATACAAGCAACATTTTCCAAAAATATAAACTCCCTGTCACACAAACAAAGCTTCCACCAACATATTATGAATGCCTCCAGGGTCCGGCAGAGGCTTCAGAATATATTTTTATAATTAAAAATAGCTTAATGACATTTCCCATTCTTAATTATGCTATTAGACAAAATGTTTTCAATATGTATATATATTTTACATTATACAATGGTTGTTTAAATGAGCATGACTAATTGAAAATGCACTTGTTTCAAGGCAGTTAAACAAACATAGCATGTCTGCTGCCAATATTGTATGAATGTTATAGGGCCTTTATTGCAAATTTGTCTCTCACAAAACTGGCAGCTGCAGGTGGGAGATATGTTGGCATCAAAAGAGACGCAAGTCCCAGGTAGGAAACAAGATTTTTTTTGCACTGGGTGTGAACAGTTTATGTGGTTGTATCAAATTTCAAGTCATGCTATCCTAAATCTGTGTTCTTATTGTGTAATAAAATAACAGTCTTAATGGATCAGGCAGATTAAGATTTTATTACATTCATTCAATAACATTAAGTAGGTATGTATATATAAAGTGCTGATAAATACTGCTACTACTCTACAGGTATAGTAAATATACGAGTCTATGACAATTCATACTTACACACAATGATATGAAAATGAGTTAAAGGACCACTGTAGCTCATGTAAAAATTTGTTTGTGAAGAATTTACAAGACTAACAACATTTGCAGCTGTGTCATGGACATCACATTGTTTGAGAAAATCTACATTTTTAAAGAGTATCTATGAGTATAGAAATCCATTTTGTGTTTGCTACATCTCTTCCTCCAAACTTGATCATGAGTGTATGTGTTTTGACCAAATAGGTAAGGGAGGGGTGGAGAATGAGAGAGGATAGAGAGATTTGCTTAAAATAATTGGAAATTTAAATTTACACCACACACTATTCTCCTCACTGGCCCAAAAGCAGGAAGTTGCATTAGTAGGTGCAACCACAGCTCCTTCTACCTACGTATCTTGGAAAGATTTAAAGCATAACATTTAAAGATTACAACTCTGTTATCCAATGAGTTTAACAAGATTGAAAAATAACTGCATGTGAGATAAATCTAGGATTTAAAAGTCAGAGGTTGATAAGAATATGTTGAAAATGGCGCTCATCGCGAGGCCCAAGAGTTAGAAGGGGGAGAGGCTCACAATGAGCACCAAAGGCGCTCAACGTGAGACCCGCAATGGAGAGGGTGGAGAGGCTATGAACGGCTTCAGAGTTACGGGCTTAAAAAAAATTGGGTTCAAGCCTGTAACTCGGAATCCATTTGGAGGCCCCCAAAAGACGTCAATTGATTACAAAATTAGCTTGCAACCTCACACACAGCACAGAGGGAGAAGCAGGGAGTCTGTAAGTGATGTTAAAAGCTAATTTGCTATTCGATTGGCATCTTTTTTGCGGTCTCAGAACAGCTATGGAAAGAAAAAAATGGCTGCCGTAAAGCCGTCATTTTTTTTTCAAGCCTGTAAATCAGAAGACCATTTCGGCCTTGGGGAAATTGATCAATTTCCCAAGCCGCAAATGGTTTCACACCTGGAAATGGAAAAAGGAGCACAGAGGGAGAGGGTGAGGCCTGCAAGTTGTGGATTTGCAGAGGCCTGCATTGATCGGCAAATCCTCTCATTGCGTGGCTCGTGATGAGCGCCTGCCAAGGCACAACCACTCATCACAAGGCCTCTAAAGTAGTGGGGTGGAGGCTCGCAGTGAGCACCAAAGGCTTACATTTTGTTGCATGTCATTTTTAAATGGCCATGTGCAGCACGGACAGCAGCTAGATTGCGGGTTAGTGAGTCAATAAGATGCTGGAAGGTTGGCAAGGTTATCTGGAGCCATGAAGACTGCAGTGCATCTGACAGCTGCTGAAGAGTGTGTGGTGGAAGATTCATATGGCGAACATGGTGATTGAGATAGTCCCATGGGTGTTTAATGGGGTTCAAGTCTGGGGAATTTAGAGGCCAGGGAAGTACGTGGAAGTGTTCTTTGTGCTCCTCCAACCACTCCCAGACAATGTTGGCAATATAACATGTTGCATTGTCCTGCTGGAAGACCCCATCCACTCCAGGGAAGACAGTCAACATGCATGGGTATAGAATGATCTGCAAAGATGGATAGATACCCCAATCAGCTGAAAGTGCGTTCCAGGGGTATGAGTAGACACAGCATGCAAACTGAAGCCGTCATCAGCTTTGGAGCCCCCTACGCAACAGGGTTGGTTGTCCTGTCATTTTAGACACACATCTGATAGCCCCTTGGTACGTTTGGACAGTGAGTTGGCCCTCACACACAATTGCAGCCGACATTCAACTCTGACATCAATGGCAGATACAGTTGTGCTTAAAAGTTTATATATTTTGAAAATATCACTGATCATGCAAAAAAAAATCCTTTAATGAAGGATAGTGATCATATGAAACCATTTATTATTATATAGTTGTTCGGCTGCTTTTTAAATGATAAAGATAACAGAAATCACCCAAATGGCCCTGATCAAAAGTTTACATACCCTTAAATGTTTGGCCTTGTTACAGACACACAAGGTGACACACACGGGTTAAAATGGCAATTAAAGGTTAATTTCCCACACCTGTGGCTTTTTAAATTGCAATTAGTGTCTGTGTATAAATAGTAAGTAAGTTTGTTAGCTCTCATGTGGCTGTACTGAGCAGGCTAGATACTAAGCCAGGGGGAGCAGAAAAGTACTGTCAAAAAACATACATAACAAGATAAGGAAACTTCATAAAGATGAAAAGGGATATAAAAAGATATCCAAAGCCTTGAAAGTGCCAGTCAGTACTGTTCAATCACTTTTTAAGAAGTAGGAAATTCGGGGATCTCTTGATACCAAGCCAAGGTCAGGTAGACCAAGAAAAATTTCAGCCACAACTGCCAAAAGAATTGGTTGGAATACAAAGAAAACCCCACA
This sequence comes from Discoglossus pictus, assembly GCA_027410445.1. Taxonomy (NCBI): domain Eukaryota; kingdom Metazoa; phylum Chordata; class Amphibia; order Anura; family Alytidae; genus Discoglossus; species Discoglossus pictus. The sequence continues at coordinate 338,359,590 of CM050167.1, forward strand.
GGTAACCTCAGGAGAAATGCAGGCTGCTTTGGAAAAAGACAGTGTGATTGTTTCAAGGAGCACAATACAATGATATTTGAATAAAAATTAGCTACATGGTCGAGTTGCCAGAAAGAAGCCTTTACTGCCCCAATGCCACAAAGAAGCCTGGTTATAATATGCTCAACATCACCTTGACATGGCTCACAGCTTCTGGCACACTGTCATTTGGAGTGATGAGACAAAAATAGAGCTTTTTGGTCACAACTATCAGCGCTTGGAGAGGGGTCAACAAGGCCTATATTGAAATGAATACCATCCCCACTGTGAAGTATGATGGGGGCTGACTGATGCTTTTTTTGGGAGGGGAGCTATAAAGGCACAGGGAATCTTGTGAAAGTTGATGGCAAGATGCATGCAGCATGTTAACAGAAAATACTGGCAGACAATTTGCATTCTTCTGCACGAAGCTGCGCATACGACTCTCTTGGCCTTTCCAGCATGAAAAATACCCAAAACACAAGGCCAAGTTGACCATCCAGTGGTTACAGCAGAAAAAGGTGATGGTTGTGGAGTGGCTATCAAAGTCTCCTGATCTTAATATCATCGAGCCAGTCTGGGGAGATCTCAAACGTGCAGTTCATGCAATACGACCAAAAACTTTACATGACCTGGAGGCATTTTGCCAAGACAAATTGGCGGCTATGCCACCTGCAAGAATTAGGGGCCTCATAGTCATCTATTACTAAAGACTGCACACTGTCATTGATGCTAAAGTAGGCAATACACAGTATTAAAAACTATAGGTATGTAAACAGAGTCATTTTATTGTTTTCTTTGTTGCTATGTTTTTGTTTTATGATTGTGCCATTCTGTTAAAACCCTGAAACAAGTTCCCCAAGTGGGCACAGGAATGGAGGAGTTTAATTATTTTTCCTGCTGTTACAGGATCCAATATTTTTTGAAAATTTAGGGGATACTCTCCCAAGAAATGTATATTGTATAAAGTTAATTTGATTTTATTGTACTTCATGGATTTAGATATACGTAGTGCAATTTACGTATTGTAATTTATATAGGCACAGGGATTTCTATATATATCATTGTTTCTACTCTCTGTTGAGGGCTTCTCTCTTTCCTTCTTTATATGGTAGAAGCTTTAGCCAGATGTGGGGCTACTTTATAGAGCCTTCCAGGCAGGAGGACCCACAGAGGTCATCTACTACTATCCCTTTGCCTAAGATGCATAGATGCATAAAATCTTCTGGGACCACCCTTTACTCTTCTGCATGCTACCATGATCAACATCTGTGACCTGCTAGCTCTGCATTTTAGTAGTTGAAGACTTCTGGGTTTTACTAGGAATATAATACACCTATGTATCTGTTTAGTTTTATGTAATGTATTTAATTAAGCAAAGCAAACACATGGAACCTGTTCGAAACTCCTCTCTGTAGTTCATGCAGCTCATGAATAGACAGACTGTATATTTCAGTGTTTCAAAATAGCATGTCAGTGACCTCTCTCAAGCAGCATGTTGCAGAATGTTGCCAGTGATTGGTTACTGTGAGACACTGCACTCCCTGTACTGAAGTATACTGCCTTCACGAGTCTCAGAAGGGAGAAAATAACTGGGAACTATTTGATAGATTATAGGCAGAAAAAAAACAGAGCTTTTAATAAAATAAAGTACACAAAAGTAAAGAGATGCATAGGTATATTATATTACTAGTGAAATCCAAAAGCCTTTCATGTCACTTTAAGACTATGCTATCCATAATTCATATGTATACCGTACTTTTTAAAGTACTTTTAAAAGGATATAATAAGTTAAATAAACTTATTTAAAATATTTACATAAAAAGATGCCTAGAGTCATTTTTCTTATGTTAATGTTTAAACCATCTATTCAGAACAATATGCTAAATAGTTTGTGTATCTTTATGCCCAGTAACTGTATTTGTTCATACAGGTCTGGTTTATACAGAACTCAGTATGTTTCTTTCTTACTGTGCTGAAGCCCATTACATCTTCCGATTAACATTTTTTAAATTCATTTATTTCAGGCGATTGAACATTATGTGAAACTGCTGGAAATTCTGAACTCTAAGCTTCCCTGTGACAGTGCAGATCTGGAACATCATCAAACCCAACTGGTAATTACCATCCTTACTGCTTGGTATTTTTATTAAAACAAAAAATAAGGTTTAAATCTTTACATTAACTATTACAATTTTCTGCTTCTAGTCAGAACGTTTGCTCCTCCCCAGAGTATTAGCTTTTATGAGTATTTTGACTTGTTTCAATATTGGTATTGTGTAAATATCCCTGGAATAGCTATTAGCTTAGGTTTAGTTGACATTTTAGGAGATTATCTTGCGTCAATTCTAAAGTTCCCTAAAATTTTTTATTGCGAGTGCAAGATGATAAAGGCCTTTTTGGATTAAGCAGAGTAATTTGCTAATCAAGCTATTATTTATTTTATATAACCTTTTGTAAGCTCTCACAAGAACAAGGCCCTCATCTCCTCCTGCACCAATGTATACAGTATGTTCACTGTGCTGCCTCATCTTATTTACCGTGTCTTCATAATGTATGTACTATTTTAATTATGCATTGAATTAAATCCTTGCACTGAGGAATATGTTGCCCTACAAATAAAATATAATGATATTTATGATATGCTGTCTGCGATCAGTTTTATACTTGGAGGTGGAAGGAAGAGGTCTGATTAGATATAGTATAATGCATATTTGCAAATTGCAAGCAAAGTATAATGCAAATTTGTATTTCTTAATGTACACTAAAGCATACCCTTTTGGATTGCTATATTCATGGTGAAAAGGCTTGTGCACTTCAATGAAGCATGTAGGGTCATCCAAAATGGCCAGCTCATAGCAATGAGGTCAGACAAATTGTAGCTTAGTGTAGAAGGAACTGGCAACCTACTTCAGTATGTTTGCCAAGAAGTCCTTATGGATAAGCACAACCAGACACAAGATGTGCTCGGCGTGCTGAACAACAACAAGACTACAGCATACTGAATTGGAGAAGTACAGCAGTGATTTAATAGGTACAGTATAGACTCCAAATGCCTAAAAATAACCAATAGCGTCAGATATAGATTTCATCCTGATCACAGGAGATTATTATGACACTGATTATTACTATGCTTATGAATATGGTTATGATGATGATGATTATTATTAGCGAATTGCCCGTCGAAAAATAAAATTGTAAGGCAGGTAATGCTGTTTGCCACAAAAAGTAAGTGTTTTGGACGTCTGAGCACCTTCTGTGCTAATTGCGAGCCTCACGCTGAGTGCCTTAGGCGCTCATCACGTGGCTTGCAATGTGCACCTCGGTTGGTGTATTTTTGGTTATCAGAGCCCCTTCGGCACCCATTGCAAAGTCTGCGCTGATTGCTTTCTGCGCTCATTGCGAGCCTCTCCCCTAGTGTACTTTTGCTCCTCTGAGCATCCTTGGCACTCATTGTGAGCCGTGCGCTGAACACCTTTGGCGTTTATTGCGATCCTGTCATCTGGTCCTTTTTTTTTCTCTATATGTATTTTTTTATGATAATTAATTAATAAAATCATAAATTAATATACTTTACCTATTTGTAATTAATATATACAGCAAGGAATATCCTGAAGAGCTAACAATCTTTTTTGATGTTCCTGCAGCATACAATGTACATTTGCACTGTTGGTGAGCTGAGGTGTAAGTGTCAGCAATGTGTGAATTGTATAGTGTAAATAGGCTGCGAGCTTGAGGAGAAACTGTTAGTTTAGGTTTGTAATTTTGCATTTTGTAATGGTAATGTTATTCGTTGCAAGTTAGTGTTGTAAAATGGCGGCGATTGTTTATGTGTTACGTGGGTGTGGATGATTTTGCGTCCTCCCTAATAGTGTATTTTATACCTCGTACTCGCTTGTGTAAAAGTCTTATGTGTCTGCCTGTTTTTTGCGTGTCTTTTGGTCGAGTAGGCTGTGTAGGCTAAGTAGTCTGTGTGCGCGAGCGCAAAGCTTTTGTTCAGGTGTGTAATTCTGCATTTTGGATTGGTAATGTTATTAATCGCAAGTTAGTGTTGTAAAATTGCAGCGATTGTCTATGTGTTAGGTGGTTGTGGAGCATGTCGCGTCCTCCCTAATAGTGTATATTATACCCGGTACGGTCTTGTGTGGAAGTCAAATGTGTGTGGCGGGTTTCTGCGTGTTTATTAATCGTGTTGTCTCGATTTCGTTTTTTACGGCCGTCATTTTTTCCGTCGCTTAGGCGATTTTCGTGTGAGTAAACTCGGCAAATTGTGGTTCAATTGTCGTGCAACCTGACTCCCAGACATCGTGGCTGTCCCCCTGTGCTGTGAGTGATGTTTTTTTGGTATTTTTGTTAATTTCGGTAGTGTTATTGTTGTTTTTGTAGGTGCGTGGTTCAGCTGTTAAGTAGTATTTTTTGGACCTCGGGTCGTATTTTGGCACATATAGAAAATGTATTTACCATCCCCAGAATTTCTACACAAACCTCAGGGTCCTGAGCTTTTATGTATGTAACACAAAGATTGTCATACACTCTGCCACTCTAAATCAGAAAGGCACTTCATTTGGACATCTTCTTTCATGCTTTCCAAAAAAACTACAACACTCTCTCTCTCTTACTTTTCTCCTCTAAGAGCTTTAAGATCCATCCGAGAAAAGAACATATAAATGTATTATTATTATTGTTATTATTAGTTTTATATCATAAATTACCCAGTTTCTTTTTAGCCAGTTGAGTATCAATCCTGTGTTATGGGAGCCTACGTTACACTCTGCCTATTATGTTAAAGGCATATTAAAGTGAGGTGGGTTATGAATGCATCCTGTAGAGGAGCATCATAACCCACCTAGCAAAAATGTTTGCATGGAAAAATGCAAGCCATTTTTGCTAAATAAAAAAAATGTGCTGGGGGGTGATGTAGACATTCCCAGCAACAGGTGCTGCGCATATAGGGTACTAAATTAAAAAAGAGTACCCTATCTAACAGCGCAGGAGCATGCTGATTGGTTTTTCAACCAATCAGCAAACATTGGTGACGACAGCTGTGACATCACAGCTGCTTCCGATTATCTCTGAGGTTTCGCAAGCGAGGGTGGCGATGGTGGGCACACGCAGTGTGAGTGTGTCTGTGTGTGTGTGAGGGAGTGTGTATGTCTGTGTGAGTGTAAGAGTTTGTGTCTGCGTGAATGTGTGTGTCTGAGGGTGAGTGTGTCATGTGGCAATTCACTTGGGATGGGGCAATTCACTGGGGCTGGCGGAGGTTACAAAGCAATTTGCTGGGGTTGGGGCAGGTGATGAGGGCAATTCACTGGGGCTGGGGGAGGTTATGGGGCAATTCACTGGGTCTAGAGGGCAATTCACTGGGGCTGTTGCAGGTGATGGGGCAATTCACTGGGGCTGGGGGAGGTCACGGGGCACTTCAGTGGGGCTGAGGGCAATTTACTAGGGCTGGGGTAGGCAATAGGGGAAATTCACTGAAGCTGGGGGAGGTCACAGGGGAATTTACTGGGGGTGTGGCAATTCACTGTGGCAGGTTATGGGGAAATTCACTAGTGCTGGGGATGTCACGGGGCAATTCACTGGGCTGGAGGGCAATTCACTGGGGCTGGGGGAGATTACAGGAAATTCACTGGGCTGGAGGGCAATTCACTGGGGCTGGGAGAGATTACAGGAAATTCACTGGGGCTGGGGGGTTACGGGGGCAATTCACTGAGGCTGGGGGATGTATCACCTGGGATGTAGATAAAACAATCAGTGAATGAAGGGACACAGACCTTGTTCTGGGTATTACAGAATTCTAAAGGAAAGCTGCCTGCACAATCCCCAGGCCAAAAAGATACAATGTATTAGTTATGCTAAATTTTTCCTGGGAATTTCAGGGGGTGTCAACATTGACAGAAAACTGTTTGCAAATGCAAGAAATTCAGCAAACTTTAGGGTAATGGTTTAACTCTTTATTTTGGTATTTTTTCATGCACAATTTCTTTTTTCATACGCTATACATTTTCCTCTATTAGATAATAACCCAGCTCACTTGCATATACCTTTAAACAATGTAATGGTCTGGACCCATGACTGCTGAAGTTACTGATCAAACACGCAATTTAGGTGTCTAGCCTGCCTATGAATACCTACCACAGTAAATTATTATTATTATTAACTTTTATTAACTTTTATTTGTAACGCGCCAACATATTCTGTAGCGCAATACAGGGGATAAAAACAAGGGGAAATACAGCATTAACAACCTTCCAAAAATGGAGGACCCTGTTTTGAGCTTAGAATCTTTGCAGAAAGTGCTTTTTCCCAAAGCATCCTAGAAGACTGAAAACTCGCCACTTACAATCTAAAGGGAATGGAAGGGGCAGAAGTCAAGGAAAGATTAAACAGATAAGGAATAAAAAGGGTCAGAAGAGAAGTGAAAGTTAGAAAGGTTTTTCATTACAGTAAAGTGGTTATAGCCTTAAAGGTTGCACTTCAATCCTTCTCAATAAGCCACTAATAGTACCAACTCCACTAAAATGATTTGTCTCCTTTTGTTATATAAAACAATTCCCTTAGCAAAACAGTCCCATTTAAAGGAGAGCTTTCAGATAGTTTATTAGTCTTTTCAAGTATTGAATACATTCTGTGGAGCAAGAATCTGCTTCTATCTTACCTGCTACAAGTTTTTAGTAATTATTTTCGCATTTTAAAAATAATTATGCATGCAGTTTACCAGAAGCATATAAGTACTTCATATCTGATACCCTTTAATTTAGCTTTGTATTATGCATCATAGATCTACCTCCTCTTGCTCAGTTATAATTATTGGAATGGGCACTTTAAAACCGTTCCGGTAATAATGTAAAATGTTTGTTTTGCAGTGGTGAAAAGATATGGTTAGTGAATACTGTGATTAGTATTTTACACAGCACCCATGTAATGTGGTATATAACGCCAATTAAAAAAGATGTGTTTGCTATGACTTGAGATTGAATAAGAATTACAAGATAACATAGCTTAGTGAATGTTTTCAATGCATTTTTTGTAATACAGGGGCTGCAGTGTTTTACTGAATGTACCGCATTGCTAGTTCTCTGCAATGAAAATTATAGGTAGCCCATGTCCAGCTCTATCACATATATAGTTGATAGTTCAAGGATTTGGACACGTGGCGGCACATAGGGCCGCAACTGTTAGCCTCGCAGAGCGAGGCAAGCGGTCGATCAGGCTCATTGCAGTTGAGGCACACAGGACTTAGCCTGCAATGAGCGCCAAAGGCACTCATTGCACTGCGAGCCTCTTGGGACTTACGACCCGTACAACTTAGGATCGAGACCCGTACATGCACTGTGTGCCTCGCAAAATTACGACTTTAACAGCCGAACCACAAAACTGAAAGGACATGAAAAAAACAATAAATATGCCTCAGGTTGCAAGTTAATTTGCTGTTTTTTCACGATAAAAAAAACAAGGGAGGAAAAAAAAATGTCTGCCAAAAAATGCAAAATGACAAAAACGAGGCCCAAGGACGTAAAACTACCCGGAAGGATAGAAAACTAGCCTGCAGGGCGTAAAAAATAGCTGTAAGCAGTAACACTTACCAAAAGCCAGTAACCCTTAATCCAAGCCACTAACATTTAACACAAGGCAGTAACACAACCCAAGACAGTAACACTCAAGTGCAAGGCCTATAAACTACACAGTGGGAGTGAGTGCCGAAGGTGCTCAGAGGGCCCATAGCCTCGCATTGCTAGCCTTACAATTTTACTCCCGTCATTTTTGACAGGCAATTTCCTAGTACATATATAACATTCAAGTGTCATATCTATAGTACTGATAAGTCCAAATCCAGTAGAGTTATGTAGATAAAACAAAACAATATCATAAAAGAATAACAAAACAATATCATATTGAAGTGCTTTGGCCAATTTTGTTTCTAATTTTAAAATCTGAGATCTCATTTACAAAGAAACTTAAACCTCTTATGGGTATTTCACTTTTGGCTACAGCTTGAAAATCAAATTATGTCAACTTTGAATCATGTTCTTTAATAAGATGCCCTAATAAAGGAAATCGAGCATTCTTTAGTTCTATTATATTAATATATTCCCTGATCCAAGGGGCGAGTAGTCCTTCCCACATATCCTAATTTACAAATTGATATCTACAGGGGATAACGTATTAGTGAATGTGTCTTTGCATTAAACCTACAATCTAACATTAGCATATTTCCAAACTGCTCATCACATCTAAATATAGTCAACAAATCTGTAATGATAGTAAACATTTTGATATATTATAAGCTATAATTTTATGTCCAGGAACTAAATATTTTTAGTTATGAAGGTAAAAACTTTTCCTTATCAGTAATCTTAGCCTTGCTGTTTTTTTGTATATTTTCATCTGAAAGTTTAGCTGCTTCCTTCATAAAAATATTTTATGTCTCTGTGACGTCAGTTTAAATGGTGCTGGTTGCTGTCAGCTGTCTATTGCTAGGAGGGGTTTGATTTCTGCCTCCACATCTGGCAGACAGTTCAATAAAAAAGACACTTGTCAAGTATGGACCAAACTAACAATGTAAGCCATGGGAGAAAGTCTGAATGTTTTAACACTCTGTTTATGAGTACAGGAATCCATTGTGTGTTTGTTGGGGAGTGTGATTATAGTTATCCGTGGGAAGGGTTTGAAAAAAAAAGTCAACAGGCAGAAGATCAGAGCTTTGGTTGATAATAGAATAAGATAGTAATTGGACCACACTCCTTCGCCCTCAGTGGCCCAGAAGCATGATGTAAACACAACTTCCACCGAAGTATCATGGATGTCTCCAAGGTCCAGCAGGGGCACCAGCATTTATTTTGTTCCAATTAAAAATGGTATGACTTGTTTCCTTCTTAATTATGCTATAAGACTAAACGTTTTGAAACATATTCTTTTTCCTTGTGCATTGTTTAGTGAAAGCCCACAAAAAATGTTTGACCGCTCACAAAAATAATGGGTACTCTGGCCACTTGTTCAAAGCCTAATTGAGTGCTTTGGAATCCCTATCTAATTCTATATTTGTAACACTTCCTGCTGCAATTGACACATTAATTATGTTGCTTGGAGCCAATGGATTTATCATATGGCCACTGATTGGCCTCTATCTGTCTTGATTGAAGACCTCGATCCTCTCTCAGGGCCCATGGCATAGGCCCAATTCCAAAAACTGTGCCGCTCTAAAAAACAAGCAAACAATTAACTAGTCTAATGTAATCCCATATGACGACCTCTGCATGATGAATGACACACCTTCTTTTCTAGGTGCTAATTGGCTGAAATAACTGTCTATCGAAATCAGCCAGTCACAGCAAAGGCTCCTTTATTTGTTTGACCTACCAATAGGACTTCTACCTTACATCAGCTTGCCTGGTGGACAGACATCACTAGACATGTTTCCTTCAGAGTTCTTCTTCTTTCGTAAATGGTGCACAATTACAGTACAGTTAAAAACATTCCCAAACCTTCAGAAAATCTTACAGCCAATGAGCAGACCCCAATGCAACAATATAGCCAATAATGGACTTTCCATCTGTGACATTTAAATGTAAATTACCACATCTCCTAGAACCCCCCCCCCCCCAAAAAAAAGAGCTGATGTCTATGAGTCTGCATCCAAATAATTTATTTTCAACAAAAATGTTATATCTTTCTTTTGGTTCACCATCCCAGTGCAACCAATGATTAAAGTTGTTTATAACATTTTGGGGGGGAATACCAAGCATGGGAGAGATCAGTCCATGACAAATATCCACACAATCAATGCTTAATATATCAGAAATAATTTATTGTAGATACAAATGACTAGTACAGTGAACATACATTTTTAATGATCTTTCAGATGAAAACAGCTTTTTGTTACAGTGACAATGAAGTTCCCAAATATTTAAATAAGCAACCAGTTACCTGTTGTTTCTTTCTTAAGCCTTCTAAACTATGTAAACAACATTTTTTGTTACACAGCAAATTAAAGTGTTCTTGTGCTATATTTGGGTCCTGTGGGGTGTTTTCAGTAACAAGTACTTTTTTATTTTTAAATTAAATTCAGATAAGGAAGAAACTTGATTGATGAATTACTTCCTGCACTCTAATCCTGGTTTAGTGAAATACTGTCGGTTAAGCCTTAATTTTGTTTTATAGATTTCTATCAGTGAGGAGAGGAGGAGGGGAGTGTGAGGCCTCAAGGTTATTCTTCGCCATCTAAGATCAACGTAGAATGTTTCTGCACTTTTTACTGCCAGCCAATTCGCAACGTCCAAGCTTCCCAACAGGAAGCCCATATTTTATAATTTACATCAAGCTCTGCTAATATCATACTCATTGAATAAGTGTATTTAATTTTCCTCAAGACTTCTCCAAAAGCAGGGGTAGTTTCCTTCCAGTTTCTGGCAATGATGATTCTGGAGACTAAAAAAAACTGGTTTGACAGAAATTGAGTTTCCCGGAATAGGGAGGCCTAATTTGTCTTCCTCTGGATTTTTAAGAACCAAGATTCCCCTCAAATTTTCTAAATTGGCATAAGTTTCAATCCAAATACGAGTTAATTTAGGGCAATTCCACAGCACATGTATCAGTATTCCTGTGGCACTACAACCCCTGAAGCAATTGCCGTACAACGATGAGTTTGAGAGTTGTAATCTGGCTGGGGTGAGAAACCATCTCATAATAGTTTTTATAGGTGTTCTCTCTCAAAATTACATTCAGGGAGGAATTTGCTGTATTTCTGTAAATTTTGCTCCATTGCGAGTCACTGCAATGTAAGTTCGACTTCCAAAGAAGTCTTGTAAGGAAGTTTAATAGATGTGGCTTGGTCAAGTAAATAATTATAAAGGGTAGAAATATTTGAGTACATTTTGAATTGTATACGCAACATTTTTCAATACAGGGTTTATGTAGCTGATTTATTATCTCTTAAGATATGAGCTAGATTAGAGTTAATCAAATCCAGGATAAGCCACTCCTTGAGAAGTAGGTGGTGTTTCTCACTAAATATGTAGGAGACCAGTGTTGGACTTCTACTAGTATATCTGCAGCGATAGTTATGTTTTTGCTAATCTACCAAGATAACTGTGAATTTTTATCTACCAAAGTATTTTTGTGGGGTAGCCATAGAGGAGTAAGCCACGACCCTTTCCACAAAATTAGAGAGTGTGAGGGGAGTAAATGTAGGTTAATTTTGTAATGTAAGCTTAGAGTACCTGGCTAACTAAAAAATCTGTTTCATAAGAATATGGCTTTTCATTTCTACCCATTTAAGAGGGATATCACATATAATAGTTTCCGTAGTGTGTAACACTCCAGTGGGAGCGCATGCGCACTATGGAAACTATTGTACGGAATTCCGTACAAGTGCACAGTGCAAAACGAGGTGCCAGCCATGCATGCGCACAGCGCGGCACCATATGTGCACAAAGCGTGGTACACAGCAACAGAGGAGGGGTAGAGCTACAGGGGAGGGAGGAGAGGGGTAGGAGACACAGGGTGGGGGCAGAGATACAGGGGATGGAGGAAGGGTAAGAAACACAGGGGGGAAAGACACAGGGGAGGGGGGAAAAGACACAGGAGACATGGGGGGAAAGAGACATGGGGAAAGAGACACATGGGAGGGGGGAGAGATATAGGGTAGAGAGTGGGGGAAAGAGACACAGGGGAGAGAGGGGGAAGATACGGGGGGAGAGAGACACAGGGGAAGGAGAGGGGGGGGAACACATATTAAATATTATCCTGTCAATATTGACGGGCAAGTTACTAATCTTTAATAAACCACTTAGATAATTGTGCCAGTCTCAAAACTTTGTAACACCTTTACAGATCAGGAGTAGCCAGGTGGCCTTTTTTTTTAGGGGCTATCATAGAGGCTCTATTTATCTTTAGTTTAGCATGATTATTATCTTTATAGTGTGGATTCTGCCAAGCCAAGAGATGTTGTAGGAAGACCAATTGCTAAGGTCTTTAAATATTTTTTAATGATAGTTGGGTATTTTGCATTTTAGATTAAATTAGCATGCCTAAGGCTGTGAATACCCAGATACTTAATATGGTGTTGAGACCATCTAAAGGAGAAGGTTGCAGATAGTACATTTTTGAATTGTATTGGGAGTAAGACATTTAGGGCCTCACTTTTACTTGTATTCACCTTAAAGCCTGAAATGCTACCAAATTGTTCCAAGTAACTAAGCAAATTAGGAAGGCTAGTTAATGACTCTGTAATAGTAAGCAAGGTATCATCTGCAAAAAGACTTAATTTATATTTGTTATCTGCGACTTAGAGTCCAAATATCAAAGAATCCATCTTAAAGCTATAGCCAGAGGTTCAATGCCAAGGGCAAAAAGAATTGGAGACAGGGGACACCCGTGTATCCTCACTCTGATGATTTTGAATAACTGAGATCTTAGAGATGTATGCCTTCAGAGCCAAATAGAGTGCTATAATACTCATCCGAAAGCCACCACTCAGGCCTAACCTAAGCAGAGTCTCATACATATTGGGCCAGTCAATCCTGTCAAAGGCCTTCTTCACGCCCAACGAGATCAACATCAGAGCAATCGTTTTTGCAGATGCAGTATCTAGGAAGTCAAGGATCCGCCTATATGTTTCAAGGACTTCTCTACCCGGAATGAAACCAACCTGGTCCGCATGGATCGCAAATGGCAACAATTAAGCCAACCTGTTTGCTAGAACTTCGGAATTCAGTTTGATATCGCTATTAGGGATATTATTAGCCTATTGCATTGTGTGGGGTCTTTACTTTCTTAAAGTAAAACAATAAGTTTAGCTTCCAGAAATAAGGTAACACTAACTAGGTCATGGTCTGACCAGGAGATGGGGTGAATTACTGTCTCAGTCAAGTTTGATGCAAGATGCTGTGGGAGTAAAATGTAATCAATACAAGAGTGAGATTTGAGCTTAGCTGAGTGAAAAGTATAGTGTGAAATATTGGGGGGGTATTCTTAAACAGTCCCAGGGCAATGTATATTCCAATTCCTTTTTCCCTCTGTGATGTCTGACCTTCTCAGTCTCCCTACTATCTCTTCTCCCTCACTATTTCTGCCTTCTTTAATCTCCCCTCTTAATGATAATGAGAGAGGTATATGGGAGAAAAAGGAGAGGATTGGAAAGGGGACAGCTAGGACAATTGTGGGAAAGAGGGGAAGGTTCAGATAATGGCACATGTGGCAGAATCAGGGAAATGTGAGGAGACAGGGATAGATTGTGTGGTGTAATAAGAGGATGGGGTGATAGCGAGAGTGATTAAGAGAAATGGATTTGGATAAAAAGGAAAAGGTGGGACAAATATATAAACGAGAGACAGGGGCACAGAGAGAGGGACTACACCATACTTTTATATATTAAGGATTATTTCACTATTTTCATTTTTTTCTAAATATATTAGAATATTATTATTAAGTTTAAATTATTAAATTATATAAGTTTATTTTCTTTTCTAAAATTTTAGAAGTATATTTCATTTTTCTATACTAAATTGTATACTATTTTATAAAAAAAAAATTGTCTAATAAAATAACAGGTTTCATTCCTAGTTCAAGAAAACATAGTTGATGAACTTATGCTGATACCATCTGAGGTAATTTTTTATATATTTGCAGCCATCACAACAAGATATGGTAATTAACAAGCTCCCCTTTGTTCTGTAAATAGTCTCAGAAGTGTAAGGTAAAGTCTGGATGATTTGCATTCAAAACAGAATGGGGTCGCAGACAGCTCTCACTTATGCATATTGATTTGAGCACCATTCATATTTACATCCAATTATAGCTGCACTGCATATTAACATTAAATATAAAGGTTCTGATAAAATTAATCTTTATTTGTCCCTAAATGTAGGTCCTGTTATAAAAATAAAATTTAACAGGCTTACGTAAAAGGTCTGTCTATATCTAAAAAAGCCCATTGATTGATAACAATTCCAATATTCTTATCCAGACCAATACAGTGGAGGAGGTACTGTTGGTGCAAATGGTTGGGGGCCTTTATTGGGGGACAGGGGCAGATAATTATTTTTATAGGAAGGTTATCTTACCACCCTCATATATTTTACCATTTTATTTTATTATGCCTTTTGCCTGATCTACACTCTCTGCCCAGAGCTGACATGGACTCCCACATGTACACACACTCATTCCGATTGCTGCGGGAGAAAGGACAACGCAGTGTGCTGGAAGGCACACACATGACAGCCAACATGGAGGTGGGGGACAGTTACCTGCATAGCAAAAGATTTGAAGCTCCACCATGCAGGGAAATTTGTAATGCAACCTGCAGTGATCACAATGGAACACCACAGTAGCCAGAAAAGCAGACATGTGTGCACACTAATCTGTGGGTGACACCTTGAATTTTACAGTCGGTGTGATGACCTAGCACCACAATTTAGGTGAACCGTGCTGTAAGGGTTAATAATAAAACTTACCGTCACAATGTCTCCATCCTTTGGTACATGCCACAGAATACCACTGGTACACTTGCAGAACATTGCTTGCACAGCATCAATGCATAACACTGAGTGGTAACTGATGAAACACAGAACTCTGACTGCTAGGCATGAACTCTGACTGGCGCAGGATTAGCTGTGCGCACTTCTACCCCAGCGAACATTTGTGTGTTGTGCACTTGTCAGCGCCCTTGGGCCGCTGCGCCTTCAGCTTGCGTGCTGAAGTCGTGCCACCCTATATTCCCATGACTGTAGTTCAACACCTAGGCCCTCATTCAATTGCAATTTGGCCAATTGAATAAGGCTCTAAATAAGCACATAACATATTTTTTGAAATAAGTTTTTAGTTAGCAAACATCTATCCAAAAGCAAGTCTTTCACTAACTAAAAACTTCTTTCAAAAAAATATGTTATGTGCTTATTTAGAGCCCTATAATTGCAATTGAATGAGGGCCCAAGTTGTTAAGCTCCATAGTGCAGTTTAACTATTAGTATCCCTTTAATAACTGCATAGTCAGTGTTACTTTAAAACACGTGAATCATCAGCTCCACAGTATAAATTGTTAACTGTGGTTTTAAAGGATTAGTGTGATCCACTCACCAAAAGAAGGTTGAAGCATCTTAATTAGATGGGTGCATTTAATTACTGATGAGCCCTTGAGGCATTGTTTTCTGTGCTTTCCACTGCGCAAAAAGAGACAAGGCGCGCCCGGACATAGGCTAGAGCAAGAATACAATGAAGGAGCTTATAAATATCTAAATGCAACCATCCCTCATAAAGATAATATTTCAACTTCTTTTGGGTGGCAGAATTGCAAAAGTTGACTGACAGTTTAAATTGGCAAACTTACTGAAGAAAAATGCATTTTTAATAAAGAAAATTCAGTTGAAGTACTTATTATTATCTATAATATAAAGTTATACTATATTTGCAACCCCTGCTGTGTCATTTTAGGAGCTCTATAGCCAATGGTGATGTTACATTCTTGTTAATGTGTTGTGATCTCCTGAGACAGAAACTGTAAGGAAATGTAAAAATGTAAAGGCAGTGATTTTTTGAACTTTTCTAAAAAACAAACAAAAACAACAAAAACCTTTATCCTGTCTCAAGTGTAATTGTTCAAAATAACACATACCCAGACTACTAAGGGCTTGATCTTGGTGGTCTAAAAGTATTTTTTCAACCTCAATTACAACAACTATATGTGATTGCTTTGGTTCTTTCTCTGACTGACATGGTTTATACTATATTATATATATTCAAAATATATGATGCTGAACAAGTTTATACTTCACAATGTAAATCTTCAAGACATTATAATATATGCCAGTTAATTCAGCGCAATTTGAACTGCACCGCAGTAAAGATCTACTAAAAGCATGTTGAAATACTTTTTGACTTAATGTGTATTTTTTTACTGACATAACCACGCATTTAAATTTTAGTGGATTTATCGGTTTACATTTTTTCCGTCTGCCTACTGCCTGATTCAGAGCTCAGTGGGAGTGGTGTTCCTCCTCCTTAATTACTTCAACCAATCAGGTTGCAGCGGTGTTTGCAACATACAAGTTTATCGGAAGTCACATACTGAGAGCTGTTCAATGAACAAAGCTTTTTATTTATATTTTTAAGCTTTATAATGTTTTTCAGAACATAGCAGTAATATGTAGATCCTTATACACAGAGACCCCTCTATCCAGACCATTCTGTCATGGATTTTGGCAATTAACATGGTGATATTATTAATATCAATAACCTTTATTAATGTTAATTAAAAATTACATATAACTAATATAGTTTGTAAAGTGTGCTTAACGCTCCAGTGGGAGCACATGTGCACTTGATAAACTACTTGTACGGATTACTGTACATGCCACGATACGCAAGGAAGCGAGGGGGAAAGGGGGAGAGAGATATAGGGGAGGGAGAAGGGGAAAAAGAGACACAGGGGAAAGGGGGAAAGAAACAGGGGGGAAAGGGACCCAGGGGAGGGAGGGGGGAGAGAAACAAGGGAGAGGGTAAAAGGGTAAAAGAGACACAGGGGAGGGAGGAGGGGGAAAGAAACATGGGGAAGAGAGGGGGAAAGAGACAGGGGAGGGAGATGGGTGGGACAGACAAAGAGGAGGGAGAGGGGAGGGGGAGAGACACAGGGGAGGGAGAGGTGGAAAGAGTCACAGGGGAGGGGGGAAAGAGTCACAGGGGAGGGGGGAAAGAGTCACAGGGGAGGGAGAGGAGGGAAAGACTCACAGGGGAGGGAGAGGGGGAAAGAGTCACAGGGGAGGGAGAGGGGGAAAGAGTCACAGGGGAGGGAGAGGGGAAAGAGTCACAGGGGAGGGAGAGGGGGGAGAGTCACAGGGGAGGGAGAGGGGGAAAGAGTCACAGGGGAGGGAGAGGGGGAAAGAGTCACAGGGGAGGGAGAGGGGGGGAGAGACACAGGGTAAGGAGAGGGGGAAGAGACACAAGGTAAGGAGAGGGGGGAGAGACACTGGGTAAGGAGAGGGGGTGAAGAGACACAAGGGAAGGGGGGGAGTGATACATGTAATTTTATACTGTCATTTATGATGGGTAAAATGACTAGCTTTATATATTTTAATTTCAAATTCTTACTACACAATAAATATAAGCCTTGGCCTCGTGAATAAGCAGAACTGTATTACAGATATATATCAGGATACAGCAATTAAGTATCAGTTATTATCACATTGTCCACATAATCATATATAAGACATGCACAATATGCTTACTAAAATGAATATGGTAATTATGACATCAGACATAGTTTTGATTATTTTGATATGTTTCCAAATATCTATTTATTAAGATATCATACCAAATTGATACTTGTAATCTTTTATAGTCTAATGAAGATATTATCTCAAATTCAAAAGAGAAATGTTTTTCACTACAATTATGTATAATCAAAATATATTGTATTGCTATAACAGCTGATATTTGTGGTATTTATAAAATTAATTTGTAAATTATACGTCGACTTATAATTTACAAATTATAGTGATATTGTATATATAAGGTAAATATTGTTATAGCAATATATTTTACAGTAAATTAACAAAATATTTCCATGATCGTAATAAAAAAGAAGAAATAAAATTTAGAGAAATATTAATTTTATACCATAGCTAGCACTTGACTTCATCATTTTGAGTTTTCTATGTGTTTATGAATGTCCCAAATAGTAAATGTTAGATTATTCTTATTAGGAAGTTCACCAAAGTGTCTCCCTGGGGTGTGTCTGTGTCTCTCTAATGTTAGCTATTAGCTGTTATATGAGAGAGCTTCTAGATCTTGGTTGTCAGCCTCTTAATCCCCTTTGCTGTCTCCTAATTATACCCCAAACTTAATTTGCTTACCCGGTATTCAAATCAGGCTACGTATTTGGCAACCAATCAGAAATTCTAATGGCAGAAAATATTTAACCCTAAAGAGGGTATTCTTGTCCTAGAGACATATAAATTATTACTTCAACATACAGGTAGTAAATTTAAAACACCATCTGCTTACTTTGACAATCCAACGTAAAACTGTCATGTACACATACCATAGACGCATTTATGAATGAGAAAGTAGACATTAAGCCTGCGAGGGGCCTCACTCGCAGTTACAAACAGCCACAGAAGCGGGACTTTGAAAAAAAAACTATAACACGCAATGACTAAATACGGACTTACACAAAAAAATACGAACACTTCAAAAAACAAACCAACAACAAAAAATAATTAAACACAAAAACAGCATGGGGGGACAGCCACAACATCTGCCAGTGAGGTTACCCCCCAATTAAAGTCTAATTTAAGGAGTTTTGGAACTTGAAAATCGGCTAAGCGAGGGGAAAAAAATGGCGGCCGAAAACAAATAAAACGAGGCTTCACGACCCAAAACCCGCAAATAACAGCCAGGCACGTATGACTTTTGCCAAGGACGTACAAGGTACAAAAATGCAAAATTATGAGGTCATAAAAATACGAACTTAACAGCCGAACCACGCACAGCAAAAAACATTAAAAACACACAAAATACAAACACAAATAAAAAAATAAAAAAAAACATTACACACAGCAAGAGGGTACAGCCAGGACGTCTGAGAGTCAGGTTGCACGCAAATTTAAGTCCAATTTACTGAGTTTAGACACCCGAAAATCCCCTAAGTGACAGAAAAAATGGCCATGGAAACAAACAAAAACAAGTTTACACAATCCCTAAACCCGTAAAACACCGCCAGGCACACGACTTTTACAAAAACCTGTACGAGGTACAACATACACTATTAGCAAGGACGCTAAATCATCCACACCCGTTTACCACATACACATTCGCCGCAATTTTACAACACTAACTTACAGAATGCGTAATTACACAGCTACACAAACGGTTTCCCCTCGCGCACGCAGCCTATTTACACTACACACTGCACACATTGTTGACACTTACACCTCAGCTCAACAACATTGCAAATCTACATTGTATGCTGCAGGAACATCAAAACAGATTGCCAGCTCTTCAGCACAATGCTTCCTGCATATATTAATTACAAATAGGTAAAGTATATTAATTTATTATTTCATTAATTAATTATTATGAAAAAATACATATACAGAAAAAAAAAACACCACAGTATCGCAATAAACGAGAAAGGCCTTCACTGCGTGCCTCACAAGGAGCGCCAACGTTGCTCATAGAACACAAAGTACACAACAGAAGAGGCTTACAATAAGCGCGAACAGGAGATCAGCGCGGACCTTAGAATGAGCCAAAGGATCTGACGACCAAAACACTTACTGTCTGTGGCAAACAGCATTACCTGCCTTACAATTTTATTGCCCCGTCATTTTTGACGGGCAAGTCGCTAGTTGTTTTATAATAACCATATACAATTGGATTTTATTCATAGTAAAAAAAATATCTGACATTTCACAAAGTTATACAAGTTACAAACAGTAATATGCAGATCCTTATAAACGGAGACCCCTCTATCCAGAACCATGCACACCCCTTACCTGGCCCTATGTATGAAAGTTAAACTGTTCAGTAGTGTTCTAAGAGTGAAGTGCATGCAGGGAAACCCATTGCTTAGGTTAAGCTGTAGAAATACAACTCCCAGGAGCCCACATGCAGAGCACTTCCTGTTCCTGTTGGAAGGCATCCAATTTCTTTCCCAGCCAATAAGAAAAAGGCAGTCAGATTCCTCCATATGGGGAAGTATCTGATTGACAGATCTTTCCCCATAGACCTAAAGCACACTATGCAGTGTGATGCAGTGATAGGCTGCATCACACACACTTTTTTTTGCAAAGGAGTAGGTGGGATCTGGAATGAATTTGGTAAATAAATAAAATTAAAAAAAACATTGTACATTTTTTTTTCCATAATACAAATACAACCGAGAAACACAAAACCAACATATTTATATTGTCAATAAGTTGCTCTTCCAACTGCAGCAGATCCACAGTAGTGGAGTAATTGACCCTTTAATGAACCACTATAGATTAGGAAAACTTAACATGTTAGTGAGGTATGTAATAAACAAACAATAGTAGCTTTGTAAGCCATGGGCACAACCTTCATTTTCAGAGAAATTCCTTATTCTAGCAAACGGTGCTGATGCATGGAAACTGCCATGATAGTTACATAGTAATTTAGGTTGAAAAAAGACTTTTAGCCCATCAAGTTCAAGCTTTTAAGATCTCCTCTGAACTGCAATATGCTGATTAAATGTTAATTGATCCATAGGAAGGCAAACAGAAAAAAAATCCAGTGAAACTTTGTCTTTCCTTCCTGACCCCAGATACGGATTCCTCCATGGATCAATACTTCCCTCTCTAATTTATCCTGTATAGCCCTGAATGCCCTTTCTATGTAAAAAATATATCCAATCCCTTTTTAAAGTTACCTATTGAATCCACTGTCACCATCTCCTTTGGTAGAGAATTCCACAGAGTAACCACCCTTACAGAGTAACCACCACAAAAAGCTCACTTGACAAAGCATTGTATTGACCCTGGATATATTTTTATAAGGTAATCATATCTCATCGCCTTTTTTCTAGGGAAAATAAGTTTAATTTGATTAGTCTTTCTTCATAACTTAGTCCTTCCATTCCCCTTATTAGTTTTGTTGCCCTTCTCTATACTTTTTCCAGCTCTAAAATGTCCTTTTCATGTAGTGGTGCCCAAAATTGTACTCCATATTCCAAATGACGGCATACCAGGGATTTGTGTAGTGGCAGAATTATATTTGCTTCCTTGCTTCTATACCCTTCTCAATACATGGTAATGTTTTACTTGCCTTTGCAGATGTTGCTTGGCATTAAGCACTGTGACTTAGGTGGTTGTCCAAAAGTACTCCCAAATCCGTTTCAATATCTGATACCCCTATATTTGCTCCATTAAGATTATAAATTGCATGGCTATTTTTCCTTCCCAGATGCATAACTAATACTTATTCGTATTAAACCTCATCTGTCATTAAGATGCCCATTCCTCTAATGTTATGCAAATCATTTTCTGATTTAATTACCTTGCACAACTTTGTGTTATTAGCAAAAATGGAGACACCACACTCCAATCCTACTTCCAAGACATTAATAAATATGTTAAAAAGGAGGTGACCTAATACTGAACCCTAAGAATCTCCACTTACCATATTAATCCAATCTGAGTGTTCCATTTACAACAACCCTTTGCTTCATGTCTTTTACCCAGCTCTCAATCCATGAGCAAATATTTACTGCAATTCCTGTATCCCTTAGTTGCTCAATAGTCTCCCATGTGGCACTGTATCAAAAGCCTTTGCAAAATCCAAAAAGACTACATCCACTGAGTTGCCTTGATCCAAGTTCCTACTAACCTCCTCATAGAAACTAATTAGGTTTGTTTGACAAGATCTATCCTTCATAAATCTTTTTTGGTCCTACTTATAATCCTGTTTGAATAGACATATTCTTGTATACTATCCCTTATTAACCCTTCTAAAAGCTTTTCCACTACAGAAGTGAGGCTCACTGGTCTATAATTTCCTCGATTTTTGTTCTTGCTCCCTTCTTAAATATAGGTATCATCTCTGTCTTTCTCCAGTCACCTGGTAGAGACCCTGTGTTGAGTGAATCTTAAAAAATTAGATATAACTGTTTTGCTATTACAAAGCCCAGTTGCCTTAGTACCCTTGGATGTATTCCATGAGGACCTTTTATTAACATTTATTTTTTCCAACCTCTTTTGGATTTCTTCCTGCGTTAACCAATTATTTGGTGAAGGTAGTGTAGCCCCATTTTGCTGCCCCAACCACTGGTACCTCCCTTGTGTATACCAAAGAAAATAACTTATTTTGCGCATCTGCCTTTCCTAGTCACTGATTCAAACAGCCTATTTTACATTGTAATGTTCCTATAGCTTCCTTCCTGGCCTTCTTCCCATTAATACATTTAAAAAATATTTGAGGGTTAGTCTTACTCTCCTTTGCAACTAACTTTTCATTTTTGATTTTAGCCAGTCTAATACCCCTTTTGCAAGCCTTGTTGACTTCCTTGTACTTATGCAAGGCAGTCTCTGTCCCCTCTTGTTTGTATAATTTAAATGTCTGTTGTTTACGCCTCATCTACATCTTTAAGTCCTTGTTAAGCCACATGGGTTGTGATTTACTCCTTTTACTTTTATTTCCACATGGTGAATGTTTATTTAGTAAGGATTTCAACGTCGTCTATTTATGTTCTGTATTTTTACCCATCAGTTTTTTGTCCAAGTCTATACTTTGTATTGCTGCCCTTAGACTATTAAAATCTGCCCTTTTAAAATTGAGAGTTTTTGTTGCCCCCTTACAGTTTTGTTTTTTTAATTCAATCTCAATCTCACAACTGTTTCCCAAAGGTTGCCCTATTTCAACATTTGATACTATTTTTAGTAGGCTCTTGTATAACCTGGACCAGATAATGATCCCTGAATGTACTCAAGAACCTGCTCCTTTAACCCCTACTGCTGGTTTCACTCATCCAGTTTATTTCAGGGTAGTTAAAATCTCCCATTATTAAAACTTGACCATGCTTAGCTGCATTTCCAACCTGTAACAATAATTTTAGTTTTGGGGGTTTATAGCATACTCCAACTAATATTCTTTTAGAATTTACTCCTCTGCTATTTAACTCTACCCACAAACATTCAACATTACTGCTAGTTCCAGCATAAATATCTTCTCTGGCCATAGGCTTAAATTCAGGCTGAACATACAGACAAATCCCTCCTCCTCTTTTACAATTGCCCCAATCTTTCCTAAATAGGTTATAACTATCCAGATTAACAGTCTAGTCATGAGATTTGTCCCACCGCATTTCAGTAACGCCTATTAAATCCCATTTCTCATTAACTGCTAATAATTCTATCTCTCCCATTTTTCCTGGCAAGCTTCTGGCATTAGCGAGCATACACCTTATGTTATGAGTCTGTACTTCTGAAGTACCTGTCACTGTACTTGAGTTACCTAGCAATACCTCCCTATTGACTTTACTAACCCTTCCCCATCTCCTCCCACCTTGATTAGTTAATTTGTTTCTTACCCCTCTACACTGTCTACTCCATTACTTCTATCTCATCCCTCCCCTCACCTACTAGTTTAAAAACTGCTCCAGCCTTTCTACGATCCTATCCCCTAGCACAAAAGCTCCCTAATCATTAAGGTGCAATCCAACCCGGCTAAAGAGATTGTACCCAAGTGAGAAGTCAGCCCAGTGCTCTAAAAACCCAAACCCCTCCTTAATGCACCACATTTTTAGCCACTCATTAACCTCCCTAAGCTCCTTCTATCTCCCTGGGCTAGCGCGTGGCACAGGTAGTATCTCAGAAAATAGTCATACAAGATGTTACAGAAAAGGGCAAGTAAGGCTTTCAAGTGAGGGTTCCCCTTTCACCCTCATCTATTTCATGGTATCTTGATACTTCTTTTTTCCTCGTGTTCATGAGTTCATCTTTCGTTTTTCACTCTAGTATCATACCCTTATGAAGTATACACCTCCTTTAAGTTGGAGGTAAATAATGCTCATAATTATGGCAGTATGCCTTATTTCTGTTACCATGGCAACCCCTGCCTATATAAGACCCTAATCATGCAGCCTTGTGTAATTTCCCCTTTGAGAAAGACGTGTCCACGTCGAAACGCGTCAGGCCCCAGTAACCACGCAGCGCACGTCATCACGCTAGACGTGCGCATGCGCGTTACAGACCAGGAAGTCACGCTATGTGCAGCTCGTGAACGCTGAGCGTTTGGCCTAGCTTAATGTCCCTATAATCCCTATCAGGGCTCCATACTTCTCCACACGATTTTTTTCTATCTCCAGACGGTCTGCTTTATGTCAGCCTACCCTTTTAAGCTCATAGAGTGCATTTATGAGAGGCCACAAGCCTCTAGAGAGTTATAACTGGCGAGATAAGTCAATTGGAATCACTGTTTAATTTACTATATGGTGCTTAATTCATTATATGGTACCATATGTATATGTCTCTATAGACATTCATATATATTAGGAGATTTAAGTATAGGAGCTGGTATTTAGGGACAGTATACTTATTAGCTAGCCACACTCCATTTTGAGCTAGCACATCTTTATGTATGGAATTTCCATTTCAATAGTAATTGCTGTGACTCAAGGTTGGAGTGACAGTATCCCTCCAATTGGAGTATATTATTTTCTATATAGAGTTTCTTTATAGAAATAGGATTTCTGTGCTCCTCACATGTGCCCTTGTTTTAACATACACCCTTGTTTTTAATTTTTTTATTCGTCGCTGTTTTGCACAACAAATAAATAATAAACTAGATTTGCACTTTATCCCCTTTACCTTAACACTTTCAAGTGAGGGTGTCAAATGCTAAATCTGAATCCACCAATTAGTTAACTTATCCTCTTTCCTCGTTCCACTCTATAATAGGTAATACAAATTATCAATGCACACCCATTCAGACTCAATCCAATAGGAAGTGTAGAAGACACAAACATGGAATCCTTCAGGCACTAGCAGTTGCAGCTAAAATACTTTTCTGCCAGCGGTTTAAACACTGCTAATGTTAATTTGTTACAATTTCACCAAAATATGTTTTCCCTACTAAACAGCGGTCCTTCAAGGCAGTCATTAAAAAAGACAAATGTAGAAAGTTTTAAGGCCGTTTATAGCTGACGGGCAGATGTGAGCAGAGACACCACTCTGAGTATTACAAGCAAACACATGCATATGCTGTCACTTACAAGAGATGATCGACAGTTGCTGTACTCAACAGAATGTTTAATCCTTCTCTGCAGGAGCAGCCTGTTTTTCTTTGTTGCTGGTCCCTCCTGTAGCGAAGGGATTATATAAACAAAAGAAGAGAAAGGTAAAAAGAACAAAAACTAGATGTTAAACTGAAAACAAAGGAATGCTGAAATATACACCTTTGAGACTTGACTTATTCATAAAGTGGTCCGTGGAATGATAAATCTGGAGTATCATCAAAGTACCACATGAGTATCACTTGTCTGTATGGAATTTGCTTAAATCTATCAAAATTCACAATCTTGAATCATAAATAGGATATTCAGATTAGCTAAAGTTTTCTTCCCAGGAGAATTTTTGATCATGAAATGAGTTATTTTTAAAGTTTACAGAAGAATAACTATTCTTACGGTAGTTACTTATTGAACATTTTTATAATATAAACCAACGCATTGGCTAACTTGCATGGAAAATTATGTATTGATGTTTTGATCCTGGAGCATATTTGGTTTTCCACTAAGCCGCCTATCTCCACTCCAGTTAAGCCTAAAAATTTCTGCTAGGCTTATCCAATTTTCTCCAGCTAAAAACATATAAACATCTATCAAATAACCAGTCTCCTCACCTCATGTTTGTACCATCGCTATTGCATCTTAGATTGTAAATTCTCATGAGAGCAGGCCCATCATCTCATGTACAAATGTGCCATCTTGTTTTAATGTGAGTGATTAGTGAGTGAGTAGGATTTAAACATTACAAACAGTCTTTGTTTATATGAAAAAACGGTTCTGCAAAAGTTATAAAAACAACTTAGACTTGTGTTGATAAATTAATTTGGGGGTATACAAGACCGAGAGTAGCAAGAATATGTATTTATCTAAACCTAGATGCGAGGACCCAGATTTGACCACCATTTTTGGGGTCATCTTTCAGGGCCCAACCTGCCTGTACATCCATAAACATCCAGACCCCATGATTTAGGAACACAGGAACGCAATACTACCCCCAGTAGTTAGGAGCAGAGTTGCAGGCAGAGTCCTTCATTACAATTCCTTCTGGGTCGAAATATAATAGCTCCTCAGAATGATCCACACACCTCAATTAATGTATGTTATCTGACAACATTTATTGATCTCACATAGTATTTATAGCATACAGGAGCCAATCACTAGAGGTTTAATACTATTCCCACAATGTCAGGATTATTAATTACCCCCAGAAAGCTAATCAGACAGTTTGCTTTCTTTCTTGTGAATTAACCAGGGGTCCTATTCACTCCCCTTACTACAGCAAACAGCATTTGTCCCATCATCACACCTCCCCCTAGGGGGTTCCTTCCTTTTTGGCAGGGACTTTTGATGTCTGTTTGTTCAGGAAAATAAACACTTCACACCTTATTGTTAAGAATGGTCAGGAAGCCTGCAACTCAGAGAGGCCAGCACTGTATAGTGCCTAGCAAAAGTATCCCCCCCCTCCCCCCGCCTTGGCATTTTTCGTGTTTTGCTGCCTCACAACCTGGAATTAACATGGATTGTTTGAGGATATGCATCATTTAATTTACAGAACATGCCCACAAATTTAAAGATGTTTTTTTTTTTAATTGTGAAGCAAACAACAAATAGGACAAAATAACAGAAAAAGTCAATGTGCATAACTATTCACCCCCCAAAAGTCAATACTTTGTAGAGCCACCTTTTGCGGCAATCACAGCTTCAAGTCGCTTTGGATAAGTCTCTATGAGCTTGCCACATTTTACCACTGGGATTTTTGCCCATTCCTCCCTGCAAAATTGTTCTTGCTCCCAAGTAGGATGGTTTGTGCTTGTGAACAGCAATCTTTAAGTATGAACACAGGTTTTCTATTGGATTGAGGTCTGGGCTTTGACTAGGCCATTCCAACACATTTACATGTTTCCCATTAAACCACTTAAGTGTTGCTTTAGCAGTGTGTTTTGAGGCTAGGACGGAGGTTCACCTTCCAGCAGGAAAATGACCCCCAATCACGCAAAGAGTGGTTCAGGTTTTGCTCAAGAATATCCCTGTATTTAGCACCATCCATCTTTCCCTCAACTCTGACCAGTTTCCCAGTCCCGGCTGCTGAAAAACATCCCCACAGCATGATGCTGCCACCACCATGTTTCACAGCCTCTGGGGCCTTTAAACAAAGGTGTGTATATGTAATGACAGATCATGTGACACTTAGATTGCACCCCGGTGGAAATCATTTCACTAATGATGTGACTTCTGAAGGTAATTGGTTGCACCAGAGCTTTTTATGAGCTTCATAACAAAGGGGGTGAATACATATGCACATGCCAATTTTCTGTTTTCTATTTCTAAAAAATAGTTTTAAGTATATATTTTTCTCATTTCACGCAAAGAGTGGTTCAGGTTTTGCTCAAGAATATCCCTGTATTTAGCACCATCCATCTTTCCCTCAACTCTGACCAGTTTCCCAGTCCCGGCTGCTGAAAAACATCCCTACAGCATGATGCTGCCACCACCATGTTTCACTGTGGGCATGGGGTTCTTTGGGTGATGTGATGTGTTGGGTTTGCGCCAGACATAGCAATTTCTTTGATGGCCGAAAAGTTCAATTTTAGTCTCATCAGACCAGAGCACCTTCCTCCATACATTTTGGGAGTCTTCCACATGCCTTTTTGCAAACTCAAAATGTGCCATTTTGTTTTTTGCTGAAAGTAATGGCTTTCCTATGTCCCAACTCTATGGAGCTTACGGCTTATTGTCCTCTTATGTACAGATTCTCCAGTCTCTGCTGTGGAACTCTGCAGCACCTCCAGGTTTACCTTAGGTCTCTGTGCTGCCTCTCGGATTAATGCCCTCCTTTACCAGTCTGTGAGTTTTGGTGGGCGGCCGTCTCTTGGCAGGTTTGCTGTTGTGCCATGTTCTTTCCATTTTGTTATGACAGATTTGATGGTGCTCCTGGGGATCATCAATTATATGGATACTTTTTTTTTTTATAACCTAACCCTGACTTGAACTTCTCAACAACATTGTCCCTTACTTAATTGGAGAGTTCCTTGGTCTTCATGGCAGTGTTTGGTTAGTGGTGCCTCTTGCTTAGGTGTTGCAGCCTCTGGGGCCTTTAAACAAAGGTGTGTATATGTAATGACAGATCATGTGACACTTAGATTGCACCCCGGTGGAAATCATTTCACTAATGATGTGACTTCTGAAGGTAATTGGTTGCACCAGAGCTTTTTATGGGCTTCATAACAAAGGGGGTGAATACATATGCACATGCCAATTTTCTGTTTTCTATTTCTAAAAAATAGTTTTAAGTATATATTTTTCTCATTTCACGCAAAGAGTGGTTCAGGTTTTGCTCAAGAATATCCCTGTATTTAGCACCATCCATCTTTCCCTCAACTCTGACCAGTTTCCCAGTCCCGGCTGCTGAAAAACATCCCTACAGCATGATGCTGCCACCACCATGTTTCACTGTGGGCATGGTGTTCTTTGGGTGATGTGATGTGTTGGGTTTGCGCCAGACATAGCAATTTCTTTGATGGCCGAAAAGTTCAATTATAGTCTCATCAGACCAGAGCACCTTCCTCCATACATTTTGGGAGTCTTCCACATGCCTTTTTGCAAACTCAAAATGTGCCATTTTGTTTTTTGCTGAAAGTAATGGCTTTCCTATGTCCCAACTCTATGGAGCTTACGGCTTATTGTCCTCTTATGTACAGATACTCCAGTCTCTGCTGTGGAACTCTGCAGCTCCTCCAGGTTTACCTTAGGTCTCTGTGCTGCCTCTCGGATTAATGCCCTCCTTGCCCGGTCTGTGAGTTTTGGTGGTCGGCCGTCTCTTGGCAGGTTTCCTGTTGTGCCATGTTCTTTCCATTTTGTTATGACAGATTTGATGGTGCTCCTGGGGATCATCAATTATATGGATACTTTTTTTTTTATAACCTAACCCTGACTTGAACTTCTCAACAACATTGTCCCTTACTTGTTTGGAGAGTTCCTTGGTCTTCATGGCAGTGTTTGGTTAGTGGTGCCTCTTGCTTAGGTGTTGCAGCCTCTGGGGCCTTTAAACAAAGGTGTGTATATGTAATGACAGATCATGTGACACTTAGATTGCACCCCGGTGGAAATCATTTCACTAATGATGTGACTTCTGAAGGTAATTGGTTGCACCAGAGCTTTTTATGGGCTTCATAACAAAGGGGGTGAATACATATGCACATTCCAATTTTCTGTTTTCTATTTCTAAAAAATAGTTTTAAGTATATATTTTTCTCATTTCACTTCACTAACTTAGACTATTGTGTTCTGATCCATTACATAAAATTCAGATTAACAAAACATTGAACTTAAGGCTGTAATGTAACAAAATAGGTTAAAAAAAACCAAGGGTTTGAATACTTTGGCAAGACACTGTAAACACTTGCTTATAGACAAATAGCCCCATTCAATTGTGAGTTGTGAGTTGCGAGCTGCAGTTCCCTTCCATTTCCGAGGCTATTTAAATAGCCAATGCCCAGATTCGCTGCCCAAAATCCGAAATCGGAAAACCCAGGTTTCCGACGTAAGCAGAGCTGGGCTTGCCAATAAGAGTGGAAGCCGTCATCATGACACCATGAAACCTGCAAGTGCTCCCACAGGCTCCCCACATAACCCCCAATGATGCAGGAGTCTCAATCGGGACCCCTGCAGCATTTAAAAATGTTAAGTCCCTGCCGCGGGTCCTTAAGAGGCCCGTGGCACACAAATGGTTACTCCCATGGCTCGGTGGTACTGTAAGAAACCCTGCAGCAACTAACATTACAGAGCCCCACAAGTCTCAAATTAACACTGTCACTCATGGGGCTCTATACAGAGCCCCATGAGCCTCAATTTAACCCCATCAGTCCTATAAGGGTTGATACAGACCCTTATGTGACTTTACTTAACCCCATAAGTCTCATAAAGGTCTGTACAGAATCTCATGGGACACTAATTAACCCCATTACTGCATTACTGAAAATAACAAAACCTAATTTACAAAAAATAAAATAACCTAGTTTACAAAAAATAAAAAAGCATACAGTACATAAAATAAAACAGGTCCGGCACCCCTAAGATGAAAGAAACATTACAATTTAATAAAGACATACACACAACATATAAAACAATACATTATAAATATTACACTTACCTTTCCACGATGATCCTATAACTGATGGATGATGATGTGTTAATATACCTCACCATTTTTGATAGGACTGCCATAAGGGAGGCGTGGCACAAAAGGTACTGGGTGAGACTCCTTGCCTCGTATTTGACAAGTGAAGCTCAGAAAGCTTACCTACACATGGTTGAAGAAAAGGCGATGAACTATGATGAACTGAAAGCGGAAATCCTTGGCCACGTTAGAGTTAACCGGGGTGTCCAGGTACAGAGAGCGCACCCCTGGGATTTTTTGAGACAGACAAGCTTATCGCTACCCAAGAGTCATATTTGTCTATCCAAGTTTAAAATACAGTTTCCCTGTTAAGGGAAGGCAAGCCAAACCTGACTTAGAAGGAAACCAGGAGAAAGAGACCAGGTAGATAGCCGAGAGTGGAAAAAAACACCAAGTTCAGTGCCATGAATGAGACGGCAGGAGCTGCAAATGAAACGGCAGGAGCTGCAAGTGAGACGGCAGGACGCGCCGCAGAGTGCGCCGCAGACAAGGCAAGTGATCCGTTAGGAGCAGCGAATGAAATGGCAGAGAAAGCAAGGGATCCGGCAGGAGCTGCAAATGAAATGGCAGAGAAAGCAAGGGATCCGGTAGGAGCTGCGAATGAAATGGCAGAGAAAGCAAAAAAGCACAAAGTGTTGTCACTGACTGAGTGCAAAACTGGCCTCAGTAAGAAACATGCTGATCAGGTCATTGGTGGTGATCTTAATCAAACCTGATGTACCAACCTTATGGGTAAGAGCAATGTAGAGGCCTCCATAAGAAACCTAAACCAATACAGTCACCTGTCCTTGGTGAAAGCTCCTCAGGTGGAGAGTACTAGAGAAAGAGAAAGATCTCTGACGCAGAGAAAGGAAAGATTAAATGGGTGAATATAGCCAGTGTTATTACTAAGGAAGAGTGTCCTGAAAATGATGAAGAAACTGGAAACCTTATCAAAGGGAAAGATAAGGACAAAAAGAGTGTGAAGATTCAGAGGATGAAAGACAAACCCCCATCCCTGAGAGGACCTGAGAAGCAGTATATGGAGGTAGATCCTAAAGGAAATGTAAAGTATCCCGGAAGCACTATGTCTCAGGTCGCAGTAAAACAAAGTGCTATGGACAAGGAGAACCAAGACAAGAAACCTATAAAGCAAGACGTACAGATGAACCCTATGCCAGCGGGACTGAAAAAGCCTACAATGGAAGGTAGGCAAGTTGCTATGAAAATTAAGGGTATCAGGATGATACCGGATTATATTCCTGAATGGAGAGGGAAGACCGCACTTGAGGACAACAGAGTGTCCTATAGGAAGAAGACACAGGTGTCTAGTTGGGAGCAGTGAAAGAGGAATATATGCAGAAGCTGCCGCAAAAGGACATACAGGAGAAGCAAGATCTCCTCACTATCCGTATAGCTCAGAATATGAGCGATCGCTCTAATAGGGAGGCACAAGAGAGGGCGGAGGAGCGTCTCAATTGGGAGCTGAATAAACAAACTTTGCACGGCCAAATAAAAGATCTATCCCCCCAACTACAACAGCATAGGATGAACGATCCGTCTGATAAGGAGATATGGTTGGAACAGGGTGATGCATGCCCAGAAGAGACTAACCCTGATCTTCGGAAACCGTATACACAAGATGCTGTGTTGAACACAGAGCTATGTCCAAAGAAAACTCATATGCATGACATAGTGAAGGAACTTGTACCCGAGAGACAGAAGGATGAAGAAAGGGTGGCAGAGCTGCCAAAGATATCCTGGGAGGACCTGAGCAAACAGAGAGAGGAACTTCTTCATTTGCATATACAGTCAGAGATCCAGTGTCAGCAGAGTGAACCGGATTTACAAGCTAAGCAAGAGAAAATACAGCTGAAGCGAGTAAAGAATGAGACAAAGCAAGCAGAAAAACAGAGAAAAGCTGAAGAGCAATAATTAAAAGCAGATGTATTATGGGTGAAAGCTGAGGATGCTGAAACTACCAGCTTTTCTAAGAAACCAATTTTATTCTAAAGGCTTCTAAAAAGTGTACTAGCCTATGGGTTGAGTGCAAACCTGAAGTTGCTGTACCGCTAGAGATGTTCCAGCAAGATCAGAAATTTGAGAGACATGTCCTGGCAGAGTTAGAGAGACGCAGACCTTATACAATTGGAGGCACCATCATATTGAGGATGCCCAGTTCGAACCATGAGATGGTTGAGGTGCAGATCCAAGAGGTAGACGCAACCCTGGGAAGGGATATGCTGGTGGAGTCTAGTAAGGAAACCCTACCAGAACAGAAACAAGATGGTGATAGGAAGCTGATCGAGTCTGGTGAGAATTTCCAGGTAGTCAATGGGACCACTTGGAACGGGAAGAGTCAGATTATCTCTCCGCCTAAATCCTGGGCACCAGACAGCTTGCGGAACTGCAAAATTAATTAGGAGGAAAAGCTGGAAGAGAAACCGCCTGAACAGTTGCCATCTCATAACAACTATAAGAATGAAGATGGGGAACCTAATAAGAGACAGTTGGAGACTCTACCTAAAATACTGAGCCCAACCAGCTCAGAATGTCACAGAGCTTGTCCAAGGGGTACACAGACTGGTACTAGAGAGTCAGTTCTTACCGTAGCCAGACACCAACCCCCATCTAGAGACATTAGAGGAATTACAGAGTAATGTGGAAGTGTTGGAGAGAGAAAAAGAAACCCCATACATTATCCAAGCTAAAAGGAGGGAGGATAAGGAGGGAGGATGAGAAGGGAGGATGAGGAGGGGGTTGGGGTTGAGGAGGATGGATGAGAAGGGAGGATGAGGAGGTTGAGGAGGGGGTTGGGGTTGAGGAGGGAGGATGAGGAGGGAGGATGAGGGGGGTTGAGGAGGGGGTTGAGGATGAGGAGGGCTGTTGAGGAGGGGGGTTGAGGATGAGGAGGGCTGTTGAGCAGCGGGGGTTAATGAAGGCTATAAGGGAGGGAAAGAGACATGAGGGAAAGGGCGGAAGAGACACAGGGAAGGGAGAGGGGGGGGAGAGACATGGGGAAGGGAGAGGGGGGGAGACACAGGGAAGGGAGAGGGAGGAGAGTCACAGGGGAGATAGAGGGGGAAGAGACACAGGGGATGGAGAGGGGGAAGAGAAACAGGGGACAGAGGGGGACACAAGAAAGGGGCAGAAGAGGGACACAGGGGGCAGCACATTTCCCACCCTCTACTTATACTTGAGTCACTAAGTTTTCCCAGTATTTTGTGGTAAAATAGGTGCCTCGGCTTATACTCGCGTCAGCTTATACTCGAGTAAATACTTTAATATTTGCCTATCGGACTCGCAATCAAGCAATCTATTAAAAACATTAGAGCATCTGTTCTAGTCCATGTGGGTTTCATGATATGTATTAACCCCTTGAGTCCCAGAATTGATATTACTCAGAAAAAATGGTTAAAAATAATATTTTTTAATTGCATATTTTTAGACTGTCCTGTAATTAATTATAATGTGTTTACATGCCTTCTCATGCTTTTAAATAGCAGTATTGTGTGTTTAATTGCTGCTACAGCTCCAATAAGTGTTTGAAAAGGCCATTGTGAGTCCTATTTAGTACTTGTAATATTTTTAACAGAAATGTTATACTTTTTCGGTTTCGGATCAGGCTTAATTTGCACTAGATCTACTGTGTAATACCAATAGAGCTGTGTAAAACCAATGGAGCTCTTGAGCTTTTGCCACCCCCATTGTTTGTGCTTGGCCCTTGTCAACCCTTGGCCCCCTCTCGTACTAACTCATTTCCGCACGGATGAGATCCATTAAGATCTAAACAGTACTGTCTGTGGGTAGGTGTACCATATAAGCCGACCCGAGTATAAGCCGAGGGTGGGAAATGTGCTGCCCCCTGTGTCCCTCTTGTGCCCTCTGTGCCCCTTTCTTGTGTCCCCCTCTCTCTCCCCTGTTTCTCTTCCCCCTCTCCCTGCCCTCTGTCTCTTCCCCTCCTCTCCCTGCCCTGTGTCTCTTCCCCTCCTCTCCCTCCCCTGTGTCTCTTTCCCCTCCTCTCCCTCCCCTGTGT
Organism: Discoglossus pictus; assembly: GCA_027410445.1. Classification (NCBI taxonomy): domain Eukaryota; kingdom Metazoa; phylum Chordata; class Amphibia; order Anura; family Alytidae; genus Discoglossus; species Discoglossus pictus. The sequence goes on from CM050167.1 coordinate 338,393,535, forward strand.
CTCCCCCCCTTTCCCTTCCCTGTGTCTCTTTCCCTCCCTTATAGCCTTCATCAACCCCCTCCTCATCCTCACCCCCCCTCCTCATCCTCTCCCCCTCCCTTCCCTGTGTCTTTCCCCGCTCCCTTCCCTGTGTCTCTTCCCCCCTCTCCCTCGTGTCTCTTTCCCTCCCTTATAGCCTTCATCAACCCCCCTCCTCAACAACCCTCCTCATCCTCAACCCCTCCTCCTGATCCTCCCTCCTCATCCTCCCTCTTATCCTCCCTCCTCCACCCCAACCACCTCCTCATCTCCCCTCCTCCCCCTCTCGCTTTCACCTCACCTTCCATCAGCAGCTGCTCCTCCGCTTGTCTTCCGGCTGCGTCGGGAGCCAGCCAATGCTAATGACATGACGCGCATGTGATGTCAGGTCATTAGCATATGCCAAGTACCGACGTAGCCGGAAGACGCGCGGAGGAGCAGCTGCTGATGGAAGGTAAGTGAGGGGGAGGTAATTAGAGAGAGATAAAGTGAGGAGGGGGGTTGAGGAGGGAGGATGAGGAGGATGATAAGGGAGGGAAAGGGATAGAGGGGAAAGAGACACCGGAGAGGGGGGGAAGAGACACTGCAGAGGGAGAGGGGGGGGACAGACACAGGAGAGGTGGGGGGAAGAGACACAGGAGAGGAGGAGAAGAGACACAGGAGAGGGAGAGGGGGAAGAGACACTGGGTAGAGAGACACGGGGGGAAAGAGACACAGGGTGACTCGAGTAAAAAGCCGAGGGGGCCCTTTTCAGCCTTAAAAATGGTCTGAAGAACTTGGCTTATACTCCAGTATATACAGTGCTTATTGGCTTTCATTAATTTCATAGCTTCCGATTGCAGACTAAGTCTATCTTCCATGTTTTACTGATGTCATGATGATTGACTCATTTACTATTGGCTGTGTCTAAGAAGTAAATTACGGGCTTGCTTAAATATTGCAAGATCACGCCCCCTTAAATCCTACTTAAAAAGACAGGGTACATGTGGAGGCTGTAAGACATAAATTGCGAGCTTGGGTCAATAGAATACATACAAGAAAACATTTTTAGATTATTTACAACATTCACAACCGGGTCCAATGAAAATATATTATTGCAGGGTAAAAATTATGCAATTATCCAAAAATAGATAGAAAGAAAACCTTTTTCCAGTTGGAGCATTCTCACCCAGTGAAATAACTTTTAAAAATTTACTTTTATTCAAACCATCCCGCAAGACTTTGAAAACGGCTGTCTATGACCCCAAAGTCTCTTATTGCCGGCCCATGATGAGCAAAAGGCACGCAACAATTTGAAAAAAAAATCAAATTTAATGACCGCCATTTTTTTCAACACGTAACACAGAATGCACCAGAAAACCGCCAAAAAACGACCATTACTTAAAGAATTAACTTACAACCTCACACACAGCACAGGGGGAGAGGCAGGAAGCCTGTGAGTGAGGTTGCAAGCTAATTTCAGCTTTATTTTTCGTTTTTAGGAGATCAAAAATCGGCTAAGGTAGGAAAAAAATGGTGGCCATAAACCCGTAATTGTTTGAAAAAAGGCTCAAAACTAGGCCAAAGGCAGTAACACTTAGCCACTCATTGCGAGCCTTGCAGGACTTTGAAAAAATAACCAACATAGTTCAGCACGAGGCATGCAAGACTGAAAAAGAATAGATAGCCGCTCAATGGGAGCCACGCAAAACGTGATCAGGGAGAGAGAGGAGAAACACATAGGGGAGTAAGAGGAGGGAGAGAGTGGTAAGAGACACAGGGGAGGGAAATAAGGTGGAAAAAAAACACAAGGCAAGGAGACACATGGAAGGGAGATGGGGAAACAGATACAGGGGTTAGCGAGTGGGGGGAGGCTCTCATCGCATATTGTATATGGTGAGGCACCAAAGGGGCGGGTTGGACCATGTCTGCAATGAGCACTCATTGCAGGGCTGGCGATGAGCGCCTTCGTAAAGTAGAATGGAGGAGATGCTCAGAATGGGCACCTTCGGCGCTCATTGCAAGGCATGAAAGTGGCGGGTTGGCAGAGGCCTACAACCAGCAGCAAAGCAGGTCATTGCGGGGCTCATGATGAGCAGAAAAGGCGCTCATCGAGCGGCCCATAAAGTAGATGTTGGGAGCCACGAAGCCCGCAAGTGGGAAGGGGGAGGGCCTTGCATTGTGTGGCAAAGGGCATTGCAAGTCTTAAAATTGTATTGCCATAATTTTTGACGGGCAAGTCGCTAGTTAAAAATAATTGTGGAATAACGCAACAATTGGGTAGGCATACAGAGTTTATAAACCTAGATGATTTTTTTTTATTTACTGTTTAGCTGCACTATGCAAAATAATTTTTTAGCCTTCATGTTATAGAGACTACATTATTAAAGTAATTCATCAGAATATATATATATATATATATATATATATATATATCTGATGAATTACTTTAATAATACAGTCTCTATGTATTTGTATTTACCGGGCTAAGGTGAATATAAGGACATTAACCAATCACAATACAATGGGTTGTCCCTGGATTAATGTGGATTGGTACTTTCTACTATTGACGCACATATCATTGCCAACATTTCTGATATAGTGAAACCTAACTAGGTACTCCCTATGTTAATGACTACATTGAGATGACACAATAACAACCTATAAGAATACAATGGGCAGTCCCTAGATTAAGGTGGATTGGTACTTCTTATTATTGATGCTCATATCATTGGCAAATTTCTGATGTAGTACTCCCTTGAATGATGACTTGCATCAATATATTTAGAAGGCACGTGGCTTAGTAGGACTCATTGGGTGGGATTTAGAGTATTTAAATTGCATATTTTTTCTTCCATTGTTTTTACCATGTTGCAACAATGTGTTGCTTTTTATTTAAAAAAATGCGGTGGTTGTTTAGGCATGGAATTACCGTACTTGCTCAATGAATGGTATTTATATATCAACAGTGGTTGAGAGTAGGGAAGTTGTTACAAAGTCGGCCAATTTCCCTGTTATTTCACCTTGATTGAGACCACTTTTTCATACTTCCCCATATTTTGATATGCCTTTCCTAGATGGTATATGTAACATGTGATCATCTAGGTAAATAACCTCTTTATGTCTACTCCCAATGTGGCGTTATTCAACAATTATTTTTAATGGTTTGAATAAAAGTTAATTATTAATATATAATATTTCCCTGGGTCAGAATGGGACTACTGGAAAAGGTTTTTCCATCTATCCATTTTTTGATTATCAAAGAATACATCTAAATGTAGAGAGAAAAAAATCACAGCCAAAATCACAAGTTCAAGTCACTTACATGCTTCTAATAGAATAGGGCTTTTAATCTCTACATGCTACAATTTATTACATGTAAGACATAAAGCTCCCCTACATGATAAAGTGGGATAGAGATACTGGATGTGAAATAGATGAAGAAGATGTCAGGATATCTTAGTAATAGATAACAAGCTGTCCATTTATGTGAACTATAAGGGACCGGGTTATAAAATCTTATTCAAGTGGTGCATCACTCCAGATAAATTATACTGAATGGGTAAAATCCAAAATCAGATGTGCTGTAGAGTGTGTGGGCAAATAGGTACATAATAGCATAACTAGTGGACGTTCCCCCAAGGTGCAAAGATTCTGGAATCAAACAAGGAATTACATTTTAGGATGTCTCCAGACAGATATACCATTAAATCCATGCATCATTTTATAATCAAAGCCTTTGGAAACATTACATAAAAATGACAACATTCTAGTATCCAAATAGCATTAGCTGCCATGCGAGTTTTGGCCGAGGTTTGTAACCAACAAACTCTCCCATCACAAATAATAAAAATGTATAGAAGATTGCTGGAATGGAAAAACTGACTGCATTATTAAAGGTAATTTAGATTAATTCTCTAACTTTTTGGTCTATAATCTCACGTATAATAGTTTAAGAGAAATATCTAAGGATGCTATCCTATTAAAATTATTGGACCCTCAATGCATATTGTAATTCAGTAGTGGTTTAATGTTCTATAACGGTAGATCCAGTGGAAGAAAATGTTGTTGTATTTTCTTTTAAAAATGTATTAATGAAACATTGACTAACAAAAGCTATATCTGTAACATTTGGATATCATGTGATTTTTTTTGTATTGAGCTTCCCATGTATTGCCCTCCCTTCTTCCCCTTTGCTTCTTAGTTATAGCTATTTTATAAACAATAGATGGAACACAACTTTTGTATTATGGAAAAACATTTTTATTGTATTATACATCTTGTTAAAAAATGAAAAATAAACAGTTTAAAGAAAATTTTTTAAAAACAGCACTTATTGCTCTGAAAATGCACATTTGCAACAAAGTCACGCATGTGCAGTTGTTACTTCGCAAAGACAGTGCAACTTCGCATGCACAGTTATTATAAGTTGCGTTATTTCCTGATCTTTAGGGATAGTAGCTTGTGAGTAACGCCTGTGCAGAACGCATCTTGCAGGTGTTACCAACCAGCTAACAACTATTATAGTGGATAGTGGATGCTCTTTAAAATGCATAATAGAAACTGTCGGACTCCAATGTATAAAAGCAGTTAGTTTTTCTTCCAGTCACATCAAAATGACTGAATAATTTAATGTGGTCTCTTATTTGGTTTAATTTTAATGTATGTGTTTTTGTTGTGTACCTCTTTACCATTACAGGTTAGGACCACTGCAGTTCTCATATTTGTTTATTCACTGATTAGCAATAAAATCAACATTTAAAGAAAATGATTAATGCAGCCTTTAAAACTTTTATTTGAGCTTTAGAGTTTCAGACTTCAACAAATATGCGTCTCTCTGTCCCAAATTGGGTGTGGAGGGGGTAGGTAAGGGTCTACCTAAGAGGTTGCCCTGATACAAGTCTTTTTCTGTCTCTGTCCCTGCCGTGGATAGAGCAGACAAACTTAGTAAGGTGAGAAAATGCTTAGGATAGCCTCCTGGGCAGGTCCTTTCCCACCCCATTGATACCTAAAAAAGGAAGCGAGAAGCAGCTCTGCTAGTGCCTGGAATGTTAATGTTGAAATGTCATTTTTGAAAGCTACATTGAACTTTCTTCAAAAACTATTTCTTCAAACCATCTTGTAATATCACTATAGCGGTCCATTGAACAGTTTTGACATATTTTGAATTCTTTTTAGACTAAGAAATGTTCCTCTATTTTAGGAACAAGCTTTATGAAATACAATTTAGCAAAAGCAGAAGCTCTAATTGTTCACGCTCAGCATAAGTTACTGAATTGCTCAGCACAATTTATATCTGCATATTTTAATGGTATAGAGTGCAGACCAAGGAAAAATGTGTATGAAGATATACTTTGTCTTTGCTTCAGGCAAGGACAGAAAGTGTTCAAGTGTATATGTAAGTCATCTCTAGGTTACCCAGGTCTATTTTAGCCACTGCAGGTTTATTTAGTCATTCATTTAATATTCAGGCTTTGTCAGCTGACATACTTGAAAGAAAATGGTATCCTATTACATCTTCAGATTAACAGGTTTCTAAATCTTTAATTTATGTTAATTAAATGAATATCAAAAGGAACATTGTAAACATGCTGCATCTTATCCCTGACAGAATAACATACGTTTTTCCCATGTAGCTTCTAACCCAATCTGGGTTGAACCCTGGGGAAGAGACAATGGCTAAGACATCAACATGGAGTTCTCACTATAAAAGAGAGCTGCTAGGGGATAGGCATAAAATATTCATTGATTGCCTGAGACAGATTCATTTGTTGATCAGTTTAAAAAATGTGACCTATACCAAACAAAAAGCACTACTAATAACCAATTTTAAATTCACAACAACTGAACATTTTTTCAACTGTAACTGTGAAATGCAATATATCATAGCAAAAGTGGAAAAACATATACAGGTAACTCACTCTATAAGTAATAATATTACCCAAAATGTCAGTTATATTCAGTTATATGGAATGTAAAACATTGCAGTGAAATTTCCTCAATATAAATAAATATACAAATACAAGAAAACTATAAAAAAATGTATTCTCTAAATTTTATCCTGCAAGGTGCTACTAAAAATCTAATAATTTATACCTCTTCATGTTGTACTAATATTCAAATACACAAAGCCAAACAGGTAAAGGTAATATGTCAATCTTTTGATGTCTTGTAATGCCTACAAGACACCTGCAAAGCCATACACAATATATGTATTATCTTTGTTAGTTTTCACGCAGATCACGGTGATGGACACTCCCTAGACCTTATTTTTTCTCATCTCTACACAACCTCTAACTTTGCCATTTGCCCACTCCCCCTATCTGACCACCGCCTTCTATCCTGCAGCCTCACCACATCTTTCTCTCACTTTCCTTCTTCAACCCCGGTAATCATTACCCACAGTAACCTTCAAGCACTTGACCCACAACACCTTTCCACTGTGTTACAACCCCTCCTCAGACCCCTCACTGACCTCACCTGTACTGACATTGCCACCTCACATTACAACATGACTCTTACTTGACTCTTACCCTTGACTCTGTGGCCCTCATAACCCCATGCAGACTTGCTTGCTCTCACCCACAACCATGGCACGCTACACAAACATGATACATACAGAGGTCCTCCTGCACTACTGAACGACTGTGGAGGGAAATCTTGCACTTCGGCAGACTTCCTCCATTACAAGTTTATGTTGTGCTCCTACTTATCTGCCCTCAACCACGCCAAACGGCACTATTATACATCACTAATATCTAGTTTGTTTGCCACTTTCAACACTCCCCTCTGCCCACCACCACCTACCATCCTTCCTGTCTCACGACTGAAGATTTTGACAGCCAATTTAAGCATAAAATGTAAAGCATTTGCAACAAACTCTTCTTTCAATGTGGATCGCACACTCCCTCCTGTCAACTAACTAATAACACCCAGCCTTTACCCTTCCCTAAGCCCACAGCCATTATGCATTCCTTTGACCTTGTAACAGAGGATGAAGTCTCCAGTCTACTATCAACCTCTCCCCTTATTATCGGTCCTTTAGATCCTATACCATCACAGTTAATCCCTCCTCATTCTCTACCACACTTATCCCTGCTCACACATCTCTTCAACGTTTCCCTAAATACTGGCATGTTTTCATCGTCTTCAAAACATGCCATAATTACATCCATTTTTAAGAAACCTTCATCTGACACTGATTCTGCCACTAACTACCGCCATATCTCTCTACTACCCATGGCTTCCAAACTGCTCTACTGATTCATCTACAATCGCCTTACCCAATTTATTTCCTCCAACTCCAATTTTGTCAACTTCCAATCCGGCTTCCGGCCCCAAAACTCCACTGGAAAAGCTGTATGAAAAGTCGCTAATGACTTGCTCACTGCAAAGTCAAAGGGTCCCTTTTCTATTCTACTTCTTCTGGATCTCTCTGCTGCCTTTGACACAGTTGATCACCCTCTTCTATTCCAAATTGTCCGCTCCCTTGGAATTTGAGATACTGCTCTCTCATGGTTCATATCATACCTACAAGATCGAACATTTAGTGTCCTATAGACTCCTCTACTGTACACAAAGTTCAGTGATTGCAGCACCTCTCCTCCTCCTCACTCATTGTCTCCTCTCACTCCTGCTTTCATGACTTCTCTCGCACTGCCATATTCTATGGAACTCCTTGCCTCGCTCTATTAGACTATCCCCCTGCTTTCAATCCTTCAAAACCTCACTAAAAAAAGAACATCTGTTAAAAGAAGCCTGTCACCTACCGCCTTAACATCCACAATGCATCTTTCACCATTCAGAACCACACTGAAACCCTTTAGATTGTAAGTCTGCAAGTTTTCAATCTTACAAGGAGCTTTGGAAATGCACTTTGGACACTGGATTCTAAGGTCTAAGGCAGGGCCCACCATTTCTTGCAATGTGTTAATATTGTTTTCCTTTGAACATGATCCATGTATAGAGCTATGAAATATGTTGGTGCGTTATAAATACATGTTAAAATAATAATAATAATAATAATGATTTGCTTTATTAGGTTATTTTGTGTTTTCCAGCTTTATGAAAGCTATTACCATTCTGGTATAGCTTTTCAAAATATGAATCAACATGGAAAAGCTGTACAGCAGTTTACCAAAGCCATACAATCTTCATCCATTCATAAGGTATTCAATATTTATCTAAAATAAACATAGTCTTGTTATTTAATAAATGCTTGGATAAAAATTTGTATTGTAGTTTTGTAAAGGACTGGTTAGCAAATTAATGCATACAATAACAAATACATCAATAAGTCAACATATATTACATGTCACCAAAGTAATCCTCTTTTAAGGTGAAATCATTCTGGTGCTCCCAGACCAAAATAGCCTCACGTTGAACAGTGTCCCATTTTAGCTCAACCATTTCCCTCTTATTTGTCTGGTTTCTCTCCAGTTGTTTTCTCCAAGAATTTAGGAGAAAGAGACATTTCAGAAGTGTCTGTTCTGGAGTTTATTTGTGTTTTTAGGGCATACTTTATATTTTGCTAATATTTGTTTTTCAAAAATACATGTATTTCATTGGTAACTTGATTGTGATACCACATTAAATATACCATTAGGGGAAGAAAAACTCTCATGGCTATGTATAGAATTATCACCATCCTCTATTCTGTGATTTTTTTTATTTTTTTTTTAGTTTAAAGCTGTCTTTTTTAGTTAGAAACTCATTTTGATCTTAATCAAAAGCATGTTACAAAACAGCAAATGACAGTTGGTGAATAGAGATGTGTCCCAGAATCCCTAGGGCTCTCTCTTGCCAATCTCTTCCCTTTTGAAGTTGTGCTGAAACCCAGGTTTATGTGTCATGGAACTTACATAGGACAAAATGAAGATTATTTTCATAAAACCAATGACAACAGATGACAATTTGATGCATTCAACTCATTATTTCGAGTTCCATGTAAGCCATTCTTTTTATTACTTGTCTGAAAATAATTTTAAATTGCATTTTTTCTATGCATGGTATTATGACACAATTAATAGTCATTACACACACAGAGTAGATAGTATTTTTTCTCATTATAAGCTTTTTTCGTCTCTAATCTTCCCTCTGTAAATAAATTGATTCATTGGAAAATGCTGCCAACTTTATACCTTGTTATGTGGCCCCCTCAGGTTAAAATGTTTCTTAAACACAATACAATTATAGAAAGAATTACGTTAATATTCTAATACAACCGATACTCTATCGGATTGGCGCTGGTGCTTGTGCAGCTAAGATAGACCCCTACTAGGAAAAATCAGAACGGTAATTTGAAATAAATTAAAGACCTTAAGAGCTAATGTCCACAGCTCAGGAACGTCATTAAGTGGGTGTTTATTGGCTATGAAGAATTATAGTTATGGTGTTATGTTAGATTTGCTGGAAGCTATAAAAAACATTTAATAATTGGTTTGTGCAGAAAGGATGTACTGTCGGCTGTGCTTTCGGATCCTGTCTTCATACGCCTGTGTTAGCCAGGAGAGCATTCGCACATGTAAAATGTGGTAAGCAAGATAAATTAATCTACATAATTGGTTTTGGCTTGAGATACTAGGTTAGTTTTTGATAATTACACCATGGGCTTTAGGTATTATGTTCGAAACAGCACCTTTTAATGTACAATTCGACATGAATGAATACTAACGGACTGAAAAGACTACAGTTAACATGTACCTCTCTTCCAATTAGCTCAGTCTTGTCTATCTAATAATAATGTAATACAAAGTCATCAGTATTTGTTGCAATTCTAGTTCACCCCCTACACATAGATTGTGGGCACAAGCTGGTACAGCATAATTGAGTAATGCAAAAAACGCAATAGGATATAATTTTGAGACAAATTAAGAAAATAAAACGTATTCTAGTTGATGTAAACCAATGAAGATTATATTTACAGGATCCCCATAAGGGGTTATTTTATGGGTTATTTTATGGCCTGTTCCCGTACATGTTACATGATTGAGTGAAGTCACCAATGAGATTATGAGTCACCATGAACAAAACAGTCACAATACATGCAAGAGAGATATCTTACTATCAAAGGAGATGTGCTAACAGAAAAATGCCTACATCTATAGTGGAAAATAGAAAGTTAAAATTCTATTTATTTTATTAATAATAATAATAATAATAATAATAATAATTATTATTATTATTATTATTATTATTATTATTATAATACAGAAGAATTCCTGACTTTAGTGGTCATTTAACTCTCCAATAAAATGGCCATAAAACTCCTTGATAAACATGGACATCGTTACTAGGAAACAGAGCTTAGTAAACACTCTGAATGGCAGTGATTCATGTTTGAGATGCATCACAGTCAAACGCTACCCATTAATAACTTACTGCATGATATACATTGAACATTATGACAAAATGGGAGAAAAAAACTATTTTCAAAATCATGCTTTCAAGCACCCTCAGTGAACAATATCAAAACATCTGTAGAGCAGATAAAATGATGCTACAAAACAACCTATGTTTTATTATTGCGCTTTCCAAGAATCAACTCCACTGAGGCTAAAACAGTTAATTGTTTACGATGACCATAATGAATACATTAGTATTCCTTATATACATTACCTATAAAGCTGTTTGAATAATGCCCTGTAGAATGACTTCATTTCAGCTGGTAAACATCTTCCCGTGGAGTTGATTCTCTTAAACTAGAATGTATTCCCACAGTAGGATAAAAACCCTAATAGTCGTTATAAACATATTTATTATGCAAAGCCTCCTGTAGGAGCTGGTAAATCTCTTCATTGGAAAAAAAAAAAAAAAACATGAGATCATGATTCCCAAAATAAAACAGTATATAAAAAATGAAATATGAGAAAATACTAATATACACTTACACAATACTAATGTACACACATACACACTTGTTTTATACATAGCAATAGGTGAAGCAATTCTCCAACTAACTTATTGTTAATGTTATTTTATCGCAGAAACAGATATTCAAATGCATATTAGCTCCTAAGCCAACAAATGCACAGATTGACGGAATATACACATTCAATGAAGCCATTATAACTTTACTAGGTATAGCTTGGTGGAAAGAAGACAGATGCAGGAGTGTAATTCTACCTAGACCAACAAGGCCAAAGCCTAGAACAGCACATTTTCATGGGGCAGCCTGCTGCCAAATTTTTTGCCAATGTCAGTATGCCTATACGCAATAGCATTTGTGCCTGTGAGTGCATCTTATATTTTACCACATACATGTACAAATAAACACATATACATTTATTGTTATATATATATACATGCGTGAGTGGGTAATTTAAGGATGGGGACATAACAAGTTGAAAAGAACAACAGTTACTGAAGACCAAGAAGACAGAAGACGGAATGGGCCTTGGGCAGCATAAAACCAAGACTAGCCACTAGGGAAAGGAGCAACTTGATAGGAATCTTCAAAAATAATGAGGCAGTGAGGCAGCAATGGTTCAAAACATGGTTTAAAATAATTCTGTATGCAATAATAAGTATTTTATAAATTGAATGTTTAAAAAAAAATATTTTCCTATACGAACTTACATTAAAATGTGTGATTTATGACCTGACAGTGATCCACTAAGGACAGTCTGTTAATTCTTGCTAATGGAAAGATCATTGCCAATATGTTTTGTTTAACCATAGGACTCTGAATCTGTTGTCATCCGTGTATACCATGTGCAAAACATAAAGCTGTGCTTGCTCAGACCCCAGAAATCGTGTATCTAGTCACCTTAGAATGTTTTCTTATTATTGTACTGCTTTGTCTTAACTAACAAACCCAGTTCTTGTGTCACTGTATTTGTATTTATTGATTGAATGTGTCTGATATTATTTTTTCTTATGTATCAATCTAGGCCAGATGAAACAAGCTATGAAGGATGCTGACAGCGCTGTGGTTCTGGATAGCTCCAACCCTGTAGGTTTGCTATTTCATCTCAGAAATACATTGAAAGCTGGAATACAATTATCTTTCACACTTGGTTGGATTCATATGGGATCTAGACTATATTTATTTTTATCATTCTTATCTATCTAAAGTTGCCTTTATACAATTTTTTATTATAATTGTCCGCTAACAAAAAAGCCTGCAGTAAAATTGAAAGCAAACAGACTTTTATACAATAATTCTAATAACATTACTTTGCAGAAACAGTTGCTGGTCATAGCAATAGCTTGGGGTTATATTATTGTTACAATCATCCAGCTATTTTAAAGGCAGATGATAAAAGAATGCATTGTTCTTCAACACATTGCTGGCCCCTATGTCAATGGGTTAACTGCAATATTTATTCTACAATATATGTTCAATATATATAACCAGTGGTCTAGATATACAATGAATCAATATTGAAGTATATAATATTATTATTAATATATTAGTGTATTTTAAGGATGCATATGTTATCATATGCTAAGCAAGGTATTGGTTAGACTTTTATAGAGAGGGAAGCTCATCTATTAAAATACGGAGTACGCTGTTAATATACTAATCACAATGCTCAGATGTTCATTAATTAATAGATATACACAGAAGGGAGTGTTTATATATATATATATATATATATATATATATATATATATGTATATACTGTGAGAATAAACAAGGTTCTTAGATAGACAGACAGATGATAGTAGACAGATACTGTAGGTAGGTAGATGGGTAGTTAGATAGATTACATATAATATATACTTGTTATACATATATGTAAAAGAGCGCTTGGAAAGTATTTCAAAATTTAGCAGATAATTTTCTATATTTTTTTAGGACATTTACTGCATCAGAGCTCTTGTGTGGAGCTCAATGCAAGAAGAAAACAGAGCTATTAAGGATTTGAGTTATGGTCTACACTTGAACCCTTGTCATGTTTGTTCACTTATACTAAGAGGAAACATCCAAAAGCATCTTGTGTTTGATAATGGCTTATCCACTGAACCGAATATGGACCATGAAAAGGTAATGTCACCAGCAATTTTTCTGGCTTAAATAAATGTAACGTTCAGCTCTGGTCCGCATTGTATTGCTTTACTTCTATAACTATTTATATGGTACTGAGGTTAAGAGTAGCCACAGATTAAGGATTTGGGCCGATGGTGAATGAGGATAGATCAGAAGACAATGTCAAGTTCAGTGCAGTTCCAAAATCAGGACATATGTCAAACAAGCTTACTCTACTTTGAGCACAAACAGATACAGATCACATTGCCCCAAAAATGCCATGCTCCCATGTCTACTGTTATCTTATTTTTTAAAAGCAGGATATTTGACAAATTCATCTATTAACCAGTCAGGCACTGCGTGATAGTGGCCTGTGAATAATTAGCATCTATTTTATTTGGGAAAGTATACATTAAAGGTGTTTCTATAATTTGGCACCAAACTGGCAGTTTAAACTCAACAGAGGCTGGTGGACTTTGTTCAGTTGCTGACTTACTGAGGTAAAGTAGACTTGAGAGGTCAGTTTCTGTGTATCGGAATAATATAAGGATCCTGAACTTGAACCTGAGTACTGAGAAATAAGAACCTATGGACATTGAGGGGCCAATTATTCCTGTTGGCAAAGGCCTATGGAAGAGAGAAGCATTTTGATGTCTATTATGGGAAGCCCGAATTCTTTACTGTCCAGTGAGGAATAGCCTCATTTGGCACTGTCCCACACAGTAAACTAATTAGTAAACTTCATAATGAGGGACTAGATTTAACCATAGTTCAGCGGATAGGATACTGGTTAGGGGATAGGCATCCGAGAGTCATAGTTGATTTGATACCATTAGAGGAAGGAATGGTTACCAGTGGAGTAACATATGGCTCAGTCCTGGGGGCCTGTTTCGTTTAATGTATGCATTTGTGATATTACAAGTGGGATTAATATTTAATGATTTAATAAAAGTATAGCAATGATCAAATGTGTGGGGCCTCAAATTTAACACTTATAAATGCAAAATTATACACAACAAGCCCAATAGGTTAATATTTACTTAATAGCAAAAAGATGATGGCAACTGACGGGAAAAGGGACATGAGCGTTATTATATTACATTATTTAAAAGTAAGCAAGTAACCCAACAAAGCAACAAGAAAAGAAAGTATGCTAGGATGTGTTGGTAGAGTAGTTAAAGAAAAGAGAGGTACTAATGCCACTCCATAGATCCCTAGTTAAACATTAACTACAATACTGATAAAGGGCAGTGTCTTTAAAAGGTTATCAACAAATTAGAAACATTTAAAAAAAAATGCAACTAAAATGGTGCATGGCTTAAAAGATAAAACATAAGGAAAAGCTTGACCTGAATATGTATACCTTAAAGCAGTGGTTCTCAACAGCCAGTCCTAGGACTGGTGCCAGTCCCTGTGACCTTATCTGCTGTACTTTACTAATTCATAGGTATAGACAGGTTATAGTGTAATTTATCTGCAGTTATAATTAAATTCACTACAAAGCTACATGAAACATTATCTGGATCTTATAGCCGTTTCCCACGAGACTTGGAAGGAAACCAGCATGTCCCCAGACCAAAGAGGCTTGAGAACCACTGGTTTAGAGGACTGAAGGGAGAGGGTTGATATGACAGAAACCTTCAGATACAGAGGGTTTAATGAAGTTCAAGAAGTAAGTGTATTTGAGAAAAAGAAGAATGGAAGAACAGGAGGTCATGATTTGAAGGTGCTAGGTGTAATATTTTAGGGGTAATATGAAGAAGTACTACTTTACAGAGTAGTAGATAAATGGAAAAGCCTAAGTGGTAGAGTTAAATAATTAATTAATTTTAATACATTTAAGTATGTCATGTGTGACGATCAGGAGGACCCACTGGAATTTTGGGGACTATGGGCTGTTGTGGACCCTGAGGGGAACCTGGCATCTCAAGTCAATATGGACACAAAATATCTGCCAAGGATATGACACTATTAGTCTCTTTAGATAGTGCAGTGTACTTTTCTCCATTCTACAGTATTATGTCAGGGCTATGGACTGTTAGGAGTTAACAATCCTGAACTATTTTGTTCTGTCCTGACACTTGTCATCTGATATTTATGTCCACTTTTACTAGTAACCAGGACCCTCCTTGAATGTATCAGTTCTCTCAGAGGGGGTATATAGGGGTGAGGACTATGGTTTATATTGAGAAAAAATTTCTAGTGTGCTAAAACAGAGTTCAAAAGGGTCTAATCTGTGTGTAAATAATATGGTGTGTCTATTGCTGATAAGGGAATTTAGACCAGACTTTCTTGTCCAACGCTGAGGACGTCAGACGCCTCACTGGGAGATTGATGCATGAAGGACATCGTTATGGGTCCCGAATACTGTACTAACGATTACATCAGTATCAATATTGCACAATGTGGTGTTATTTACATTGCTTATCCTCTTTTTTGAGCTTTACAACGAAGTTTGATTTCTTAATATAGAAACGTTTTGTATGCATAGCACTTCTTACATTGTAATGTCATAGTGCCATATACACTATGAGCTTGTGGGCAATTCACCTATAGAATAGTGAGAATAGATCTTTTTCAACATAGAGAGTACAATCTCTCTAAGAAATAATAGGCCTTACTTCCACTGAAGCACTACCTTAACTAACAAACAGTTTCCTCACTAACCAGCCGTCATTTAGCAAAATAAATAGTCCAATAGTATATTGAAAATCACTGGCCTGTATATTCTTCAGATTTCCAGGTCTCCACTCTGTTCCAAACACAAGCGTTCATAAGCTGCAGGTGTGTCTTTCTCAAGGTCAGACAAACTGAAAACTATTTGAATTAGACCATAAGCATAATGTTAGATTATACATTATGTTATGTATAATCTAACATTTTGAATTCTGTTGATCAATCAACTTCCTGCGGTGGAAGAAGTCTTTGAATAATCATGAGATTTATATTAGCACAAAGAGAATGTGGCATCTAAATCTGTCTGTGCTTTCCGTAGAAGTAATAGAAAGCTAATTAGTTTGCCATTATTCTGCTGTTAGAATAAACTATTTTGGTTATTTCTCATGTGGGAGAAGACTTTGAATGCACCATGGAAAGGTGGTAGTTAAAACTGACATTGCTGTAAACAGAACTATTACAAAGCTTATTAATCAACCAAACATACTGAGAACGTAGCATCCAGTATCAGGTCAGACAAGAAAATGTAACAGTGTAGTAAAGAATAATAGCATATGTGTTTATTGTTTTTCTCCTAGTGAACAATGGTGGGTTATCCTGAATTGACTCCACTGCTTTTTGTGATCACTGCAAATAGCTGACTACAATTTAGACATGAATTACATGTAATTTTAATGGAATTTTAATGGGTTGCTCTGTACTAAAAAAAATAATATAAAATCAGGTAACAAAATATTTCCGATAAACAATTTCTTCATTTTTCATATTTTGTGTAATCAAATGTTTTTGAATCTTTTGTATAGTTAATTGATGTTCCAGAGAACATTTCTAAAGAACACTTATCAAGCATGTTCTTTAATAAGTTACTTTTTTTAGCTATATTCCTATAACTCTGTATGGCAGTCAAACTTTTTATACTAAATGTCAAGCAAATAACATAAATATAAATAAATACAGCTTTTGGATCTTTCCCTATATGACTGCAACGGCAGTGGCAGCAGCAGTTACAACAAGGAGCTGCTGGATAACGCTGCCGGTATTTTGCAGCGCTGCGATTTTTATTTTAGAGAAGTTGCTCTAACCCATAAACAAACCCTAATCCTCACCTTAACTCTCATCCTAACCTCAACCTAACAGTTTACCTAAACCTTCCGCTATGATATCTGCGCTGATATATCAGCAGCTCCATCTAGATGTTGGTCGCCGCCACTGCTGCTGCCACTGCTGTTGGTGTGGTGGCGAATTATTTAAAAAAGGAAAGGACCCAGCTAACCCTCTCCCCTGTGTCTTCCTCCCCACTCTCCCCTGTATCTTCCTCTCCCCTCCCCTGTGTCTTCCTCTACAGCTCGCGACTGCACGCACTCCCGGCCCCAGGGGAGGATAGGGGAGAGGCTTGCCAAAGGAGTTCATTGAGAGGCTTGCGATGGGCACCAAAGGCACTCATTCGAAGGCCTACGATAAGTATCAAACATACTCATTCGAAGGCCTGCGATGAGCACCAAAGGTGCTCATTCGAAGGCCTGCGTTGAGCACCAAAGGCGCTCATTCAAAGGCCTGCGATGAGCACCAAAGGCGACACACCATTAATAGGCTTCACATTTTATTGCTGTCATTTTTGACAGGCAAGTCGCTAGTAGTTGATATACTTTCTCTACATAGCAGCCACCCTGTCAGCAATAATATTTACCCAGCACTTAGTCCCTCTCTGCCAACTATAAGTTCAATGGGGGGAAGTGGCTTTGTCTGGGAGGAAGATACTAAATTTCAGACCAATTTGTACCAACACAACAATTTTGATTGGCTTGATACTTGTTTTAATTATTTGTATTAAGCCACTTGTATCAAGCATTTTGACAATGAGCTTTTACTATGGGGCAACAAAAGAGTAATTGTTTCTTCTTTTATCAAATCACATGTCTTGATATCCTTTACCTGTATCTCAGCCAAAGTCCCACCCGCCCTCTAATGACCTTATTAAGGTGAAGACAAACACTCAACTGGAGGCTGATACTATAATCTCTAAAAATGTGTTTAATATTGAGTATTTCAAATACAACTTATTGAATATGAACTATATTAACAATAAATGCATCATTAAAATAACTAGCTTGTCTTAATGGGTCATTACTGCAGCTACCTTTCAAACTTTTCTTCATTGAGAAGTTTTAACCACTACTTTGGTCAACATGTGTGTGTAAATATTACTAACCATGTTTCTACATCATTTACTTTATTAATGTAGGCAAGTGAAATTCAATATGGTTCCACTGGATTTTTTGATGTAAAGGATTTCAATAATCCCAATATACTAGAATTCTACAATAGGTAAGCTTTAAGTCATTTTATTTTCTACAATGTTTATTTTGTGGGGAGAAAAATAAATTTGGAAAAAGTAGAAGGAAAATCTAGAATGGACAATGTAAAATACTAAAATGTTATATTGTTTTGAACTCTGTTTACTTTTATTATATGTATTATAAGGGCTGTTTAGAATTTTTTTTCTTCTCTCTTAAGGACTAAAATAATTTCATAAAACTAATATTACACAAGCTTTACAAACCAATATTGATTGAGGGTAACATATTTTTTCTAGATTAAAAAAACGTTTTGTGATTTGATGACACTTAATGGCTCATACCTTTGGAGACTACGTTGTTAGCATATATTTGGTTTGGCAATTTTTCACTGTAGAACAGCAAAGTCTCAGTGAAGGGAATGATTGAAATATTATGCACACATATATAAATTAATTTGAAGTCAGTTATTACAAATTTTGAGTGGAAGTGTTAAATAACTGAGTTTGAAAGTTTGGTGTCATGCCATGGCCAGAGTTACCCTGTTTTTATTATTATGTTTATGTATTTCTTAGTGCTGTGCTTATGGTTAAAATACGATTACACTGTTGTATCTTGCTTTATGCTCTGCAGAACATATGTATTATGTTTCATGGTATACAAATTGTTGTAAAAAAAAGCATATTAGATATTCTGCAGGCTATTGCATCACCCTGCACCTAAATAAGATTAAGGCCTAGTATGTTACAGTATTGTTATCTGGTGATGCACTCAGCCCCACGTAAATAAACAAAAAATGGGGTCTTGAGCAGATTAAAAGTCTGAGTGTTTAAGGCTCATCAGAGGTAAAGGGTTGTCCTAGTAAGCAAGAGGCTTAGGCCCTCATTCAATTGCAATTTGGCCAATTGAATAGGGGTCTAAATAAGCACATAACATATTTTTTTAAAGAAGTTTTTACTTAGTAAACATCTATCCAAAAGCAAGGTTTTCACTAACTAAAAACGGATTTAAAAAAAATATGTTATGTGCTTATTTAGAGCACTATTCAATTGGCCACATTGCAATTGAATGAGGGCCTTACTGATTGACCAGCCTGTGTGCCAGAAAATTGTATAAAATGTGCCAATTATTTAAGGTATGTGAGTTGTGCCTGAACTTACATAGGCAAGGTGTAAGTGTCATTATGTGTATTAATCCTAATTCTAAGTGATTATATGGTGTTCCTGGTATTCTGGTCTGTGATAGCTAGCTCCTGGGCATGGTTCCTGTGTATGGTCCATCTTCTGCTATCAGAGGTGTACAAGTACCACACAATTCTGCTGGATAGGTTTGAATTAGGTTCTTATCAAGTCCAATTGAAGTAGCAGACCATGGGCCTCATTCTATTAGCGGCCGGAGCCGTTGCGGGGCCGCAAGGACCGTCCGCAAGCTATTCGGCTATTCTATTCCCTTCCGGCCGGGGGCTCCGGCAGGCTTGCGGCCGGCGCCTTGCTATCCCTTGCGGCCGCTCGCGCCGGAGGAAAGCCTTTGATCTAAAACGGCCGCAAGAGTTTCGGCCGTAAGAAATTCCTATTTGCAATTCAATTGCTCCGGGAACCCTCTCTGCAAGGCTAAAAACGAGCCGCAGCTTACTTGCAGGAAAGAGGTCCCGCTAGCACCAATTAAGCACATAAAATAGCTCAAATAAAGCCATCCTGCACTTTGAGAAGACTATAAAGGGAATTTAGGTGTTAGAAAAAATAGCACATAATTATCCTATACTCAAATCCGTAAAATATTTTACTTTTAATATACGTAAAATATACATGTAAAAAGTCCAGAGTGCTTGGAGCACTTCAGACCCGCCCACGCCGCAGCCGGAAAATCAACAGTTAATTTGAACTCGGGTTTGGGCAGATGTGCAAGCTTGAGAGGGGGTTACATTTAATCCTCATGTCCCCCAATATGATCCCTAGCATTTACAGAGCTGTACAGTGCAGGCTTGAATTTATTTTGGGGTTTTTAGATTTCAAAGCTTATGGCCGGTTTCAAGATATGCGGCCGGCCGTAAGGGGAGATCCTTGCGGGCCATATAATTGAATCGCGAGTTAACTGAACCCTGCAAGGAATCGCAGCCTTACGGCCGATTTACGGCCGGTAATTGAATGAGGGCCCATGACATTTGGTATATGTAATAATGTATCCAACTGAACATTCTTGTCTTCCTTATCATCCACTACTGTGAGACTCAATTAATGGGCTACTTAATACAACACAAGTTGGAGCACATCACTGTAAAGATCTCCTAAAAGCATACTGAAAACTTTTTGAATGAAAGAAAAGGGTATTTTTCACTGAGAAATTAAATCAACTACAATCTGTTATATATGTGAAAGACTGCCCACAGATTGCTCTATGTCTGCTACATTACCGCAACCAATCATTTAAGGCGATGGGAAGGTATTTGTCACACTGCTTATATTTCTAGTTTGAAGGGAACCGGTTCTACTTTTTTATTACAGGTAGAAAATGCTCTCTTGCCTCTCTGGAAATTGAGCAATGCATACCAATGCGGGGGGTGGGGTGTGGTTAGTGCTCCAGTGCTCTATGCAACTCCCTTAACAAATCTATCTGCGCAGACATGGAATACTGGGCTTGCCTAAAACAGGACATCTATGGGTTAACTGGTTAGTGTAGTGTAACCTGAATCTACTCTACAAAGATGTTGTGCCTATCAATCACAGCCTTCCTCCATACAGCCTCACACAGCGCAAGCTGCACTCCGCAATCTGATAATTACTAATGCAACAGCCAGTGGGCAGGATAGACTGTATGTAAACAAGAGATTGAAAACCTTAGATTTTTTGGCTGTTATTAGTGTAATTAAAAATATATTATTTTAACATCCAATCTTGTGCTCTTTCACACCATGAAGAGCACTTGCAGTAAGTTCAGTGGCCCTTTAATGACACTTAATAAAGAAACTATCTACGATAATGTATGCTTAAAATAAATAATTTTCATGCTCAATTAATTCCACTCAAATAAATAAATAAACCAGCCAATAGCAGTTATATTTATTTACCAGTATGCTTTTCATTTCTGCAAAAAAACATGGCCTTTTCTGTACCAATTAAACCAGGGAGGTTTTCATAATCGATTTTCAATCCACCACTGAATAATTTGTATCAGAAAATATATTTGAAATTCTAGTTTCCCTTATATTCCCCCTATACTACATCTATTTATTTTACACTAATTAATGTTGCTTGTTTATAATCATTCTCATTAAGTTTCATACCCAAATGTGTCCATAACTCTGGGTATTTGCTGTTGCTTTCTAAAGTTTCACCTGCCGGGAGCGGGAGGAAGCCTTGTACTGACTTGAAAGGCAGTATATTAATTAATTTAATTAGTCATTCCAAAATCCAGCTCTCACTGTTATCTTTCAGTTTTATTTATTAGCACTCTCTAATTTAATATAGCCCAAAAAGTTCTTAGGCAGCTCGGCAGTTGGTAAAAAAATCTTATGGAAACAAACTTTTGAGGATTTTAAACATGACGTATTAACAGACCACTGCAGTTCAGGAAAAAAAAAGACACTTGTTTGTCAAGTATGTAGAAAACTAGCAAGAACAGCAGCTTTTTTGATGACTCTATTTATGAGTACAGGAATCCATTTGTGATAGTTACATCAGAACCTGAGACCTGGATGATGGGGATGTGGAAAGGATGGGGGAGAGAGAACAGGCATAAGTCTTTTGTTTGATAACTGGATATGACTGAAATTAGTTCCACATCATTCTCGCCTCCCTGGTGCAGAAGAAGGATGTTGCATCAAAGGATGCAACCATAAATGTAAATTGACCTCTCACCCACACAAATTCCATCAATATATCATGAATCCATCCAGGTCCTACAGAAGCAACAACATTTACTTTTTGTCTAATTAAAATTAGCTGTATGGTTTCTTGCTTAATTATGTTCTTATTAGTATTTTAATTTTGCATAGGACTATTCGGTGCACTTCACTCATAAAATGCATGTCTGGGATATTTTGCATTCAGGGGGAATATACCTGGGATTAGGGGGCTTGCATGTACATGTGGGTAGATGTTATATGAAATTTCACCTCTATAATTGCACAACTAAACTAAAACCCAACAGCCTGTACCTTGAAGAGGTACAAGACCGTAAGGCATGTTATTTAGCATGGTCTGTTCTTAGGTGTGGTTCGGGAATGTAAAAGGGCACTTATTATGACTTCTTAATAATAACTCTAATACAATTGTATTTTTTGACCTATGTGTACATACGGAGTAAAGAGAACATTCATAAATCATGTAATACCATGGCATATGGCAGATTACTATGTTGGCTTAATGTAGATTTAGTTTTTTCCTTATGTCAAATACTTGAACTACCCAATAAATAATTACAAAAAAATAATCTTGTATATGCACAGTAGAAATGTCCCTTTTATGTGTCAATAATGGCTCTAATTCCTGTTTTTATATGGAAAAACTACACAGAAGACTTTTCAAAACCGTACATTTTGTAGCATAAGCATGCATCAAAATGCTATACACAGCAAATTAATTCCATTTCTCTGCTGTACACAGTTATTCCTTCTGGCACGTCTGCATTCAGAACAATGGCAGCATATTTACAGCATGAAGGTCACCAAGCAGGGCACAGCTATACTGAAATAAAATAATGCTGCCTCTCCCGCTCTCCAAGGTCCTACTTTACAGCACCTCTTCAAAATAAGCAGCAGCAACGGGGGGAAGCAGCCGAGCGATAATAGGAACATATACTTCTCCTGTGCTGTGCCTGGAAGGTTCTAGAGATCATTGCAAAGTAAATAGGCCTACAGATACTATTTCCATGTGATCTTTTTCCCTACAAAGTGCAAGCAGCTTCATATTAAAATTCAGCAGCATATTCTAGTGGTATCATTATATTTAGCACAAAAAAAAATCATAAAAGCAAAGCTTAAGTGTTTCATCTAGTGAATATTTCACTTCACACACTGTCTGGGTTTTCAGCTTCACTCGTTATTAGTATTCTTTTTAAGAGCTGTATATCCCTTGGTTTAAGTCACTCTTTATCACTCAAGTGATTTAACTGCATGTGATGCTTAGCAACCAAGCTACAAAGATCACTCAGAATAACCAGATATTATTAATCATCATCTCTTATGGAAAGTGTGTAACAAAGGACTCAGCAGATGAATAGAGTTTTTTAATGGGTTGCTTTAACAAGGTTGACCACAGCTTTATCTCAATACTTATGTCAGAGATCATACATTAGTTTATATTGTTATCAAACTGAAGGATTTATTGTTTATTTTAACACATAAATTAGTGTTTAGTAATATCTTTGTCCCCTTTCTCCTCCATCTGGACTTCATTAGATGAGCACTGTTGTCTGATATTTTTATTACACTGCTATTAACAAGCTAGTATTGATAATGATCAAACACTGTTTAGTACAGTTAAAAAAAAGTATATAGAAAAATGTAAATGTATTACCTATTTCTGCAATTGTGTACAGTCCTGGTCATCTCCATAGTTGTCTTCTAATACCTCCCATATCTATGAGTATATTACATAGTTACATAGTTTACATAGTACTTAAGGTTGAAAAAAAGACCTTCAGTCCATCAAGTTCAACCTTTCAAGATCTCCTCCGACCTGCAATATGCGGATTAACTATTAATTAATTAGTTGTATAAAAAAAAAATCAAATCCCTCCTGATCCCAGACACCGGCGACCGGACTTCTCCCTGGATCAATACTGCCTCTCTATGTTTCTGTACATGTTTCTTGTCAAGTAGATGAGAACCTTGGAGGTAAAGATTAGCTTCTTGTCAATCAGTGAATTGCTGCTGGTACTTTTATAAAATACAGGCTTTGCTTATATGTTGTTCAAGGAAGAAGGAGTCTTTGGAATTTAGACAGAACATATTGGAGGAGGTCTTTATAAGAAAACAATGGCAATGTGAAGACTACATATTATTGTATACATATTTTTGTAAGGTTCTAAAACATGTTCATTATAAATTCTAATTCTTCAGAACAGTGAAATACAGGATAGCTGTATCCCTTTAAGATAAGGATTAAAAAACACATTAATTAAAGGAATGAACATTTGGTACAAACAGAATTTTATGGCTGTTTACTGCCCAGAGAATGGGGATGAATTGTTGCTTGCGGAAGATTAGTACAACCACCAGTCTACGTCATAATGCAGTGCGAAATGGAATGGTCCAATGTATATGATTGGGCTAGGCAGGTTTTACTGATTCAGAGTCTACAGCTGCCATTTTGTTCTTCACATGTTCCCTCAATGACATCCCTGCATCTTGATTACCTGAAGAGATCATATCACTGGTGGAGAAGGAGCCATCCACACAACGGGACAGGTTCCACTTACTACAGTATACTACTATATGTACTACTATATGTTTATGTTTATATGTATAAGTATATATATAACCATATATATAAGTATATATGGTTCAAAACTGTGTGTGTGTGTGTATATATATATATATGTATATATATATATATATATATATATATATATATATACCGTATTGGTCCGAATATAAGCCGCACCCGCATATAAGCCGCACCCGTAAAGTGCAAGGGGAAAAAATAGAAAAAAGATAGTACTCAAATATAAGCTGCACCCGTAAAATTGGAGAGAGAAAAGACTCTCAAAGTGATCAGCCATTGCAAGAAACAGGCATTTTTTGCAGGTTACAGGCTTTACAGGATGTTAGAATCATTAAAACCGTAAATCGCTATTCAATACCGCAGTCTAAATCATGAAAATCGGCACCCTTAACTCGCAATCGCGCAAATCAGCAGTCATTTTCCATTCGCGAATAGAAGTCGCACGCTTTACAAGCAAACTCGCAAGCTCAAAAATCGGAAAAAAGGTGCGGCTTATATTCGGACCAATACTAGTTATACTTGCATAATGTATGTAATTTTTATATATATATATATATATATAAATAAATATATATATATATATATATATATATATATATATATATATATATATATATATATATATATATATATTACATACATGATGCAAGTATAACTAGCTTTTATTAGTGGAAGAGTTTGTGTGCTGTACAGAAATACGTGCTACATTTTAGTTAATTGCCCATCCTGCTAGGAGAATAAATCATACTAGCAATTAACTGTAGAGCGTCTCCTCCTGGCATTTTATAAGTAGTGCCTGCCCAGCTGTGTGGATGGTGCCACCACAACAATAATATCATCTGTGTAACATTCTGTTGTAAAAACAATGGAGGATGATACTAGTGATGGAGAATGGAAGGGGGAAAATGGCAGCCCCTATTTTGTGCAATGTGAATGGTACAGTAAGTCCAAACTATTTTCTATATTTCACTGAAATGTTTATAAAAAGTATTGTTTGTTCAGTCATTAGTCGTGTTCGACTAACCGTGACCCTATGGACCGCAGCACATCTTGTACCTGGGATTGCTAATCTATATTGTTTTTATGGCAAAGATATTGGAGTGGGTTGCCAGTTCCTTCTCGAGTGGACCACAATTTTTCTGACCTCTCTGCTGTGACCTGCCAATTTTGGGTGACCTTACATGGTACAGCTTCATTGAAGTACACAAGTCCCTTCACCACGATAGGGTAGAGATCAAGTAGGGAATAAAAAGTATAGATGAGGGTAATTTTTTGGGTTCAGTGGTCCTTTAAGTAGGTCCATGCTCAACAAATCTGAACGGACTTGGTGACCATATGTTGAGCTTTGACACAAAATGATACAACCACTAACACACACAGCCTAGAATTCAATTGGAAATTCCTTTAAACATTGTACATACCCTTATTTCTTCAGTGTGAGTTTATGCATCTGTACACTCTTCCAGGAATGACATTGTCTTGTACATTAAGTTGTAGCTAACAAAATAATGTGTTGACATGTGTACATATATACTGAGCTTATTATATTTCAAAGTGAAGTTTTGTAATTCACCTTCTAACTCCCAACCTGTAGCATGAGGCATAAAAATGCTTTTTAGCATCCATATATATCCTATGGTATAGCACTGCTATTAAAATGCATAACTTAGTTTTTATGTTTTAAAATTGATATTCTAGTTCTATAATTTCCTGTTTATAACAGCGTTGAGCCAGAGGCAAACTGTGACCCAAAAAGGACAAACTAGCAAGGGAGAAATATTCCTATCCATATACGACTTATATAAACTGTGATTTAAAAGCTAGCAGACCGTCTGCACATTTAAATACATGTAATGCATGTTAAACTGCATCACTGTCACAATAGATTCTAAAAGATAGGAGGAGCTCCAGTCCAAAATATTGTGGAAAAATCCATTTTTTTTGTAGATCTAATCAGAATAATATTTACAATATGCTCTTTTGAAGATTTTGACTGAATATATAATATGTTTTAGAAGATCAGAAAAACAGGCTTTAACTTTAATTAGAATATTCTATTTCGCTTTCATGGGGGAAATATATACATCCTGTCCTAACAGTTATGTAACTAGGGGAGGGGACCTTGGATGTAGATAGGATCTTTACTCATTTTAGATGAAAAACTGCTACATTGTTGTAACACTTAACATTAGCAATGAATGAACGTGTAACTGACAGTAAGTCAATCCTCCCTGCTAATGCTTCAGCTGCTTAAGTTAAACCAATTCTTCAAAAATTATGTTTTTTTCTAAAAATGCATTTATGCTCATGGCTTGCATAACTCCTAATGTTTGTCTGATACATTTTTCCCAAAACTAAAGAAGTTATTTAATCACAATAATTTGAAAAGTTGCTTATACTGATTTGCACTGGCCATTTACCTCACTGTAAGGAATCTTCAAGGACTGAAAGAGCAAATGATTGAATGTTAAAATTATCTTTTTTTAATTACACTAATTACAGCTACATAATCTAAAGCTTTAAGTCGGTTTAAGCCTACATTACAAAGTTTTTCCTGCCTACTGGCCGTTGCATGTGTAAAAACAGATAGCATGCTGAAGACAGTGATTGATAGCAGTTTTTCAATGTATTCAGCACCGCACTGAAAAGTTAACTCATAAATGAACTATTTAGGTGATCAGCATTCCATGCTCTGCACATATATATTTGATATGGGTTAACCTTTTGTTTTCCTTTGCTCACTACATGTAGCTGTGGGTCTGGCTGTGGGCAGTTTAATTTTTCAGTGACAAATGCACGTATTTAAAAAATCAAAAACATGCTTTTAGGAGATCTTTACTGTCATGTGGTCCAAATTGTGCTGAATTAAGTGTCCCTTTAAAACTGTGCTCCTCAACTCCAGTCCTCCGAGGCCACCAACATTTAAGCTTTTTAGGTATATTCCTGCTGGAGCACAGATGAGCTAATCAGAGGCTCAGCAGGTGGTTAAACAGAATTACTGAGCCTCTGATAATAAACTCACCTGTGTACAAGCAGGGATATACCTGAGGATTGGAATTAAGGAGCACTGCTTTAAAGTAATGAAAGATGAATTATTACATTAACCCTTATCACCTGTACTTAATTTGTTTTATTTATGTATTTTAATCAGTGTGTATTGGGTAATCTTGAGATATGTATGATATGTCATTAATTATACCTATTCTTCTTTGTTTTAATATATTACACATAGATAGATATGGAAGTACAAACATGGAGCTGTATGCTCCTAGTTCTTATACTGTACATTATTTGCCGAAATATATAAACCCCATTTTCTGGTTCCTACTGCCATTGCTTCAACTTTTTTTTTTTTATCAAATTGAATCAAGTCCATAAATAAATGATATCTCTAATGTCTAACACAATGTATTTCCATATCTAGTAATAGGAAATTAAACTTAAACTTGAATTTTTTGATATTTCATTAAAAAAACAACCATGTTAAATAACATAAAATAATCTTATCTGAGGTTGCTTATATACATTTACACCAGTGTATGGACTGGTATCTCAAATAGAAAACATTTTGAAGAGGAACACTGTAATATTGCTGGGGCTGGATTTATATTTTAGGGAACCCTAGGCCTCCAAACCACCAAGCACATATGTAGCCAAACTGTGTATATATAAAACAAAATGTGTATATACATAGTAGTGGTTGCATGTGTGTCCCAGAGTTAAAACATTGTGTTTCTTGAATTTCTGAGCTAAAAAAACAGGTTTGTATATATATATTTATGTGTATGTATATATTTAAATGTGTGTATGTATGTATGTATGTATGTATATATGTATATATATATATATGTATGTATGTATGTATGTATGTATATGTATGGATATATATATATATGGATATATATGTATGTATGTATGTATGTATATGCATATATATGTATGTATGTATGTGTATATATGTATGTGTATGTGTATATATGTATGTATGTATGTATGTATGTATGTGTGTATATATATATATATATATGTATGTATGTGTGTATATATATATATATATATATATATATATATATATATATATATATATATATATATATATAGCTTTTAAATGACATTGAGCATATTTGAGGAATAATCCTTATTTTTTTAATGAAAACTGTTCTCTGTCTGTCTATTTACTAAATAATACATTTAATAGTGTATGCTTCAAAACATTACTTTGTGTAAAAAATAAGAAATACCCCTCACAACTTTCCTTACATATTTATGCACAAATTTATATATCTATCTATAATATTTTCCGTTGTGTCATTAACAAATTATGATAGAGTACAGTGGGTACAATTAGCAAATTACAAAGATATAGAGAGCTTCTAAGGCAAGTAGGAATACAAGTGCAGGTACAGTCCAAAACAAATATGAAAAAAAAGGATCAGCAGACAGCATGGTGCAACATGAGTGAGGTCCCTACTCTGAATCTAGAACAGTGGTAGTCAAACTGATCCCTACCGCCCTCTAGTGGGCAATTCAAGATTTCATGGTGGGCGATGTGGTAATGGCTAAGTGGCGTCGTTGATGAGTGACGTCACACGCCAGAGACCCGCAGCACCACGCTTGGCTGTTTTAAACCTAGTAAATAGCATACAGGACCAGACCACTATCTAGTGAGTACAGGGCAATACATAGCTAAGGTCATATGATTTATTTAACCAGAAATGTAGTTACTGTGGCACCGGTGGGGGATAAGGAAATGTTACCATCAGAAGTGGGCAGTATCTATTATCAGGTTGACGTCCCCTGATCTAGAAGGAAAAGGTGAGAGATGCAAGATGTGAAGAACATAAATATACCCTTACACAATTCATAGCAATGGAAAAATTCATGAAAAAGATAAGATTTTTTGCATGATAAATAGATGATATGAAGTCTAACAATCTTACATGTTATCCAACAACACAAACATGTTTTTGGAATATTTTCTGAGCCCTTCTGAAAAAATTATACCTTCAATTTCATGAATACATTTGGATCTTGGTGAATTTTGTATAAAATAATTCATACCTTTTGCTGCTTTTATAATAATTAAAATATGAATAACAGAAAATAAGTGACTGTCCCTTTAAGTTTCTGACCCAATATATTTATGCATTACTGCACACACATTATAAAACATATTTCCAAATCTGTTTTCGCTTATTTTCCATGTAGCATTCTTCATTTTGATATAATGCAGATCTATTCTGTGTTTCATTTATTTTTGTACTAACTTTTTTTATTGCTAAGCCCTAATTACTGGAATTTCATAACTCCAGCACATTCTCTCCTCTGCTAATTATTAGACCTTAACTTTTCCCCAATGACAGCAGTACAAATTGTTTGTTCTGTGCTTTTTTGTGATTATGCTTTTCTCAGCTACTCCTTTTGACTAAAATTTGCAGCTCTAGTACTATGCACCTAATAATAAAATAATGACTGAAGATGTAGCTCCAGCATATGCTTCAATAAAATACTAAATATGTACTTTTTTTTATATCTGTAGGTTTCTCTGGTCTTTAAATGTTCCTCATACAATTATGGAAGTGCACCTGCTCTCTGCTTGTGTACCAAAGCAAAAATCCCTGCTCCGTTCAATGAGAACATCTTCAGCACCAGGTGACTTATTAAATGTGTTCCAGCACAATGGACAGCACATGAACTACGCTCCTCACATAATGCAGATGTTATATTTAACTAAATCTATAAGAATATTTCATAAAATAAAATGTATTACTATTAAAGAAACTCTGTCACACCAAAGTCAAGTTATTTTTAAATAGTTCTTAAATACCATGAAAAACTATATATTTGTACTATTTTAAATGTATATTATTACGGATGTTCAGTATTATTTGTGCAGTAGAATAATGTAAATTAACTGTTCCCAAATAATAATTAGCTTATTTGATGTGCTTTTTTGTTTTTGTAGCGGCAAAACAATTTCCCCAAGTGTTATCATACAGTTAGTTGGTCCCCCTTATTAAGCACATTGAGCTATAGACTAGCACAAACAATGCTGACTATCTTGTGAGTGATTTACTATAATGTTGTTCTGTTTACAATGTATAGCCAGTTTATGATACTCTTTCAGATAAAACAAACTTGTTGTTGGGTT